>CAMPFS010000003.1:7463647-8026928 GCA_946814055.1 Caenorhabditis sp. 36 PRJEB53466
GCGGAGTGTCGTTGTAACTTTTGAACATTTGCAGGTCTAAAAATGCAGTTCAATTCGAGTTTACGACCTTTATTTCTTTCTTTTTGACTTGAAAAACGTCTAGAAAACAATATTTCACCGATTGGAAACCGTTCTTTCAAGAATTTAGAGTTTTTCATGTTTTTCGCATTTCGTCAAAACTTCAAACCTTTATATTTCAGCTCATTTTGCATTTCATGAGCCCAACGAACGATAAAAATGTTCGCTGAATCTTTCTTCACAAAATTCATTTTCCGGCGGTTAGTTTTCTTGAGCAGTTTTCGAAAACTATTCGAAAAACATCAAAATCCATACCAAAACCTTCAAATCGAAATAACTCGGCTAATTCTCAACGATATGCGAGATTTCTGTTACCAAAACGTAGCTAGTGCTCTGATTATTCGAATCCAGGTTCCAGGCGTACAAAAATCGGCCGTCGCGTAAATCGACAGAGCCCGCCTGTTGCAAGTGCGCCCCATTGAAATCATTCGCGCCGAGGGAGACGCGCCGAGGGAGATTTCAGTTGCTTTTCAGTAATTTTTGCGGTCCGAGCGCTCAAAATGCTTGTATTTACGTGATTTATCATTTTCAAAACCAATTCTGCCTGAAAACGGTCAAGAAATCGCAAAATGAGAAGTGCGCTTTTTAGGCGGTGAAGGCGAAAAAGCAAAGTCCGCGAAAAATGCGCCAAAACGTCATTAATTCTGAGAATTAGTGTGTTTTCATGTCGAACAATCATTTTTCATCGCCTTTGACCACAAAAATCAGAGCAAACCTGCTCAATTCGTGAAAACGCCATTTGGCCGCCGAGGCCACGCCCATATTGCCGAAAAGCAACTGAAATTCGCGCAGTTTTAGCCAAAAACCTTCAAACGGATAAATGTGATTTGCGACTTGAACAAATTTAACGCTCTTGCGCTTAAAAAATTCGTAATAGCCTATAAAATCGGTCTATCAAGAGACAAATGAGAAATTATCGATTTTTCGTGGCTAATCTGGCAAAAAAACACAAATTTTGTTGTTAAAATTTGAATTTCGCTCCAATGTATTTCGCACTTGCGCCCATTGTCAGCTCTCGAGACCGTGAGCTGTGATATGAAAAGTTGCGCCATTTTTGTGCTGACAGAGAGCCAAGTGTACATTTTCAGGCGGGCTACTACTGGTTCGACATGTTCGACGAGTACTCGTCGGGCGTCTCGGCGGTCATCGGCTCGGCGCTGACGACGATCGCCGTCTGCTACCTGTACGGAATCGACAACTTTTGCGACGACATCAAAGAGATGGCCGGCGAGCCGAAATCGAAGTGCTCCAAGTACATGGGACCGTCCAGCTGCATCTGGTGGGCCAGTTGGTACGCCTTCACGCCCGCGTGCAGCCTCATCCTCATGGCGCTGTTTGTGTACACGCGCGAGTATCCGTTCAAAGGCGACCGTCTCATGTACCCGCCCGTGTTCGACGCGCTCGGATGGATCGTCGCCGTCCTCCCGTTTTTCGTCATTCCGATTTTCGTCGTCACCGCTGTGCTCAGATTCAAAAAGAAGAAGATTGTGAGCCGCCGCCGCCGGCCTTCTAAAAACCCGGAAATTGAAATGTTTCAGGCTGTGCGCGGAGCCTTCATGCTCCAAAAACAGCATCCGTCGTTCGAGCGAATCTACGAGAAGTGGCCGGAGTCGAAGCAACTCATTGCCGGCCTACTGCCGGAGCAGGAGCCGGGCGAGGAAGTGTCCGAGATTGACGGCGTTTCGGACGGAAAGGACGAGGAGTCGATCATTGAGTGAACTGATTCGAATGAAGACTTTTTGGCTGACAATTTCTTCAAACTTTTAGACTACATCTTCACGTTTATCGCTTTGTGTGTGAGAACTCTGAAAGCTTCTAAAATGCGCAAGAACTTACAAGAGATACAGATTGTTAAACTCATATATTTTGAAATCGAACGGAGTCAATTGGACGAGATGAATGTAGGTCTGAAAAATGCAAAATTTCACAAAAAATTTGGAACGCTTCACGAATTTGCGTGTCATCCTTGCGCAGGGGCCATGCTAATCTTCTCTGTATTGTTCCAATTTTAGTATATGTTCTCGGAAGAACGAGATACGAGCGGACGACGGGCGGTTATAAGGGGGTGGTTGGGCGAGCAGCCTACGTCTCGCGGGTTCCGCCGTCCGCTATGCAATTCATGTCAAAAATCTCGAAAAACTTGTCAAACATCTAAAATTTCCTGGTTTTTCCACTTGAAAACTCTCGAAAAGTATGCAAAATATGAAAAAAAAAGTAGAGGAAACATCTTTTAACCTTTGAAAAAGTTGTACGACTTATACCAAGAGTCGAAAAATGTTTCCACTTCCATGTGGAGTTTATAGACCATACCAGACGGTCCGGACTCCGGAGAACCTACCTGAGAAACTTTGTTGGGTCGTCTATTTCTCTTCTCTCTCTACTATCATCTTTTTTCAATTTTTCACGTGTTTTACTGACAAATTCAGTGATCATTTTCCCTAAACTCATCATCATTGATCAATTTTCACATTCCACATTTCCGCTGAACCCTCTGATCTTTCCGAATGCGTCCGATTCTCGTTCTCATTCTGTCGGCACTCATCGCGTTGAATTCTGCGTAGTTTGTATCACTGAAAACCATTTTTTCGCCGAAATTATCGATTTTTCAGTTCAACTCCCGAGATGTCGGCCAGAAAAGCGGTTCGCGTGGCGTTTGCGAAATGCGTCGGCGCCGTGGAGCCACGTTCCATCGTTCAAGAGGTATGCAAGTGCGCTCCAACTGAAAAAAAAACAATTCCGTACACTCTTTTAGGCCATTCGTGTGTCCGCCGACCGAATTTCGATCGGAAATTCCCATTTTCCCCGCTCAAATGCCACGAAAATCGTGTTGCTCGGTTTCGGAAAAGCCGTGCTTTTGATGGGCCGTGGAGCGGGCGATCGGCTCACGGCGCCACTGCTCCAGAAGACATTTTTGATTGCGCCGAGCGAACAGAAACCGAAAAGTCCAGAAAATTCGACGCGAATCCGCGAAATCTGGTACGGCGGCAGAAATAACCTGCCGGACGCGAAATCGGTGAGCGCCACGACGAGCATGCTCAGCGAAATCGATCGTCTCGATTCGCCCGACACCATCTTCGTTTTTCTGATTTCGGGCGGTGGCTCGGCGCTCTTTTGCTCGCCGCGTCGAAACCTTGTCGTGGAGGACAAAGTCAAGACGATCAAAGCGATGCAGGCGGCGGGCGCGACGATCCAGCAGCTGAACACGGTCCGCCAGAATATTTCGGAGGTGAAGGGCGGCAAAGTGCTGCGACGGATCCGCCACGGCCAGTCCGTCTCGTTGATCATTTCGGACGTCATCGGCGATCCGATCGATCTGATCGCCGGCGGACCCACGGCCATCCCCACGCAGTCCGAGGGCTCTGTCGAGCACATTTTGAAGGATTTGGGAGTTGGCCAGCGGGAATTAGGGTCTGTTGTGTGGAGCGCGCTCAAGCAAAAGGAGAAAGGTGAGATCGGTTGAGCATTTTTTTGGAAATACTTAAAACTGGCGCTCAAATCTTCCAGACACGTCCCCGATCCGCAAAGATCACTTCGCCAACCACATTATCGCTTCGAATCGGATCGCGCTCCGTGCCGCCTACGAATCGCTGACTTCCGCCGGCTTCCACACCTCCATAATCACGTCATCTCTTTCCGGAAACGCCGCCGAAATCGGCCGCCAATTCGCCGACCTGATCGCCTCCGAATCTTTCGATTCGCCGCTTCTCAAAAACGCCTCCGCAAACCTACAATATCCGATTGCGCTTCTTTTCGGCGGAGAAACCACCGTGAAATTGGCTGCTCACCCCGGAAAGGGCGGTCGCAATCAGGAGATGGTGCTCGCGTGTTTCGATGCTCTCAAATCCCAAACTCCCGCTCATCAATTCGTGTTCCTGAGCGCCGGAAGTGACGGTCAGGACGGTCCGACCGACGCCGCCGGGGCCATCATTACCAATTCGGACCTTCTGGTTCCCTCGCCGACGTCTTCCGCATCCCTGGCCGCTTCGGATTCGTACAACTTCTGGAAACACTTCAACAACGGGAAAAGCCATCTGATAACGGGACCGAGTGGAACAAATGTGATGGATATTCAGATTTTGGTGCTGAATAAATTGTAATTTACACTTGTCCGGAAAACCCAAATAATAAATACACAGAAAACGAAGCTGGGTGTAAATCACAGCGATTTGCAGGCGAATAAATTAGAAAAAAGGCGAGAATTAAACAATTTCAAAGTTATCCGCGTTGAAAGTGGCCTCCGCGGACCAGGGGACCGCCGATCCGTCCGATCTGACCACCTCCTGCACAGTGATCGGCACGAACAGATTCTCGGAGGTGAATCCGACGGAGACGGGGAAAAAGTGGTCCGAGTGGCCGTTGGGCACCGTGAATTCGAGCGTTCCCGACGGGTTGGACGCGTCGATCACCGGCATCGACCAGACGATCACGTTCTTCGGACGGAGGTACTCGTACGATCCCTCGCATTCGCCCACCACCGGCGCCGTTGCTGCTCTGCAAGGAAAACGAGTTTATTTTTGCTTATTTTTCTGGCAAAACTCACGGAAGTGGCACAATAATTCGGACGTTCTGAAGTGTGATGTCCTCTCTCTGAAGCGTGTACTCAATGTTCACTTGTACTCCGTCGGCAGACTCTTGCGGCCAGCAATTCACTGAAAAATCGTTGTTTTTGAAGGGTTAAAAAATGTAAGTAACAAAGACTACAAATCAGGAAAGCTCAATCTGAAACGTACACGAAATGGGCAACTGCTCCTCCTCGGCCAACACCATTTTCCACTTGAGAATGCCGACGTCGCTGTTCACCGGATACGGTTTCCCATTGGACTTCAGTTTGAGCACGCCCGTCGTCTGCCACTCCTTTTTATCGAGATTCGGATGGACTTGCAGCGCCGCGACGCCGTTCGACCCATTATTCATTCGGACCGCCACTGAATTTAGGTCCGGCGAGGCGACTGAGAGCGAAACCGTGGCGAGTACTTCTCCGGCTTCGAGTCCTCCGTCGCGGCTCACGCGCGCGTTGATCTTCTCCTCGGTGCGCACGTGCACCGCCTCTCTTTTCACGCGCGGAGCACTGGCCGAATTCAAAGAAGATGCTCCGGAACTTGCTCCACCCAACGCCTTCTCCACTGGGGCGATCGACTGTCCCTGTTGGCGAAGAGTGTTCAAAAACGTGTCCTCGTCGTTCGTTTTCCCGCCCAATTTCAGCGCCTTTCCTCCGCCGATCGGTCCTTTCGGCGCTGTGGGACGTGGAACCACTGGTTCCTGGACGGCCGCGGCGGTCGGAATGGAAGAGGACGAAATGCCGGTGGATGACTGATAACTGGGCTTCAACCCGCGGCTCAACGCCTCCTTCTGCGCCCGCTTCAGCTCTTTCGCCTTCTCGGCCATCGCCTGCTTCGCCGCCTTCTCCTGCGCCTCCTTGATCTGCATAAAGACGCGCTCCTCGTGCGAGTCCATCTCGGTAAAAGTGCGAATTTGCGCCAGATTCACCGATTCACGATAGCCGAGCGTGACGACCTCGTCGAACGCGAAAATCAGATCGAAATCGTGGGCCAGGATCTCCTTTTCGTCGTTCGATCGACAATATTCGGGAATGACGCGCGAGAACAGACGCAACGTCTCGAGATCCTCCAGAATGTTCGAGTTTTTTGTGGTGATCAGCACCACGTAAATGTTGTCCAGCGGGTGATAGACGTACCGGACGCTTTCCGTTTCGACAAATGTGTGCTGACGAGATGCTGAAAGAGCAGTATTTTTTATACTTTATTAGTGAAATTAGCTCACCAGCATCTTTATCATTGCCGATAAGCTTGGGGAAGGCGTCGAGAAGGCCTTCAAGACGGGCTCTCGTCATGTCGGTGACGAATTGACGGGCCACGAGGGCTTTGCCCGATTTCGAGAACACTCCGGCCGCGATCAGCACCATTTGGATCTAAAATTGACTGGTTGTTAATTTTCGAGTCAAAAATCGGTTTTACACATGAACATAAACGCAATTTAGCGCGAAACCTTGAAATCTACTTAAAATGTACAATTTTACTAAGAAAATCAGCCGAATAGCAAGAAAAACCATAATTTCTTGTAACTTTGTCATTTTTCGGACAAGTAATCGATTTTTCATATGAAAATGATCGAAATTCAACGGAGAGTCTAGAAATTCAACTGTAAATTCACAATTTTCGCTTTAAAACGCTGAAAAACGGCGACAAAGTGCAGAAGGGCAGATGTGTGCCACGAATTCACAATAAAACGTCACTTCGTTGCGAGACACGTGGCGGCCGGCGGCCGTATGCGCCTTTAAACTCGGCCACCACCGCAAATTGGCGATTTTCAAATCTTTCTAGGCGGAATTTCCGCTAAAAAAAGCGTAACATCGTCCTAAATTGACGAGGAATCTGAAATTTTCAACAAAATATCAAATATTAAGGCAGAAGACTTGACAAATTTGAGGTTTATTGCAAACTTTGTGGATGTCTGAGAGAAAAATTTATTAAAACACATTTATTCGATTAAATAAATAATTTTCAGCTGATACTTGAGGGAGGAATCAAATTATAGCTTTGCAGCACCCGTTTCTAGTGAAGAGAAGAAAAGTACAGATAAAACGGTTGAAAAATTGAGACCAGAGCTCTATACAAATGAGAAAATGGTTAGCAAACAAGTTCCAAGTAGAAGAGAAGTCGGGTGAATTGCAGAGTTGCTTCGTTGGGCTTCGGCTTCTGAAAAATATAACATTGATTCAATTATACTCAAAAATTAGACATTTTCGGTGAAAATCATGAAAAACGTGAACATGTGTGACCAGTTCAACTTGTTTCCCCCAAATTTTTCGAGTTTATCACTTTCCCCATCATTCTCTATTCCGCCCACGCACACTCATCTTCGTGTACTCAACTCTTCTCATGGCCGAGCACGACACCTTCAATCCGTACACGGCCGTCCAGCGGAGCCCCTCTCAGCACTGGATCTTTGCTCCTCAGGCGCCGCCGCTTAAGGATGTACGTTTGTTTTAATTATAAGTCGGAAAAATCAAAAAATCCGATTTAATGATCGATAAGTGTCTTTTCTTTTCAGAATTGCGTCACTCTGCTGACGTTGTCGCACGACGCGGTCAACCTGAACACGATTCCGGCGTCGTCGGCGGCCTCCTCCGACTCGATCGTCTCGTTCGCCAGCCGCTACGTCGTTCCGGAGGTGATCAGAAGCGACAGCGACGTGGACACCCGTTCGGCGGGCAATCCCTACTCGCACCACCCCAACTTCACCACTCCGTCTCAATATTTCGGACATCTCGGCGAGACTCTCGACGTGGAAATTGGGCAAAAATCGAAAGAGCCGGAGGGCGACGTGCTCACCGTCGCCGACATTCAGAATTTGAAGGATCCGTTCGGAAGCGGTGCCAGCGGATATTATTCGAACGCTCCCGCCGTTAATATCAATCCGCCCAACGATGTGGTAAGCCAACGATTTTTGCAGAATTTTATGCTTTTTTGATAAGAAATTTTTCGAAAATCCAACGATTTACACGAAGAATTGATTTTCAGACGCTTCGCAAGACGGCATTGTCTTCGAAATCGCTCGCGGAGCTCCATCAACTTCACGTGGCGTTCCCGTTCAAAGGATTCCCGAACCTCGTCGAAAATTCGACCAACTCGCCGACAACGACGCTCAACAAGAAGATGCTGAGCCCGGAGTCGATGTACGAGCTGCAGCAGACGGACGGAAAATTCGACGACTGCGATTCGAACCTCGCGGTCATTCGCGAGTTTTCGCCGCAAACGCTTGCCGATTTGCGCGAGCTGCGCAACATTTCGCAATACTCGGACTGTCAGCGATCGTCGAAGGACGTGGCCACGTGTCTCGGAATCTCGCCGTCGCCCTACGAACGTCAGCAGTTTGAGTGGACCGAAAACGTGGCCTACGGAGGCTTTTAAATCATGTTCTTTTGTGCTAGTATTGTAGAAATAAAGATTTTGAAGAGGGCGCCTTACTGTTGATGTGCACAATCTGCGAGGCTTTTTGCTGCATGTGCTCGCACGCGTAGTTCCCGTCGTCCTCCATCGTCGCTTTTCGGATTCGCATCGTTTCGATGACGACGCCGGCGTCGCGCTTCACTTTCAGTATGTATTCTGCAAATTTCACAAATTCAGATGGGCTGTGCCTTTGTCCCTAGACATTTTTGCAACATTTTCCTCTGCGCGCCACGGCGACCAAAAACGTAGAAAGGGGCGTGGCCTAGCGTGCACGGTTTTGTCACCATTTTGGCGCGAAATTCGAAATTTAACCCCATTTATTTCATGTTTTTCGTCAAAAATTACCCAAATTTTGTACGATTTCGACGATTTAATTGCATAACTTTGTTAAACTAATCATCGCGCGCACTTTTTGAGCCGAAAACGAGCAGGTTTCATTCAGAAATGAATCAATTGAATCGATTTTCAAGTGTTGTGCTGAAAATGCGCGAATTTCAGTCATTCGCCGACACTTTTTGCCGTTTGAACGCTTAAAATACTTGTATTAACGTGCTTAATCACTTCCGACACTCACTTCGTCTCAAAACTATCCACATCGGCCGGTATGAAAATTCCGAAATTGCGAAATATGCCAAAAACGTCTCAAACGCGGCGTTTTCACGAAAATTTCAATGTTTTCTCTGTTTAATGTCTCTTCTTTCGTCGATATCAAACACAAAAATATCGGAAAAGTGCCGGAATTGCGGCAATTTTCAAAAAACGCGTCTCAGATTAGGCCACGCCCCTTTCTACACTTTTGGTCGCCGTGCTGCGCAACAAAGTTTTATTTCAAATTTCGGTCTGCGCCTTTAAAACTGTACCCAACGCGCGTTTTGCAACTATCGATTTTTCCAGTAATTTACAGTCAGAAAACGGGGTTTGCCGCTAAACGATGCTCCGAATGTGTCGATCCCCTCACGCGGTCGGGCGGTTGTCTCCTCGAATTTCAGTTGGCGCGTCAAACATCCCCCTTTTCGAGTGCCTATTACACATACGCACACACTTGTACTGCTAACACCTCTGAAGGGCCCCTGTGTAAATTCGAATTTGGATTCGAGTTCGGCGGTCCCGCGCGAGTTGATGATGATGATGAGTCGGATATGATGCATGAATAAAACATGAAACATCCCTTTTCAGTCATCCTCGCTCCACTGCACCTGCCTTTTCCCCGCCAACAACCGCAAGGCACCATAATCGTATTCCCCCCCTCCTCAATTATATTGTAGTCTTCCTCTTCCTCTAAAGATTTGGTGGTAGTGGTGGTGGTGGTCCCTGGCGGTAATTGAGAGGAAATTGACTAAACTCGGCGGCCGGCGGCGCTCCGAATTGTTTGTTCAAGTTGATCGACTTACACAACTAGTCATTTGCAATTCTGAATATAATTGGGATGCGATCCGAGAGGAGCACTAGCAATTTTCCGAATTCTTCATGAGCACTATGAGAGAATGGGAAAATATTTTGGGTTCTGGAGCGAAAAGTTCATTGTGCAACTTTAAATTACGGTAGCTACTCGCTTTTCGTTATGCGCCTTTAAATTGCGGTAGTTTTCGATTTTCATGCTCAATTTTCGCTGAAAATCGAAAAGTACCGCAATTTGAAGGCGTACAGCGAGAAAAAGAAGAGAGAATTGAGAAACCGACTCACTTTCCGTGTTATTAAAGTTGATCGTCGTGCCGTCCCTCGTCCACACCACATCGATATCGTCGTCCTCGTCGTCGGCAGAAGTGACGGTGCAATTGAGGACCACCTCGTCGCCGGACATGTTCGCCATCAGTCTTGTCGATTTTTCTGCAAGAAAATCTAAATCTAAACAAATTTTTCGAAGAAAAAGTCGCTTTTCCTACTTTGCAACGAGGCCGGCGACGGTAGTGGCGGGTCGAGAACTTTGAGGTAAACCGCATAAACGGTACTGTGCTTGTCGTTGATCTCACACAGATAACATCCCGAATCGGCGTGCTCGGCTCGTCTGCAAAAAGAAGAAAAAAACATGTTGTTCCAGCCTCAAAATTGGCTCAATCAGGTCCCGCAATAACTATTTTTCGTATGTTTTTGTGCCGTTTAGTTACCTCAAATTGAGAACCCAAACATTGGACGACTTTTTCGACACCTGCCATCGCGGATCTCTTGTGAAGGTGCGGTTGCCGGCTGTCAAGAGGGCTCCGTCCGAGACGCGCGTCCACGCGATCTGAATTACCGGTATTGTTGGTTTGGAAAACAGTTTTCTAGAGAAAAACTATGTTTCAGAACAAGTTTTGGGTCGAGAACTTGTTTGAGAACAGAATTTGTGTGAAAAAAATGTTGGAAAACCAATTTCTAGGGCAAAAACATTTTTCGGAACAGTTTTGCAAACGAAAACATGTTTGGTAGCAGTTTTAAGTTTAAAATTTGTTCCAGAACACGGCGACCAAAAACGTAGAAAGGGGCGTGGCCTAGCGTGCACGGTTTATCCACATTTTGGCGCGAAATTCGAAATTTAACCCCATTTTTCATGTTTTTCGTCAAAAATTACCCAAATTTTGTACGATTTCGACAATGTAATTGCATAACTTTGTTAAACTAATCGTCGCGCGCACTTTTTGAGCCGAAAACGAGCAGGTTTCATTCAGAAATGAATCAATTGATGCGATTTTCAAGTTTTGTGCTGAAAATGCGCGAATTTCAGTCATTCGCCGATACTTTTTGCCGTTTGAACGCTTAAAATACTTGTATTAACGTGCTTAATCACTTCCGACACTCACTTCGTCTCAAAACTATCCACATCGGCCGGTATGAAAATTCCGAAATTGCGAAATATGCCAAAAACGTCTCAAACGCGGCGTTTTCACGAAAATTCCGATGTTTTCTCTCTTTAATGTCTCTTCTTTCGTCGATATCAACACACACAAAAATATCGGAAAAGTGCTGGAATTGCGGCAATTTTCAGAAAGCGCGTCTCAGATTGAGCCACGCCCCTTTCTATACTTTTGGTCGCCGTGGCAGAACTGATTTGTAGGACAATAACACGTTTCCGAACATTCGTAGGCTTTAAAACTATTTTCCGATCAATTTCTGTGTTAAAAACATGCTTCAAAACTGTTTTTCCTTGCTTTTAGGGTTCCATTCCCCCCAACCCCTCAAAACCCGATCCCAATTGGCACCTTTTCCGTCCGTACTGTATACACATCGCAACTATTGTCCGCCCGGGAAATGCTAATGTTTGGGTGTATAATGAGAGAGCCGATCGGATCTTCTGGGCAGCTAGGTACAATGAATACGATTCGATTACGGTCGTTGACTTTTCGCGCGCATACACACACAGTTAATTGTGTTTCTAGGCCATCAGTGCGGGGATTGTTAGGCCACGGGCGGGTTTTCGAGGACAGAGACATGTTGTGGAACGGTTTTAGGTGGCAAGACATGTCATTAAACATGTTACATAACGGTTGTAGGTCAAAAACACGTTAGCACCCCGCCTAATCATAATAAGCGCCCCATTTCTTATTTGCCGCTTCTCATTGCCTTCATCATCTTCTCCAATTAGCCATTCATGACGCAATCGCTCTCTTTCTCGCGCGGAAGTCGATTCAAAAGAAAACGGGCGGTCCCACTTGACTCGCAGGAAGCCGTAATTGGCCATTTCCTCCTGTTTCACCACGGCTTCTTTTTGCACAGAAACTGAGAGAGAGAAGGAAGGAAGTTGAGGGCAAGCTTGAGTATTCATCAGATTTTCGGGTCGCAAAACTGTTTTAGAACTGTTTTAGGACAAAACTATGTATGCGGATATCTTTGTGACCCAAAACATGTTCTAGAACAAATTTTGGGCCAGCGAGACATGGGTCGAACCATTTTTAGGCCCTAAAATATGTTCCAGAACCTTCTACAGATCAGAGTTGAGCGGAAGAACTCAACGGAAGAACACGGAAGAATTTTTATCTTTTTTATAAAATTTTTTCATGGAATGTGATCAACTGACGAAATGTATAGCAAAGCGAACTCTGCTCATAGAAAAATAATTGTAAATTTAGCTTTTCATACAAAAAAGTTATTCGAGTTGTTCCGCGAAAAAAGGGCTAACGGAAGGCGGAAGGACATTTTCACGGAACACCTCGAATAACTTTTTTGTATAAATAGCTAAATTTACAATTATTTTTCTATGAACAGAGTTCACTTTGCTATACATTTCGTCAGTTGATCACATTTCATGAAACATTTTTCTAAAAAAGATAAAAATTCTTCCGTGTTCTTCCGTTGAGTTCTTCCGCTCAACTCTGCTACAGATCAAATACACGTTTCAAAACAGTTTCAGATGCCATTGCAAGTGCGCCCCATCGCCAATCACCTCATGTTCAGCATCGGGCGGCACACTGCAGTGCAGATAGGCCGGATTCTCGGCCACCACGTTCACAATAGTCTGCGACGGATTTTCGACGCGGGAGCGCTCCTGTCGCAGGCACGCCATCACCTCTTCGGAAGCGCAGAGGCCTGAAACCAAATTTACATTATTATTACTATTACTATTCATTCGCATATTTTCGTCCCCCCCCCCCCTTTCACTTTACTTTTAGTAGTCGGTGCCCGTGAGTTGGGAAGAGAGATTCGCATCGCTTCCATTTGCCACTTTTTGATGAAAAGATCATAAAAGATAGGAAAGGGGGGGGGGAGGGGTTAGAGTTCGCTTTCCGATGACGGGAAACTCTCGAAATATTGTTCATTCTCGAGTGCGGACCACTTTTTCAACAAAGCGGGCGTGGACGTGGAGAACTTTGATTTCTAGGGTGTACTTTAGGATTTGATAGGATACAAATTGATGGCCTAGGATCCGACTAAAACTAGGCCAGCCAGGAGTATGTCTGGAGGGGCTTAGAATGTTAAAAGCTTGTAGGTAAGAAGGCCAAGAACCCTGTGGCCTAGGATCCGACTCAAGTGCATCTAGACCGAAAACCGCATGGCCTAGGTTCCTGGGCGGTGGCCTAGGATCCGTCAGGCTTAGGCGCGGAATTCAAAAACTTCCGAAGACTCTTAACCGATGGCCTAGAATTCCGACAGATGAACTTCCAGGGACTACGGTGCGTACCTAGTCCCTCGGTAAACGCGTCTTCACCCATCCCACAGGGCCATTCAAACAAATCCCATTTCCTTATTGAATGCCTCTTCTTCTCTCTCTTCTTCTTCTTCTTCTTCTTCTAAACTTGTTTATGTATTCGTCGGAAAAGAAGCAAACTCTTTCTCTCTCTCTCTCTCTCTCTCCCGCTCCCTGTGAATACCTAAACATTTGAATGCCCAGAAAGCACAGAAAAACTCGTCGAAAGCGACGAAGATTAACGCGTTCAGGCGCCCGCGCGTGGTCCCCCGGGGGACGGGAACGACTTTGTTCATATCCGGCCGAGCGAGCGGGACCGCAAGAGGGGAACGGACGGAAATGGTGACAGAAAGAAGGAGAAGAAGGGAGGGGGGAGCACTTCTCAAGAACACGAAGACATGAGCCGCCGAGGGACCGACTCGCGCACCAAACGCAACGCACTTTTGAGGTTCTTATGACAATCGAGAGCGGATGGGCACCGGAAGTTGCCAAATGGATCAAATTCCATAACGGGCACCGCGACTTTTGCTTTCCGATTAATCCCTCATGTAAAAATGACACCAGCCCCCGGACCGTGGGGCGGTCTTTTAGAAAAGAGGGGTGTCTGCTCGAAACTTGTCATATTTCTGTGCTGCCTTAACACCTCACAATATCCTATCCCTGACTGCTTGGACCATTTCAAAAATGATTTAGTGCATTTTATCACCGGCTCTTTCACTTTTAAGTGAAAGCGCTTCAGGTAAAGTGGAAGAGCGAAGGAGAGAGAGAGAGAGAGAGAGAGAGATAAAAACAACAAATTACGTTTTGCCGCTCGTCTCGTTTTTCCGCTCGATTGAGTCGAAATACACAAAAAGTTTAGAGGAGGGGGGTAAGAGCTTCTTCTTCTACTTCTTCTCCTACTTTTTCTTTCGATGCGCCCAGCACCACCTGCCCTTTTACACGCTCCGCTTGACCGATCCGCTTTGCATAATTGAGACACACACTGCAGCAACTGGTAGTTTATATTTTAAAGTTTTGGCCTACTCTTTGGACGAGCGGCCAGCTGGTGGTGCGGGTCCGAAATGGGATTAGGACGAATTGGGATCAAGGTGCTATTAGCCTATTTCAAGTGCCACCGCGTCTGTTCCGACGGATCACGGCCGAAATTTAAATAAACGAATCGGCAAGGCGTTGTGCGATAGAGCGTAAATGCAAAATTTTTGGGAGCAATGTTATCTGGCCTAAAAATTCTCTCAATTTTTAGATTTTTAGGCCATAAATCTATTTTTGTTCAATTTAAAACTAATTTCTTCGTGGAGAAAGTAAAATCGACTGCAAAAGTTAAAATTTTAGGAACTATGCTCATCTGGCCTAAAAATTAACCGTATTTTAGGCCATTTCAGTTCCATTGCGCTCTATCGCACTATGATAGTGGGACAGAGCGGTTTTTTCGATACAATCCTCTAAATTTCTAGACCATCAAATACTCACCTTGTTCGAAAGCCGAAAAAATGGCAAAAACCGCGAACACATCAGTAATCCGACGCAGCATCGCTCGCCTACACGACTTTTCCGCGTGTGCCTCCTCGGTCGAATGTCCCAAAACATGGGCGGGGCTTAGGAGATAGGGGCGGAGCATTCGGACCGCGCAGGAGGAAACACGGGCCGGAGGGGGGTAAAACAAACAAAATCATCAGTTAATCAGCTCTTTTTTTCTTCTTTCGTTGTCGGTTCGATGTGAACTTAAAATCACAAACATAAATACAAAATAAGCGAGATTTTGGGGGGCGGAAAGTGGGGAGAGGGAGGTAAAAACGAGCAGAAAAAGAGGAGGGGGGCCCAAAGAAACGAACAAAGTACAAAGAGAGAACGTGAGGTACAGAATGTTGTGGCGATACAGAAAAGGGCCAAAATGAACAAAAAAAAGGGAACAAGATGATGAAAAGTACCAGTCAGAGGAGAAAAAGCGATAATCGATAGAGTTTCTATTTAGAACGGGTAAGAGACGGTGAAAATGCTCGAAAAAGTTTAGTGGATCGAGAGAGGAGGTGAAAAACAATGAAATGAGAAATGCCTAGGAGGGTGACGTCGGGTCAGACCGGCTGATCGACGTGTTGTTGGTTGCGGGCGAGAATGTCAGCGAGGCGGACTGCATCAGTGAACCCACGCGGCTTGTTCCCGCCGGACGATCCATTGCGGATGACGGTCGCCGCGGACGAGGCGGTAGGTGCTGCAAGACTCCACGAGCGAGTAGACGGTCCCGATTATTCAATGCCCAAAGTTCGGCTTCATTTCCAGTCCCTCACGCATGCCTCGTCCATTTCAAGAACATCAACGTCCTCCTCCGTCACTTCCCTTTCTCTCTATTTGTCAATGGATCACCTTTCGTCTCGCTTTTTCTGGCAGGTCCGTGCTGCCCGAATTGACAAATTGTGAGAAACATTTCGAAATTCGACCTCCCCCCCCCCCTCCTCATCTCATCACTTTTTCATTTAAACTACACTCACTGCTCGGCGAGACGGTCCTCCTGGATGACAGCGTCGTCGGCGCCGAAGAATCGGTCGTCGTGTCGGCTGCGGCGGTCGGAGATCCCACTCGAAGCGCTTCTTCGAGTGCCTCCTCGTAGGATTGTGCTCCGCCACGTGGCGTCGTCGACGAGATCGTCGTCTCGTCGTGTCGGAACGAACTTCGCAGCGATGAGGACGCTTGACGAGGTGTGCCTGCAAAAACAATGCTTTTCCGCACAACTTTTCCGGGTTTCAGAGCTTTCAGCACAGAATTTACGCCAGAAATCGACAACATCGAGCGGCCAAACTCTTTACAATTTTGAGTCGATTTCAGGGCTCTGCTCTTTTAAAGCTCATAAATACAAATTAGGCCCCTCCAAAATCGCCATCAATTCGAACCTCCTCTCTCCAATTCGAACAGATTGCAAGTGGACCCATCGGTGGCTCCGCCCACAGCCCCTCGTGACTCGTCGCACGAACTCATCGACATCGACTGGCTCTCCGACATCTTCTGCTGACTGTCCGACACCGAAACGGAAACGGTGGTCGTGGCGCCCGTCGATTTGGAGAGTGTCCGTCCCGAGAGCAGCGGTTTCAGCGGGATGTGGCTGCCGACGACGTTGTGCTCGTCGGGGATGTAAAGGCGGGACGTCTCCTCGTTGTCGTCGTCGTTCGCCTGCAAATAGTTTTGTTGAAAATGAAGAGGGGAGCTAAACTCTGCCTCTGTTTGGCGGAGGACCCGATTTTTGTGAAAGTTTCCTCTGATTTGTCACTAGTTTTTGACAAAAATCGTGTCCTTCGCTAAATCGGCAACTGGCAGTTACGGAGGTTGACGGCACGAAACACCACGCCGCAAGAATATCAGCCTCGGGTTGGAGTATCTATCTTGAAAGTTTCAGCCCGATCGGGGATCATCTCTCGAGAAATCTTGATTTTACACCGAGAAACTCGAATGCCGTGTCGAAAGTTTAAGAGAATCTGTTGGATTTTGCAGTTTAAAGTTCGCAGCAGGAACAGTTTTCCCGGCATAACTTTCAGCAAAAATTGGAGTTTCTCGATGTAAAATCCCTACATCTCGAGGAATGATAATCCAATCGGCCTATAACTTTTCAGATAGACAGTCTGGGCCCGACAGGACAACTCGATAATAGCAAAAAGCCGGTCGGCCTCACCGCATTTCGTTCCTCGATCGGCGCGTTCTTCATCGTCGCCAACCGCTCCTGCTCCTTCTTCCGTTCTTTTCGGAACTGCATCACGTGCGATTTGAATCTGAAAAAGTTTGGGTAAAGCTTTTTCCACCCCCCAAAAACGTACGTCGGCAGCTGGCTATGACACAGAGTCCGTCGGCAGTTGTTCCAGCATCCGAGCGTGAACGGATTGTATCCGGACGTGAATTTGCCGGTGACCTGTTCGTTGGTTGTCCGTCCGCGGGCGACCAGGACCAAATGGAAGACGGTGAGGCCGATGACGGGCACGCACAGCACCGCGCACACCGCCAAAAGAACGATTGCGCATAGGTAGGGCGGGGTGAGCAAGTGCGTCCGCAGACTGTCCTCACTGAAACGATGGGCGCTGGCGGGCGGTGAGCGACCGCCGAGCGACGGGACCACTCACGTGCTGCTGCTGCTGATGGTCGTGGCCGCGTTGGACGGACTGCTCGCCGTCGAGCCTGTCCAGACGACGAAGAAGCACAGGACGAACACGTAGAGCATGTGGACGCTCAGACTGCACAGGAAGAAGAAAAAGTAGCTGAAAAAAGGTTAGAATTCCGCCGGAAACTGCAAGAATTTGGCTTTTTCCAGAAAATCTTCATTTTTCGTGTCAAACAGAGCAAATAAGCAAGTTTCCAACCGAAAAGTGATAAAAAATTTGGTTTAATGTTTTGAAATAACCAACCGATAATTCCGTTTTCCGACACAATTGTGAACCCACGGACAGTGGTGGTCGAAAGTTTCGATGCATCTGCAAATCTCATTAACAGTTCCTTTCAGACCTAAAATGTTTGCTCACCTATTACAGACGCTGCAATGGCTCGAACGGGGCGGCCGGTAGAATTTGCACGTGACGCACCACTTCATGCGCACCGTAATTCCGTTTATGTCCACGTTCTTGTAGAGCGGCGCCCGCAGATCGTCCACTTGCGTCGGCTCTTCCGATCCGATCGCGTACGGATGCACCGCCGGATCGATGAACATCGCCATGCACAGATTCGAGGCCACGATCGCGAAGAGGCAGAAATCGACGAGCGTCGCCGCGAGACCCCATCTGCAAGCACGCACCTATTCGCATGATTTTAGACCACGTGAGCTCAGGCCCACTGTTGAGAATCGCAACTTTTAGCCGTCGGAAAACGTACATTTTCGATTTTTTGGGCTCAAAAAAAAAACAACCGACTCACACTTTCCACGTCTCCCACAATTTGGGCGCGATGAACCAGAAGAATGAGCCGGAGCATCCGATGATGAGTGCCCATGCGATGGCGGCCGGCAGCAACGCCGAGATGCGTTTGCACATTGGATCCGGCTCCGACTCGGGCGACCACTCACTGGAAGACATCTACCGATTGTGATTGCGCGTTTTGAGTAAAATTAGAGAGAACATTCGATCGGAAATGTGATGAATAGTTGAAAGATGCAGTTTTACGACAGATTCACGGATTTTGAGTCAAAAATTGTTGCTGATAAGTACGTTTTTAGCAAAATCCGTTTCAATGAGCAGAAATTCAACGAGTGTTTGGAAACTGGCGCAAACTTTGCAGCTTTTGAAGATCGCAGTGAATTTCTGCTAGAGCCGACATGAATTGAGCCGGGAAAGGCGATTTTTTGGGTCAGTTTGATAAAACTAGTCGCGTTTCATGGAAACCTGCTGATTGCAATGTAAATTTGTAGTAAAATGGAGTGAAGAAGAGATAAAATGGGAAAAGCGGAGAGAAACGCGGAGGAATAGTTGGTCGGATTAACATGCACCAAGATTATTGCATTTCGCAGTCCTCTTCTTCTTCTTCTCCCTCTTTTTCTCCGCCATTTCGTGTTCCATCGTCGGCGAGACGCAGACGGCGAGAGCGACGGAAATTGGCCGCCGAACGGAAGGATGGACAATAGCGAATTGGTCATTTTTGGGGAAAGCCGGTAAAAATCGTGGTTTTTATGATTTTTCATAAGGAAATCGGTCATTTTAAGCGTGATAAAGCGAGAAAAAGTTAAGGAAAATTTGGTTAACATTTTTTTCTTAACTTTTTAGGTAAGAGAGCACAAATAGCAAGGTAAAGCGTAGAGAGAAAGATAAAGGGCAAAACTCATAGTTTTTCCGCCAGACGTGCTCTTTTTCTGTGCGGAGCGAGTCAACAATGACGGGGCGGCGAGAGAGCACTAATTTTCGGGAGACCCAGTGACCAGTGTGCAGTATTTCGTGGCTTTTGATGCAAAAATGCAAAAGAAGCTACCTTTTAGTGCGCCGAAAAGGAAGCGAGGCCCAAAAATGGGGAAAAGGAGAGGAAATTAAAGCGGGAGGCGAGAAAAATGAGCTCGCGCGCACGGAAATGACGATGAGAAGCGGAAAATTGACGGAAAAGGGAGCGAAGCAATCCGGTAGAATTTTTTGTGATGACCTGCTATTTTGCGACGATGGAAACACGATTTTTGCGTCGGAAAATGCAAAAAAAAGCCTGAAAATAAAATGTTCGCGCCGATTTGCTTTGAATTCCACAGTAACAATGTGCTTATCGTGGCGAGACCTGCTTTAACGGCTAGAAGTGTGTGCCTTTAAAGCCTTAAAGTACGGTAGGGCTTGCCGCCAATTTTGGGACTTCTTCGCTGAAAATTTGCGCGTTTCTGTTGTTTTTACCGCTAAAATGTGTTTTTGTTTTTCTGAATAAATAGTATTCAATCGAAATATTTCAAAAACAATTGGAAAAATCGTAATATTCACCGTTTTTCATAAGAATTTAGTGTTTCTGAATATTACACTGAAAATGTGTGTTTTTCTTCCGTTCTCTTTCTGAAATGTGTTTTTGTTGTTCTGAATAACTGATATTTGATCGAAATGTCACAAAAACCATCGAAATCCCGTTAATGATCTTGAAATTCATTTTTTCTTCTCCATTTCCCAACATTTCACAATTGCAACATCTTTCCCATAAACGCCGCCAAAAGTGTGTCCGAAACATAATAATAATAGTGTTTCCAATGGGATAGGGAACACGGGAACGCCAGAGAAACGCATAGAAAGAGAGAAAAAGGAAATGTGGTCGGGGCAGACGGGCGGTTCTGGTTACGCGGGACGACGCCTTCTCCCGCGCGTCGACGCATCGATCTCTGAACACACAGGCACACCTTCAGTTCCATTCTCTCGATTATCATCCGTTTCGGTAGTCGTCGTTTTGTTTCAATTCCTCGTCGCTCCCTTCTGTTTGCTGAGCTTCATTAACAAATATATGTTTTTTTCGGCGTCTACTGTAGTTAATTTGCGATTTTACATGAGCAAACCAGTTTATTTTCGTGGCTTCTAAAACTGCAAAAAGCGAAAAGTTCTAAATCGATTCGAAAGTGAAATACTTAATTAGACCTCTATTTATTTCAATTTGGAATAAGTCTAGAGTTTTTGCAATCGAACCAGACAAATTTTAGCTTTTCTTACAGTCCAGTTAAAATATTTTGCAGTAAATTAACAATCAACCTATCAAACTCAGATCAGATTTACTAGAGCTTACCACCCATTGGCCTAAAATGTGACCTGCGGTCAGTCGACAATTTTGTTTACTATAGATAGGGACCGCAACGGGTTTCACGAAACTCCGAATTTTCATAAAATTTTTGTTGGAATGTGTTCCCCTACTCTATATGAGTACGCTCCCAATTTTTTTTTCCAAAATTTTCGGTACATCCCGAGTTACACCCATTCAAAGTTGGCCTGTTTTCTCCCCGGTCGGCGGCAGAGGAGACGGCGGAGTCTCGCTGGCAGGCGATTCGTGTCGCAGTTTGATGGAAAACACCAAAGAGGCAACATATTAAGTGGTCAGAATTGATGTTTTAAGAAAGCAAAACAACTTTCGAGATCAAAAGTTTCGAACCCGACACCTCCAGACTGCCCAGTGAGCACTCTGCCACTGCGCCAACCGGGCGGAGGCGCGGCGAACGCCAATGGCAATGAGAAGCTGGGTGTTCGCCATTCATTTTTGATGCAACTTTTACGGAATTTCAGCGCAAAAATGTGAAAATTTCAAGATGTTTGCCGGGCTGAAATTTTGAATAAATAGATGGATTTTGTAGAGAATTTCACGCTGAATCCGATTCCGTAGAGAAAAGCCGCGTGTTGGCTGTTTCCGACCTTCAAATTATCGAAAAACAAGAAATTCGGCCGAATGTGGTCTACTCAATCTAACACAAAATTTCTCCTAGGGGGTCTAGAGCTCTGAAATTTTATATTTGGGTTCTCAGAGAGTTTATCTATGCATTCCAAACATAAAAAAGTGGGGTCATCGCTGAAAATTTTTCGCTAACTTTTTTGGCACTTTGACGGTCTGAAAAACAATGTTTGCCGGAACGAAATTTGAATTTTATTTCAAAAACGGATTCCCCATCCCTTAAACTGTCAGAATCACTTCTCAAAAGCCGCGTGTTGCACAAACTCCGGCAACAGTGGCTCTCAGGCTAACTTCCATTTTCGTTTTCTCCTTTTTTTTAGAAAACTGTGCGTTTTCATGGAAAACGGAGCTGTTCATTTGATTCAGCATGTCCGATTACATAAAGTAAAACATTTTTAATATCGTACTTAGTTTGGGGACCTCGGTACAGGCCCTCAAACATGCGCGGCGCGACCGGGGAGAAAATTCGGCAGGCCACGCCCCCTTTGTTGCGCCCCCTAACTATAGATCGGCCGTATTTGTTCACGACTAGACTTGTGTCCCCGCGACAGTAGTTTTAGTTTTAGTTCATTTCGTTTTTCTTCCTCGATTTCCTTATTTTCCACATATAGTGCCTGAAATTGACAGCCTCCTCTTGAATTCAATCAAATCAGTTCTACTGTTCGCTTCCGCCACTTTTTTGAGTACTCGGCAAACAATGGAAGCTTGAGCACTGAGCTTTGGTGTTACTTTTCACGACGGTGTGTAGCAGTTTTTGATGACAATTGGCAAAAATCAAAAAGAGCTCAAGTTACATGGGTCAGCAGCGAATTCAAGTGCAATTTTGGAGTTTGGAGTGTCCGTCGGTTCGAATTACGTCGAAAATAGCTAGCGGCTAGTTTTTTTTCCGAAAGTTCATTAACTTTTTATGCCTTAATGAAAAATGAGTAAGTTATTGCTTGTTTTTGAGTAAATTGTCCGGAAACTAAAAAAATATGAGAACTTTGCTGTTTTCCTCAAATTTCCCCTCAATTTTTTGAGAATGAATCGACTAGACGATTCCAATTTTTAATTCGACCACTCCCCACCGATTTCCCCAATTTCACCGCTGTATTTTCCACTCCCACGAGGTCGAAAACAACACGGACTGTCTGGTTTATACTTCCCTCACGACGGGAAATCGAAAAATCAATTATTTCGCGCCGCTCTCTTCGATGTAAACTGACCAAAACATTGACACATTCTTACATTAGACACTTTGATCTTCGGCCTTTCCACCTCGACTATTGTATCCTTCTTCCTTCTTCGTCTTTTCTGCGAACAAAACGGATAAAATCAATCGAAACCACCCGATTCCGGTTCCGACCGCAACGTCATCTCACTTCTTTTTCCCTTTTTTCCGTAGGCCAGACCCCCCTATTTTCTACTCAAAAATGACCCTGTTTTCTTTTCTACTATTACACGTGTTTCCGGCAGCGGATGAATTGCTACTGCTCACTTTTCCTGCTCAGCTTTTTTGACCGCCACGGCTCAATGATTTTGTGCCTCTTGTGAGGTTCGGTGTCTAGGATAATTCCACACAGAAGTTTCATTTTAAATGGCTGCCTAAAGGTATTATTTGTAGTTTAGTACAAACCAAACTACAGAAAATACCTTCAGGAGGTCGTTTAAAAGTGAACCGGGAAATTTGGCGAATTCGGAGTCGTGTGGCTGAAATTTTCGGTTTTTTATAACTTCATGTATCTCCTTGACGTTAAGATTTCGCAACAAGTTTATTAATGGCCTAGTAATTATGTTACATGTTCCAAAAAGTGATTTTTCCAGTTTGGCGCGAAAAATTGGCCTAAAAACTGAAATTGTCAGAATTTGAAGAACATTACGCGTTATTTTTTTGATAGTCCGTTAAACCCGTCATTGCTCAGCTTCTGGCTCTTTCCTTACTTTTCTCGTACTTTTCTTACTTCTTTCGAACAATTTCCCTCATTTTGCAGGATGTTCCGGCATCTCTACATCGGTCTCATCAGTCTAATCGTGCTGACGGCCGGTCCGATCGAAGCTCGACGGGCGTCGAGCGGCGGAAGCCAGAACAGCGGCGGATTCTCGAGCCGCGGGCAGAGCGGATCCCGGACGGGCGTCCAGCAGGGAACCGGCGGATTCAACAGCAATAGCAATCAGGGATCCCATCAAGGAGGCGGCTTCCAGCCGAACCCGAACGTCCGACCGCAAGGGAACACTTTCAACAACCAGGGCGGCCTCCATCCGAACCCCAACCAAGGATTCCATAATACCAATAACGGGTAGGTGTTCAAGATCCTAAGTTGTAAAAAAAAGTGTTTCATTTGCAGATGGCGCCCGGGCACGGGACCAGGCTCCTCTGCGAGCAGCGGAACGTTCAAGAAGGCGCTGATCGGCGGAGCGCTCGGAGCGGCCGGCGGAATTCTGGCCTACGAGGCGGGCAAAGCGATCATTCAATCGGCGACGCAGCCGTTCAACTACAACGGCCGCAACTACAACTGGGACAATCACGGGCAAGTCGGGCGCGGACAGTTCCAGTGCTCGATTCCGCTGAGCCAGCTGACCGCACAGCAATCACCGACGACCACCACGACGACTACGACGACGACCGCCTCGCCCGATGGATCCACCAGCTCCACTGTGGCGCCAGTCTCGACGACACCCTCTCCGGATCAGGTTCTTCAAAATGTGAGCTACTAGAATATTATGTTTGTGGAAATTCGCGCGTTTTTATTCTCTTGTGCCAAAACGATTGCGAACATTTAAAAAGTTTCAAGGCTCAGTGCTGGAAATCCATGAAAAACATTATCTCGGCACTTTCAGATCCAATACGCTGACGGTTCGCGCCCGAAAACGATTGTGTGGACGTGCAAGTCGAGTGTGGAGGTGTGCTGCGGCACGGATTGTTGCCCGGCACCACCGGCCCAGAACACGAACGGCGGATCCAGCGGACACTCGGGAGGCTCGAGCGCCGGCACCATCGCCCTAATGTCCGTTTTTTCGCTTCTCATCCTTTGAAATGCCAGAAATGATGGGTGGTGAAGGTGTCTTTTGAGTAATTCTGATCACATTTTGTCCTTCGTCCGATCCGAGATGCGATCATAATAATAAATATGTGTAAATACCGCGACCGATTCAGGGACCAATTCAATTACGACTACAATGTTTGACAGTGTAATTTTTCTGGATTTCTCCCCATCCCTCCCCCGTTTTTTTGCCCTGATAACTCGTGGTTTCTTTTGTTTTTTTGTGTGTCACTTACTAATTCCTTCTGCATGTTTAGACCCAGTTTTGATGTGCAATTTGTTTTCTCTCGAAAAGCTCAAAAAGCTGCTTGCAGTGTTCTCGTCCTTCTGCTCCTCTTGTGCTGCGGCTGCTGCCTCGGCGCCTATTTCTGCTGCCGGTCCGTGTTCGATTGCGGAGATGATAACAAGAATAACCATTATCAAGGTAACGGAAGTTTCGCAACTGAAAAAATTTAAAAAAAAAAACGAAAATCTTGAAGGCCTGGACTTTTAGGCCACTCGTAAAAATCTGATCGGACCCAAACTTTGCAGGCATCTTGTACTTTGGTTAAAGTATATTGGGTTCGAGTTTCAGACCGATCGGATTATCCGGTCTCGAGATATGTAGATCGGAAAGGGCCGGGAAAATTGCGTAGATCTCGGGACCAGATAATCGGGTCGGTCTAAAACTTGGACCCAACACACTTCAACCCAAGTCCAAGTGGCCTGCAAAGTTTGGGCCCGATCGGATCAAAATTCCTGTCACGGAGTTATTCAGGAGGCGTTTTTACATGGCTGAATTGGGTTTGATGTAAAAATGGGTGTAAAAAGCCCCACTAGCGCCTGAGTTTTCAGTATTTTGTTCGTTTTTTCATAGCACCAAATGTTGCAGACGACTACTCTCAACAGCAACAGTACCAAATGCAAAACTATCCGCCACAGCAACAACAACAACAAGGACAATATTATCAGCCGCAGCAGGGATACCCGCAAGGGGGCAACTATTATCCGCCCAATCAATATCCGTCCCAACCCACTTATTAATTTTTTCCCACCTGAAACCACCACCCAAATCTGTGCCATCCCATGCTGCTGCTTTTTCACTTTTTAACCCTTTTTTTGGAGACCCTCCTATTCACAATTTCGCATATTATCCAACCAATTACCACACGTTTACGGGCAAAACCATTCGTTTTGATTGTGAGAATAGAGAAACAATTTTCGAATTTTATCATGTATCAACACCGTGTGGCACAAAAAAATGTTCGGGCGGGGGATAGCAAAAACCAGAAAAATTCTCCGAAAAAACCGTTCAACGGGCAAGGCGCGAGAGACAGGAAAAATGGAGGAGTTGAGGTGACCCGTTTGAGCAGTAAATCAGCGAATGTGTCCAAAAATAGATTATTGAGAAAAAAAGAACTGGGGGGCAGAAAAACAGAGAGAGAGAGAGGTACCAGCCTCAAAAAGTGTAGTACACACACATAGGTATACCCATAATTGAGAGGAGACCTCGCGAAGGGATGCGTGGGCGTGAGGAGGGCTGAGACGAAGAGAGAGAGAGAGAGAGAGACAATGAAATGAAATGCTAAGTGTGAACATGTTTTGTGCAAAAAATGAAGGTGTCAATTGCGACAAAATGGGTCTCGCCACGAAAATCTCTGGATTGAGACCGTGTCTTGGACTTTTGGGGACCACTCGCAATAATCCAATCGGGACCAAACTTTGCTGGCCTTTCGGACTTGCAAAGTTGTGGTCCAAACTTTGGCAATTCGTGACGAGACCCGCAATTTTGTACAAAAAAAAATTTTAACGCAGTGTTAAAATTGTGATAAAAATGGCAAAACTAAGCTGCAAAGCTACGGAACAATGAACAAACAGAAGCGAGGCGAAACAAACGGGGGGTAATTTAAATTGAGAACGGTGCTCTCATTGGGCCGTGATTTCGGGCGATTTCGACGACGATGCCACGTGGCATTGTTGCGGCGGCGACGGCGGCGACGACGTCGACGAGGAGACGGGCGCGTCCGGACAGATTCCGTGCGCGGAGAGCAGTTGGCGAAGGTGCCGGTTTTCCGATTCCTTCGATCCGAGCTCTTGCGCCAGCAACTGCGTGTCGTGGTCCCGTTCGAGCAGCTCTTGTGCCAGCTGAAATACGAGTAGGTTTAGCATGGTTTTTTGGCGGTTTTTTAAGGAAAAAAAAATCGAGAAACGGTAACGAAAAGGCGTGCAGCAGGCCTGAGCGAAATGGCTTTTCACAATTATCATCAATCTTGGCGTGGAGTGTGATTATCTAAACTAGAAGAAGCACGAGTTGCGAATCGCTAAATCTCCAGTTCATGCTATAATCCGCTGCAATGCGTGCGCGCGCGCGTGCTGAAACTCTCAAACTAGACACTCCTAGCCAAGATATGTCAAAAATCAAAAATCCTAAAGCTTTTCGCGTCAGCTCTGCGCAAAAACGGCAAAAAAATTGGGTGTTGGTTGGCCGCGCCCCCCCCGCAAGCTGTCAGGTCTTCTCGTAGCGGCGGCGGTCTGTGGCCGGGTGAACCCTTTTTAGTTGGTCGCCGGGGAACGACGATAATATTGTCCGTTCGAGTCGAGTGTGTGGCAGCAAATGCGCTTTGATGACAAGTTTCCACGAAACATTGCGTTTCACTGCAATCGCGCTCTGTTGAGAAACGCTTTTTGCACGGCAAATTGCAGTGGAGAACAACTAGAAATTAGTTCACGGCATTGAGAAACTCGGCCAGATTTGGAAGGCGCTACAACGAAATAGAACTCGAGTTCTATATCGTAACAGTGCATATTTGCTCACACTTGGCTCGGAGTGGTCAATAATAATAATAATCCTAGATACTCTCCAACAACTATCGTCCCCGGCAGTGTGTGGTTTTCGAAAAAGTGAGAGAGAAAAAGAGTGATAGAGAGAGAGAGAGAGAGAGTGTGAGAGAAAAAAAGAAAAATGATGGCGGGCAATATAAATGGGATAAAATGTGTGTGTGTATGGGATGGGAGAGTTGAATAATCGAGTCCAGAATCTGTGGGTCTCCTTCTCAATTCTTTCTCGACGCCTTCACAACCTGTGTCTGGTGTGTGTCTGTGTGGGTTTGTGTTTGTTTGAGAGGAGAAGAGAGCCCTGTGGACGTACGTGTGTGTTTGTGTGGACCTCGCTGGTTTTCTATAAGATTCGTACGTGGGTTCACTTGCTTTTTGCTACCTTTTTGGCTCCAGACTTACCTTTGAGAAGACTAGTATTTATTTTTTTAAAAAACCCCCCACTAGGAACGTTTACTGGCAAAGATTTGAAGGATTTTAGGCCATATCATTGTCAAAAGGTTGCAAAATAGTGTCACCTGAACAAGTCAGATCTTTGAGCATTCCGGAAAATTGGCCTTGAGCCAATTTGCACCTTTCGATTCTTTTTTCGTCTAGCAACAGTTTTGTTTGGGCAAATAAGGTTGATTTCGAAAAGAAACAAAACGTACAGCCAGTGCTCAAAAATGTTTTTACTCACAATCTTTGCCAGTAAACCGTTCGACCCGCTCCCGATTCCAAACACGATAAGCAACACCCGATTCGTACCTGCGACTTGGTCATACTTTGAATGCGTTCACGCTTCACTTCCAAATAGTCCGTCTCGAATTCGCGCTCCCGCTCGCGGTCCGCCGCCTCGTTTTCCTCGCCGGAAACGCTGCCGTCGCTGCTTCCGCACGCGGTTCCGCCCGTCGCGATCGTTGGCAACGTCGTCGTCGTCGTCGTCGTCGTCGGCTCGGCGTTCCGCGAAAAGTGCTCCAAACTTCCGCTCATCGATCGAATGCGTCGACGTTCTGCCGCCTCGAACTTTTGCTCGTTCTGTAAATCGACAGTATACATCCTAGTAGCTACATGAAAAATGTTTCTATGGACACGCCCCGTGGTCCCAAAATGACGGCAGAAAAGTCAGCGTGGAGGGGATACTTTATGCCGCGTCCAATGTCTCGGAAAAACCGTCAAAACCGCAGATTTTTCTGTCCAAAGTCGGCCGAAATTTGCGTGAAAAACGGGGGTGTGCGCACAGCTCAACGAATGTAACCGTACCCCTAAAACTACGGTATTTTTTGAAAATTTGTTAATTTATTGAGGTTATTTGAAAATATTCAAATTTAATGCGCAAATTTTCAAAAAATACCGTAGTTTTAGGGGTACGGTTACATTCATTGAGCTGTGCGCACCCCCGTTTTTCACGCAAATTTCGGCCGACTTTGGAAAGAAAAACCTGCGGTTTTTACGGTTTTTACCGACACTTTGGACGCGGCATTAAGTCATGTGTGAAAAGTCACAGATCGATAAGATCGGGTGTAACCACGTGCGGCTACCACGTACGAAAATATTGTCAAATGACATGAAAAGTGCGAAAAATTGTATGTGCGAAAGATAAAAACACGTAAATTTTCTTGTTAGCGATTTAAGAAAAAAAACCGAAATTGATGCTTTTCACATTCATTTCTATACACATGGGCGGCCTAACAATATAACACTTGTGTTCTATTATTCTATAGGAAGGGAAAACTATGGAAACGCAAAAAAAAGGAATATGAAATGTTCCATAGTTACGAATATGAGGCAGAAAATGCTTTCTAAAAAAGTTGGCTAACCTCGTACTCGACATCAGCTCTCGCTTCCCGATCATCCAGAAGGAACTGCGTGCTGTTCGGCGGAGCCATTCCGTATCTGAAAGCGATCGTTGAAGTAATAACATAGGGTGGGTGGTCCGGACGACTGACTCTGGACCCCAACGGATCGTGGACCGTGGACCTACCTGTCGCGCTTGTCGGCCTTCTTCCTCCTCTTCTTCATGCTCCTCTCCTCCTTCTCTTCATTTTCGTCCTCCTCGACGTATTCCGGCGACAAACCGTTGGGTTTGTAGCGAGTCGTGGTGCCGCCGCGCTTACGCCGACTCCGCCGAAGCCGTCGTTCGCCGTCGGACTCGCCGTCGGACACCGATCTCGCTTCCCCGCAACGTGCGTAATAATCGGCCATGATAGTAGGAATGAGCTCGTCGTGAGCGTTCGAACGAGCCCCACTTTGTTGGGGTTTCGTTTTCGAAACTCTTTTTGCGCTCCGGGTGCTACCGTATTTGAGCAAAAATGATGCGGGCGTGTATTCACGTCGTCTTCACACACACACACACACACACACACACACACAATGAGTGAGAGAGTGGCCGTGCGTTTCTTCTTCAGTGCACCAGCGCGCGCCTTCGTGCGACACACACCGATTGCAAACTAGAAAGATCGCACTGGACCGCGTCGCTATATATACCACGCGCGACCGCTACGCGTCGATTCTGCCGCACAACCAGCGCCGCCTCTCGTTCCCAGCCAGCGCGCACCGCGTTTTAAACCAGTTTTGCGTACCCTTACCGCTGACTTTATCCTCTTAAAACTATAGGGTGATGTAGAAGAAGTTACGGGCTTTCTAGCGGAATACAAATTATCCGGATTCTCTAAAATCTCGGTAAGTTTAAAAGTGTCCGCTCAGAGGGCTTCCGAATCGCCCGCTCTTCCATCGATTCGTGCACCGCCGTGCGGCCGCTTCTCGAAAACGGAAAACGCGTACGTTTCAGGCTCTGACTGTTGTTGATTTCTGCTCAAAAACCCGAAAAACGTGTAATAACCCGAAATCCTTGTGCTAAATCGTTTTCCTGACAAAAATTGCCTTTCTTCCCTCTCCTGGTGTGCTTATGGGTGTTTTTAGGTAGAGTTTGACGAAATTGCATAACAGAAGGATTGTAAGTTCAAAATCCACATTTATTTTTCATTCGTATGGTAAAAATAGTGAAAACTGTTAATTGCGAGGGTTTTTGGAGCAATCGGCGAAATATTTTCAGCGAAAAAGCAGTTTTCACTATTTGGTCATTCAGCGGATGTTTTTTAACGTTAAAAACACGAAAAAATCGTGTTTTCTTGAAAATATGCGAAAATCGATAAAATCTCGTTCCGTAGCCCTCTCTCCGATGACTCAAAACTTGTAATAGGCCCAATCGCGAAAAGTTCTGTGGTGTGCATTGGATAAAAACGGACGGGCGGCGGGGGGCAAAACCAATTTCGGTTCGGTTCGTCGCAGCAGCGCGAAAGGACGCTTCTTTTTCCGTTTTTGCACATAATTCCGACGCAGCCTAATGGGGAAAAGGTCGAATCGGCATTGCGAGAGACCTTTTTTTGTCTTGAATGCTGACGTCACTGTGAGATTGTGACAAAACAACAAAACGTGTCTCTGATAGCACATTGTTTTTCAAAAGCCAAAAATGCAGCACTTTGATGAGAGGTTCTCATTATTGATTGGTTTTGAAAATTTGAAAAATAGCTCCGAAAACTGTTCACCGTGGGAAACATTTGGCTTTGCTGACCTGTGAGAAAAACAAAACAATTGAAAAGTGTGTTAGTTAGCCGCGTCGTCACTGGTTAAATTTTTGAACGATCTTTGTGGTCTATTTTATCAATAGAGCGCACTTGCGGCACACACGTTTCAACTCGCCGTCCTTTTTTTGTCAAGCTTTGTCTGAAAATTTGCAATTTTTCGCACACCACCTGCAATTATTGAGCACAAAGCTCAAAAAATGCTTTAGCTCGAAAACGATTTTGGGGTTATTCAGTGTTTTTTACATTTCTGAATCGATATTAAAACATCAAAGAAAGAGAAAAAGTGTACACTTTTCCGATCTTCGTGACAAAAATCGGTAATCCGAATAACTTCCGTTGTTAGTTTTCAGGCTTTCCGAGGCTTGGACTTTTCACCCACTTGCAATAATTCGATTGGGACCAATCTTTGCAGACTTGTAAGACTTGGATTGGAGTTTATTGGGGTATTTCCTTAATTTCAAGTGCTTTGACGATTAATGTTCAGATGTATCGATTTATTTGCCGGCAAACAACCGATTCTTCGCTAGAGATATCCGAAAAGGCGAAACGTCCGGAAATTCATCGATAATTTCTCGGAAAAAAGGCGGACCGCTGAAAAACCTCTTTCCAATTTTAAAATTGAGCTGAAAAGTCTGTAAGCAGTCCCCACGGGTTTAGTTTCTCCGATTCGCCATCCGATTCCGGTCCCCTCGCATCCATCCATTCGCATATCTATGCAGCAGTCAGCAGGTCAATATTTTTCAACACTGTGCGCCCGGCGAAGTCTCTGCGTCTCGCCGTGTGTTTTCGTTCGTTCGGCCCTCCGAAATACTATGAAAATGTGAGAGACGCATTTCTCTCACAGTGAAGCATGGAATATTCAGTGTGCGGCCGTGAGTGTGTTTGTGTGAGCGAGAAGCAGCGGCGGCAACAGCCATAGGCCCCCGGCAGTCTAATAATAAAACGGCGAGTGTTGTGTTTTGGGCCGTACATGTTGTTGTTCTCGTATGAAAAGTCTGAATTTGAATACAAACACCAATTTGATCGCTCGAAGCTTAGTTTTCGGCGCCGCAAAGGTCTATCCTTTGAGAAACGTCCATCAGGCACAGAAAACAAACTCCAGACTGATAAAATTTTTTACGAAAAGCTACAAAAATGTTTTGACACTTGGCCGCTGCCTGGCCAACATTGACATTTTGCCTAAAATGTGTACAAAGTAGGTGTTGAGAGTCGAGGTGAGCAAATAAATTGCGAATAGGTGGCGTTGAATGCGTTGATGAGTTTTGCCTTGTTTCAGCCAGTGTTTCAGTGAATTTTTCTATAAAAATCGATAATGGGGTTATTCAGGCTGTGAAAAAATTGGTTTATTCCGTTTTTTTTTCGTTTTTTTACGTCAAAAACCCAATTCAGCGATGTAAAAAAACAAAAAAAAACGGAAAACAAACATACGCTGAATAGCCCCATAATTCAGTGAATTTTTCTATAAAAATCGATAATTCACTACTAAATCCTCTGTTTCTTTACAATTTCCTCGAATCGGTTAGCCCCTGGCCGCGTCCGAATGAATGTTACAGCGTAAATGTATAATATTCCCCCGTTGCGCGTCTCTTCGCTTCCTTCTCCTTCTCTCCTGATTGCAATGGATGGCGATGACGTCATCGGTGACCCGGGTAATCGGTATGCATATATTATGCATACATCTCTTCCTTTTCGACTTTCGGGAGCAGCGAAAAGCGAAAAAAGAGAGAAATGTGTCGGTGCGCTCGGCTCAAAATGCGTAGAAATACGAATTGCGCTTTTTGGAGAAAATCGATAATCTGGAAGTTTACTGAAAAAGTGTCTTCTTTCCTTGCCTTTGTTTCCCATTAACTTAAACACCGAATCCACGGGTTTTTGATGCGGAAATGCGCGGCCGGAGGAGGGGCGGGGGGGCAAGAAACGAAAACGACGAAAAAATGTGACTTTTCTCAATGATCACATGGAGCGGCAAATGCATCATTTTGAGGAGAAGAAAAATGAATGAATGAACGAGCGGGGGGGGTTTGTGGACAGAAAAACAACTGCAAAACTCGTCGAAAATAGCGCCAACTATAGTGTAATCCAGGCATTATCCAGTTGTGATACGAATCCGGAGCCACGTCACGATTTTGATCCGAATTGATCGCTAACGATGTTTGATCAGTCGGCGGGCGGGGGAGCCGAGCGGCTGTCAGCTGACTTTCCGGAAACATTTTCGAACACAAATGGGAACTTGAGCTGGACCCGAAAACGTGGAATTTGAGTTCATGGGCACTCTTATCGAAAATCGATTGGAGACGGTACCCAGTTGAAGTCCGGGAGGGTCCAACAAGCGTATGGAGTCGAAGCCGATTCATACTCGTTCTATGCGATACATACCAAGTGCGATAGACTTTTTATCGAGGTTCATAGAGCCGGGGGTGTGCGGAAGAATTTTTTCGGAAAATTTCTCGGAAAATTTTCTCCGCACACCCCTCGTCTACAATAGATTTGCAAACGGCGCGCACCCGTACGGTCGTTTCCTTCTCAATTTCATTCGTTCTTCTTTACAAACAGCTGTGTCTCTTCCGTCTCCCCCTCCCTCTCTCTCTCTCTCTCTCTCTCTCTCTCTCCCGACCACCAATTGTTGTCCCCCTTCTTTCTCTCCCCTTTGCTTCGTTTGTGTATGCGTTGATGATGGCATCGAGTAGTTACTCGGCCAGAAAGAGAGAGAGAGAGAGGCGGCAGACGCGCAGCCGAGGATCCGAGGAGGGGGCTTTGGAGAAGAAGAAGAAGAAGAAGGAGGGGGATGCGAAGGAAGAGAAAGAGAGAGAGAGAGTGTCTTAAAATAAGGGATGTCATTCTGCTGGAAATGTATTGAAAACGGCGAAAAAAGTGAGGGAGAAGACAGGCGATGCACCATGAGCGGGGAAAATGGGGGGAGACGCCTATAAATTGTATTATATCCAAAAAGAAATAACGATAAATCTAATCTTGACGATCATTTATAGACACAATTTATCGATTAATGTTTGGATACATTTGTTTCGTTTCCTCGTGCCCATTTCCTTTTTTTTCCTCCTAATTGGCCCCGAATACCAATTTTCAGTGAGTAACTCTCTCTCTCTCTCTCTTTCTAATCTTGTGAGGAGTCCCGTGACACACTGGCGCCAAGCTCCGCCCACTTTTGAAAAAGAGAGAGAGAAGGGGAGAAAAGCCGAAAAAAAAAGACGCAGACGGTGAGAAAAAAAGGTCTTCGGAAACACAGACAACTTATGGAGATGGATAGGCGCGCCGAGGGACGCGCACGAGGTTTTTCGTCTGTGTTCATCGTCGGATTTTGTTGAATGTTGGATTTTTGTTCAGGTTGCCGACCCATTGCGATCAAGGGACGTTTTGCAACCAAACGACACACACTTTGCACCTGAAAATCAAAATTTACAGCATTTTATTGAAGCACAATATCTAGTCCTGAAAAATGTCTGAAAAGATATTGTTGTGTTCTTTGATCGCTGGCTGGCTGGATGGTGTGTGTGACGTGGCAATGTGTAAAACTTTCAAATGGATGGGCAGAAGAAGAAGAAGAAGAGGAACAGATTTGATGATAAGAGCGAATGACAGTGATGATAACAAATCTTGAATCGGCGAAAAAGGGAGTTTGATAAGAAATGCGTGCTGGTGCTGAACACATTTTGAATAAAAAAAAGTTATGGGTGCAAAGAACGGAAACCAAAATTATTGATTACATTCGTTCAAATGTTCAGCTAGAACTTGTACTTTTGTACTACAATAATAGCTTCGAGTATTCATCAGAGTTGAGCGGAAACGGAATTTTGAAATCCGGAAGACGGAAGAAAATTTTTTTTTACGGAACACGGAAAACGGAAGAATTTTTTTTTACGGAACACGGAAAATGGAAGAATTTTTTTTTTACGGAACACGGAAAACGGAAGACGGAAGAAAATTTTTCTCCCGGAAGACGGAAGACGGAAGACGGAATAAAAAAATTCACGGAAGACGGAAGACGGAAGAAAATTTTTTTTACGGAACAGGGAATAAAATTTTTTTTACGGAAAACGGAAGACGGAATAAAAAAATTCACGGAAGACGGAAGACGGAAGAAAATTTTTTTACGGAACAGGGAATAAAATTTTTTTACGGAAAACGGAAGACGGAACAAAAAAATCTACGGAAGACGGAAAACGGAAGACGGAAGACGGAATTCCGCTCAACACTGGTATTCATGGACGTCTTCACTCTTTTCCTCGTATTTTTTGCGGCGTCCTGAAAAAAGTAAGTATGGCAGAGAAAGTGAAGTGGCATATCGGGCTAAAATGGACAGAAATGTGGGCCGAAAAGACCATGTGAAAAACAGTGAAATAGGCTCAAGCTTCTCGTCTCTCTTCTTTTCTTTCGACTCGAACTTTTGCATTATCGGCTCCTATTCATCCTCATCTGTCGCTGTCTTGCTGCCAATTTACACCTGAATTCATACCTCAACATCGATAAACGCTTCAAGAAGGAGCCAGCCAAGATTTTTCAGTGAATGCATCAAGATTCGGATTGCCCGCACCTCCACCCCGGCGACCTCTGAACCGAACGGAACCGAGTCAAGAAAAATGAGCTCGCAGTGAGAAGAAGTCTTGACCGCGGTTGCATATTTAGACAGCACATTCGAACGGATTCGTCGTTCCGCTTCAAAAATGATGGATAGAGAGGATGCATGTTATGATGATTTAGACTAAATAAATGATCACAGCGTTGCGAAATGTCGTCGATCGGATCCAGCATAGTTTCGGACACCTTCCTCACGTTTCGCCACCCAAAATCACAGGGTTCTCGACGAAAAAGTGGGAATGAAAGTGAGAGCAAACAAATTTAAATAGCAGTTGTTGTCGTTCGCCACGTCAGCAGATTTTAAAATTGAAGAAAAAGAGGCAAAAAAGCCGAAAATTGACAAATGTGTGAAAGGTTCGTTCGCAGAACCCTACAATATTTGAGGCTCGATCATAATAGCCGTTCAAAATGATAATGAGAACTTGAAGACGACGAAAAGCACTTTGAGGGCCCCGGCAGAGTTGAGCGGAAATGGAATTTTGAAATTCGGAAAACGGAAGACGGAAGACGGAAAACGGATGACGGAAGAAAAAAATCGTCAATGCAGAACGTTTTTCTCCGGTTTTTTTTTTTTTTGAAAAAATAACTAAAGCATCAAAAATTTTGGATCTGGGTCACTGCGCGTGGAAATTCGTGAATGGCTTCTGAAAAGCTGTTACTCTTTTACGGTAAGAAGAAAAAATCCCGGAAGACGGAACAAAAAAAACCGCGGAAGACGGAAGACGGAAGAAAATTTTTTCCTGGAAGACGGAAGACGGAAGAAAATTTTTTCCTGGAAGACGGGAGACGGAAGAAAATTTTTTTCTGGAAGACGGAAGACGGAAGAAAATTTTTTCCTGGAAGACGGAAGACGGAAGAAAATTTTTTCCTGGAAGACGGAAGACGGAAGAAAATTTTTACCCGGAAGACGGAAGACGGAAGAAAAAAAACCACGGAAGACGGAAGACGGAACAAAACCTTTTTTCCGGAAGACGGAAGACGGAATTCCGCTCAACACTGGCCCCCCCGATGAGGTACGATTTTTTTAAGTGAAGACGTAACTTTCGAATTTTCGTTTCGTCAGTACAAACTTTTCAGCGACATGCCTCTTTCAAGTTTCAAAACATTCCACGCTGAACAGTGATGCTCGCGGGGCGAAAAAAAAGAAGTTTCTCATAAATATGCCAATTCCAGTGGTGCCGCTCGCCTCCGTCCGATTCTCACTTCTCTCGTCAGAGTGTGTGTGTCATCTGGCATACACGTGTGTGTGTGTGTGTGCTACATATCTGACCTTGTCTTGTTCGAGTGTGCTCTGCCGGCGGTTCCCGGCGGCTCACGGATTTCAAACTGCTCCGCTTCAAACTATCCGTCCAGTCGGACCTTCTAATGGGCACCGCCAATCTCAATTCGTGTGAGTCTCCGCGAAATTCGATCCCCCCCTCTCCGGAACATGAAAAAAGTGTCGCCAGTTTGTATGAGTGGGGTTTGGAGTGTGTCGTACATAAAAGTGATCCTTTTTACATGAAAAGGATTACCTCACCCTCGCCCATCCGTCACTATTTTAACTCCGACGGGGCTCATGAAAAATCCCACTGTTTGCCCGTGCAAAAGTGCATTTCGAGCCTGAATTTGAGCCCCCGAAAATGAAAATGATGCTCCGTCGAGTTGTTATAAATAAAAAACAAGGAGCGAGTCGCTAAAATGGATGGCCATTCTTGTAAAAAAACACAACGAAATTCCGCGCTCGCTCCTAATTCGTTCTAGTTGTTCCGGTTGCAAAGTGTCGTGGCCCGCCTGGCAACCGCGCCTTGGTTGGTTGCAAAGTGTCTTAGTGATGCCCAAAAAATAAAAAAAAACAAAAAAAAAAGATCACCGAGTTGTCGCAAAAAGTGTCAAGTGAACTCGCTCTTTTTGTGTCCTATCAATCAAAAAAGTATCCGAGTAAAAGGGGCGCCCGAACATTTTCCATACTTTTTTTTGCCATCCGACGAACCTCAGCCTCACTTTTTTTTGTTTTTCGAGCAAAAGTGCACGGCCGGATAACTTGAGAAGGTGACGGGAAAATCGGAACGGAAAAACATGTCATTTTCGTTCAAAATTTCGTGTTTACGTCACTTTTTTTGTGGTTTTTAGTCGGGATTTTTGAATTTCAATTGCGTGTGTGTGTGCGTGAAGGGTGTTTTAGCACAAATAATCGATAGTTCTGGAGATACAGTGGTTCAAAGGTGAGTCTGTTTGCGATTTACCGATGATATTTGAGCGTATAACTTGAGAACAACGCGTTTTTCGGTGAAATGCTCAACTACAAAGTTGTAGAGCATAAAATTTGCTAAATATTTTCTGTTGACAACATTTTGATATGATCATTAGTTCCCGAGATACAGGGGTTCAAAGATAAGGCAGTTGGGTTTCTAGTGATGATTATTCAACTGTCCATAACTTGAAAACAAAGAGTTTTTCGATAAAATGATCAACTACAAAGTTGTAGAGCATACAATTTCCTAAATATTTTCTGTTGACAACATTTTGATATAATCATTAGTTCCCGAGATACAGCGGCTCAAAGATGAGACAATTTTTGAGCTCACTAGTTTTAACATTTAGTGATACATTGTGGCAAATTCGTTGACCGATCACTTTTGCAACCAAATGAGCACCTCTTTTCTGAGCCACCCGGAACCGATTTCCCTTCCTGTTCATCCAAAAAGGTCCAATTTTGTCGCAGCTGGACACCTTCCGGTTTCTCCTTAAAAACTTTCGCCGCACCGCCCATTTCGAGGCCATTCTTCTCGGTTTGATCGGTCGCTCGAGCCTTCCCCTTAGTTATTATCATTCTTATTATTATTATTATTATTATTATTACTATTACTTTTCCTGCCACCCCTCTCGCCCATTGCTTATTCGATTAACAAGAAGAAGAAGAAGAAGAAGAGGGCTCTCAGTGGCCAACAAACATTTGTCTGGAAACAAACCAGCGATGAGCCAGTTGTATCCGACCAAAAACTCTGCGAAATGTGCGGTTTCAGCTGCCGCACAAGTTATGCTTCCAGGTAATGTGCCAACTTTGAAGCCCGGTATCTCGAGAACTAAACGTTATTCAAAAATGTTGTCAACTGTGAATATCTAGGAAATTTTGTGCTCTACAATTTTGTAGTTGACCGTTTTATCTAAAAATGCTTCGTACTATCAAAACTTTCCTCATCTTTGAACCCCTGTATCTCGAGAACTAATGGTTATTCCAAAAAGTTGTCAACTGAAAAATTATCGCAAATTTTGTGCCAAACAACTTTGTATTTAACCATTTCCGTCCATACTCCTTACTTTTCGAGTTGTACGCTTTTAAACGCCACCATCTTCAATAATCTTCATCTTTGACCCAACGCGTCCATTTTCTGTCTCGAAACTTTGTGCTGCACTTTGAACCACCCTCTATTATCCAATTATGTGCCAAAATCTGTGACCTTTGCCCTCCGCCTCGAGTCTAGCCGCCTTCGAAAAGCGAAAAGTGGTGGGAAGAGAAGAGTCTGCAAAAAACGTCGAGAAGAAAAATGATAGTTTTTGTGGGTGGTGAGGGGGGAAGAAAAATGAGACATACATCACGTTTTCACACTTTTCAAATGAAAAATATGGGGGACAATTGCAATGACGTGAGAGTCAGTGTTGAGCGGAATTCCGTCTTCCGTCTTCCGTCTTCCGGGAAAAAAAAAAGTTTTCTTCCGTCTTTCGTCTTCCGGGAAAAAACGTTTTCTTCCGTCTTCCGGGAGAAAAAGGTTTCTTCCGTCTTCCGTCTTCCGGGAAAAAATTTGTCTTCCGTCTTCCGTCTTCCGGGAAAAAAAAATTGTCTTCCGTCTTCCGGGAAAACATTTTTTTTCCGTCTTTCGTGAAAAAAGGTTTTCTTCCGTCTTCCGTCTCCCGGGAAAAAAAAAGTTTTCTTCCGTCTTCCGTCTTCCGGGAAAAAAAGTTGTCTTCCGTCTTCCGTCTTCCGGCAAAAAAAAAGTTTTCTTCCGTCTTCCGTCTTCCGGGAAAAAGTTTTCTTCCGTCTTCCGTCTTCCGGGAAAAAAAAGTTTTCTTCCGTCTTCCGTCTTCCGGGAAAAAAAAGTTTTCTTCCGTCTTCCGGGAAAAAAAGTTTTCTTCCGTCTTCCGGCAAAAAAAGTTGTCTTCCGTCTTCCGGCAAAAAAAAAGTTTTCTTCCGTCTTCCGGGAAAAAAAGTTTTCTTCCGTCTTCCGGGAAAAAGTTTTTCTTCCGTCTTCCGTCTTCCGGGAAAAAGTTTTTCTTCCGTCTTCCGGGAAAAAGTTTTCTTCCGTCTTCCGGCAAAAAGTTGTCTTCCGTCTTCCGGCAAAAAGTTTTTCTTCCGTCTTCCGGGAAAAAAGTTTTCTTCCGTCTTCCGGGAAAAAGTTTTTCTTCCGTCTTCCGTCTTCCGGGAAAAAAAAGTTTTCTTCCGTCTTCCGGGAAAAAAAGTTTTCTTCCGTCTTCCGGGAAAAAAAAGTTTTCTTCCGTCTTCCGGCAAAAAAAAAGTTTTCTTCCGTCTTCCGGGAAAAAAGTTTTCTTCCGTCTTCCGTCTTCCGGGAAACATTTTTTCTTCCGTCTTCCGTCTTCCGGCGTCGTCGTAAATGATCTGGACGACCATTTAGGGCCATCAAAATCCCCCTCTGTTCCTTGAATGTTTCGGAAAAGCTTTGGTGCCCATCTCAAAGTCGGTACTTGATGTGTCAAGTGTCAAGTGACAATGTCAACGTCACAACATGCCCACTTTTGATTCGTCTTTCCCCCAAACCAATCCGGCCGTCTGAGAGCTATCCCAATTCCACAAATTATTCATGTGCGCGATGATGTAAGTGATTTTCTCGACTTTTCGAATAGCGTCACGCGACGAGTTCTTCTTCTTCTTCTTCTTCTTTTTCCAGTTAGCGAGCCCCGAAGAGTGCTCTCTAATTGGTCAAATGAGCACGAAAATAGAAGCTCCTCCCTTCTTGCTTTGGCTCCCGCTCCGGCTCCGTTTAGTGTTCGTTCGTTTCCATCTGATATACTGGATACATTCAGTTCATCCCTTCTCCTTCTCCTTCTTCTTTGCCGACAATCTCTTTCTTAGTTGAGGAAGAAGAAAAAAAAACATGTGTAAGTTTGAGATTCACTCCAATTTTGATGCGATTATAGATCTATATAATGTTTGTTGGGCTAGCAAATTATAGGCAATGACGTCTTGTAAACACATAAATTTGTTCAGTGACTTCTAATGCATATTTCATCTGTTTGGGCCGTTCAAACAGCTATTTAGAGCTTTTAGAATCGATTGTTGAGAGAATTTTAGTAAATTCTATGTAAAAGCATTCATTTGAACCTAAAAACTACTAATGCCGCGTCCAATGTCTCGGAAAACCGGCAAATCTCGCGGATTTTGCACTCCAAAATCGGCAGAAATTTGCGGGAAATCCGGGGTGCGCACAGCTGAACGAGTGTTACCGTACACCATAAAAACTCTACGGTATTTTTTTGAAAATTTACAAAAAAATTCTCGAGAAATTTAAATTTTTTTCAAAAAAATACCGTTGAAAAATTTATCCATGAAATTTGAAAAAAATTGCAAATATTCTCGAGAAATTTAAATTTTTTTCAAAAACCGTTGAAAATTTACGCAAGAAATTTGAAAAAAATTGAAAAATATTCTCGAGAAATTTAAATTTTTTTCAAAAAAAATACCGATGAAAAATTTACGCAAGAAATTTGAAAAAAATTGAAAAATATTCTCGAGAAATTTAAATTTTTTTCAAAAAAAATACCGTTGAAAAATTTACGCAAGAAATGTGAAAAAAATTGCAAATATTCTCGAGAAATTTAAATTTTTTTCAAAAAAATACCCTTTGAAAAATTTACGCAAGAAATTTGAAAAAAATTGAAAATATTCTCGAGAAATTTAAATTTTTTTCAAAAAAATACCGATGAAAAATTTACGCAAGAAATTTGAAAAAAATTGAAAATATTCTCGAGAAATTTAAATTTTTTTCAAAAAAATACCGTTGAAAAATTTACGCAAGAAATGTGAAAAAAATTGCAAATATTCTCGAGAAATTTAAATTTTTTTCAAAAAAATACCCTTGAAAAATTTACCCAAGAAATTTGAAAAAAATTTCAAATATTCTTGAGAAATTTAAATTTTTTTTCAAAAAAATACCGTTGAAAAATTTACGCAAGAAATGTGAAAAATTGAAAATATTCTCGAGAAATTTGAATTTTTTCAAAAAATACCGTAGTTTTATGGTGTACGGTAACACTCGTTCAGCTGTGCGCACCCCGGATTTCCCGCAAATTTCTGCCGACTTTGGACAGAAAAATCTGCGATTTTTACGGTTTTTCCGAGACATTGAACGCGGCATTAAATAGAGGGATTTTGGACAAAAACTGGCCGATGTGTGATCAACAATCCCAAAATGAGTACACAAAAAGATGGTGGTGGCAAGTAATGCGCGCACTAACTCACCTGATACCAATCTTTTGACTCATTCCCGGCTCCCCGTGGAGCCATTTTAAAAAAGAACGAGACTGAGAGTTTCTTTGGGCATGCATACTGGGAGGGGAAAACGGAATTGGATTATGAATTGAGCGAGAGAAGAATGGACTCACTTTGAAAAAGTGTGTCCATTCTTCTCTGTCTGACTCTCAACTACTCCACTCCAGAGTTGAGCGCAAGAACACGGGGAGAATTTTTTTTAATCTTTTTTAGAAAATTTTTTCATGAAATGTGATCAACTGACGAAATGTATAGCAAAGTGAACTGTGCTCATAGAAAAATAATTGTAAATTTAGCTTTTCATACAAAAAAGTTATTCAAGTTGTTCCGTGAAAAAGAGGGCTAACGGAACAACTCGAATAACTTTTTTGTATAAAAAGCTAAATTTACAATTATTTTTCAATGAGCACAGTTCACTTTGCTATACATTTCGTCAGTTGATCACATTTGATGAAAAAATTTTCTAAAAAAGATAAAAATTCTTCCGGTAAGTTCTTCCGCTCAACTCTGCTCCACTCTTTTCATTGTTTTTGAAACCGACAATATCAGAATCATGTTTCAGACTACGAAATGTACAAAATCCATCGTCAAGGCCAACAACAACAGCAGCAACAGCAGCAAGCGAACGGGACCGTCGGCAGTGAGGAGACGAAGAAGCTGACGAAAAAAGTGAGCGTTTGGGGTGATTTATCAAGGGACCACGGGTCATCCGCATCCGCATCATCCTCATCATCATATGTGCCCCGGGTCTCGAATTACCACGCACTTCACCAAATTGGTCCCCGGCAGCTCGGCTGGTCGCGCCACTTGTCGAAGTGCAAACTTTTCACTACTTTCTTTTCTCAAAAATTCGAAAGTATGAAAACTTTCTTAGGCCCCTAACTTATTAATGGCCGTTTTACACCGCTTTCGAAAACGCTTTCATAAAAGAAAAGCGCTTTGCTCGTCGTATTTTCTTTGCTCTACATTCCACGTCAATTCAAAAACTCGTTTTTTTTTCAAAGCTGCTCGTATATGAACGCATTTTTCGAGTATTTTGATGAGAACGGTCTACCGCCGTCGAAACAAGTCAGCGCCAAAAAAGTTCGGTTCGATTTAGACAAGGTATATCATTTAAGTTGATCTTATGGGAGTTTCAAGAAAAGTAATTCTTGAATGTGGTCCCCACAGAACCGGTTTCAGAAGTCGAAATCGCCGCTCGACGATGAGGACGAGGAAAAGACGAAAGTGAAAGTGGCGACGATTCGGATTGAGGACGACGAGGAGGATGAGAAACGGCGGATGGAGCGCAAAAAACGGACCCAGGAGGATATGGTCGCCGATTTTGTGAAAATCCTCGAGCAAATGAGTGAGTGACTTCACTTTGAACCTCCGTATCTCCTTTCATTTTCAAGATTTTCGGTTGATTAAAAAACAAATCGAAAGCTGATTTCCTGCTCTACAACTTCTAGTTGAACTTTTTTCACCAAAATGCATGTGAACTGCGATATTTTCACTTTTCTCGTACATTCTCGTTCTGAGACGCTCCTGCGCTTCCTTGAAAAAACCAAAGTAGAGCTGACAATATGGGCGTGGCCTCGGCGGCCAAAAGGCGTTTTCATGAATTGAGCAGGTTTTCTCTGATTTTTGTGCTCAAAGGCGATGAAAAATGATTGTTCGACATGAAAACACACTAATTCTCTGAATTAATGAGGTTTTTGCGCATTTTTCGCGGACTTTGTTTTTTCGCATTCGCCGCCTAAAAACCGCACTTCTCATTTTGCGCTTTCTTGACCGTTTTCAGACAGAATTGGTTTTGAGAATGATAAATCACGTAAATACAAGCATTTTGAGCGCTCGAACCGCGAAAATTACCGAAAAGCAACTGAAATTCACGCAGTTTTAGCGAAAAACCTTCAAACGGATAAATGTGATTTGCGACTTGACGCTCTTGCGCTTAAAAAATTCGTAATAGCCTATAAAATCGGTCTATCGAGAGAGACAAATGAGAAATTATCGATTTTTCGTGTGGCTAATCTGGTAAAAAACACAAATTTTGCTGTTAAAATTTGAATTTCGCGCCAATGTATCGCTCTATTGGGCGGGGCGCCGCACTTGCGTCCATTGTCAGCCCTGGAGACCGTGAGCACAACAACATTTTCTATCAAATCACGATTTCAGTGAACCCCCGGCAAGCGGTGACCTCGATAATCTCGGCGGCGATGGGAGTGGCGGCGATCACAGTGGCGCTCGTATTTTTCGGAAGCCTACCCGAAAGTGCCGTCAACGCAAAGCAACTCGTCATTATTCTCGCGGTCTATGGTAGGTTAACGCTAGCTGCTCTTCAATTAAAAAAAAACATTTAAAAAATATTCCAGGAATACTGCAAATCGTGCTCGCCACCGCGTTCTTCATCACGTGCATGCAGACGACAATCGCCGTGTCGAAGGGTGTCAAAGACGCCTTTCAAATTGTGATCGGCCTTTTGGTGGCGCTCATCTACGTGGCAGTCACGCTCATTTCGCTCGCCGTCGGCATTTTCGGTACGGCTTTTATTGTATTACGGAAATGCGAAAAAGCAATCGCTTGCAGGCTTCTACAAAACGCTGTGCATAGTCTCGTTCGTCGAGTACGACGATCTCGAGTCGCAATTCTACTGCCCGCCGCCCGTTTTCTATACATCTCTCACCGTATTCATCCTTCATATCGTTCTCATTGTCGCCAAGTGCTGCTGTTGTAAATAATCGTTTAATAAAAGTGTACGTGATATCACGGCGACCAACAAAAAAAAACGTAGAAAGGGGCGTGGCCTAGCGTGCACGGTTTTATCACCATTTTGGCGCGAAATTCGAAATTTAACCCCATTTCTTCATGTTTTTCGTCAAAAATTACCCAAATTTTGTACGATTTCGACAATGCAATCGCATAACTTTGTTAAACTAATCATCGCGCGCACTTTTTGAGCCGAAAACGAGCAGGTTTCATTCAGAAATGAATCAATTGATGCGATTTTCAAGTTTTGTGCTGAAAATGCGCGAATTTCAGTCATTCGCCGATACTTTTTGCCGTCTGAACGCTTAAAATACTTGTATTAACGTGCTTAATCACTTCCGACACTCTCTTCGTCTCAAAACTATTCAGATCGGCCGGTATGAAAGTTCCGAAATTGCGAAATATGCCAAAAACGTCTCAAACGCGGCGTTTTCACGAAAATTGCAATGTTTTCTCTCTTTAATGTCTCTTCTTTCGTCGATATCAACACACAAAAATATCGGAAAAGTGCTGGAATTGCGGCAATTTTCAGAAAACGCGTCTCAGATTAGGCCACGCCCCTTTCTACACTTTTGGCCGCCTCAGCGCTGAGCCCAAATCTGGACATTTCTGGCCATTGTTTTCAGGACACCTCGTGTGTAGAGGAAAAAACAAAAAAGGCCGCACAGTTCAATGCAATATTCATGTTCGAGGAAGCAATTAGTCAAAGAATTCTCGTTTTCACGCAATCGGATCAAGCGTCGCTTCCCTCCTCAGTCCGATGCATGAAAGATTTGCGTCGCAGGTGCTCGTTCTCGGCGACCAACTTTATCAAATGTCGCTTAATATCGTCCGAACTCGAATCCGTTCCCTCCAGCCACTTTTGCACGGCGCTCGTCGCCTCCAACTCGGGCTCTTGGAGCAACAATGACGAGCTGCCGGCGTCAATCCAATCTTCTTCGCCGCCACTGCTTTCCTGTCTGGAAAACATTACGTTTCGATGTGTTGAAACAATGCAAAAAAAGGCGCACCCGACGAGCGCTTCGGCCATTTCCGTCGCAAATTCCACGCCTCTCTTCACATTCTTCAATTTTTTCATCGATTTCCGCGTGCCCTCGTCGTCCGACTCGAAGCCCACGTGCATCGTCGTGTTCATCTTGCTCTTCACCGATATCACACTCTCGTTCGACTTGCTTTTTCCGATTTTCTGCAACAAACGTGTGATTGTTCGCCCGCCACGGCGACGAAAAGTGTAGAAAGGGGGGCGTGGCCTAATCTGAGACGCGTTTTCTGAAAATTGCTGCAATTCCAGCACTTTTCCGCCATTTTTGTGTGTTGATATTGACGAAAGAAGACATTAACGAGAGAAAACATCGAAATTTTCGTGAAAACGCCGCGTTTGAGACGTTTTTGGCATATTTCGCAATACGCTCTCCGCGGCCAATCGCCGCCGCAATTTCGGAATTTTCATACCGGCCGATGTGGATAGTTTTGAGACGAAGTGAGTGTCGGAAGTGATTAAGCACGTTAATACAAGTATTTTAAGCGTTCAAACGGCAAAAAATATCGGCGAATGAGTGAAATTCGCGCATTTTCAGCACAAAACTTGAAAATCGCATCAATTGATTTATTTCTGCTATGAAACCTGCTCGTTTTAAGCTCAAAAAGTGTGCGCGATGATTAGTTTTACAAAGTTATGCAATTAAATTGTCGAATTCGGACAAAATTTGGGTAATTTTTAACGAAAAACATGAAAAAAATGGGGCTAAATTTCGAATTTGGCGCCAAAATGGTGACAAAACCGTGCACGCTAGGCCACGCCCTTTTCTACGTTTTTGGTCGCCGTGCGCCCCGCAAAATGATGAATGAATGTCTTACAATCTGAGGTTTGAAGTTGATGGCCGGCTTCACCTGGAACGCCCATCCCATCACTTTATCGAGTGCCGGCATTCCGATGGTCATTTTCGAAACGGATTGGAGCACAAAGAAGTAGGTGAGCCACAGGCCGGCCTTCTCTCTCAACGCACCGCCGATCGGAGCGATCCCCGAGCCTTTCGTCTTGAAATGTTTGAAAACGGCGAGGGAAACGGAGAAGACGATCACGTAGGCGAGATAGAAATGGAAGAGGAAGAAGGCGACGAGCACGTCGATCGGATGCTCCACCGCCGACGGAACCACACGACGCACGTAGCCAGTGTACACCGAAAAGACGTCGTCGAACGAGATTCCTGAACAATTTCCCGGTATTTTTGACGAAAATTGCGGTCATTTGCTTGCCATTTGCCAGAGTTCGCGTGCATCTCACGGCCACCTCTTTTCCAGTCTTCCACAACGACCGATCCTTGAATTGAACGTTCATGCCGCACAAAAGTATTGATTTTCGCGGAACAAACATATGTACGACCCATGTCGAAAGGGATCACGTAGAAAAAACGAGGAAAGTATGAATGTCTATTTATTGAAAGAATTGAGAACAATCGAAGAGTACAAAACAAAATTCCTGAATGAGTTAGATGTGAAGGGCAGTGTTCCGAAGAAGTATTGTACAGTTCTGACTACTTTCTGCGCACTGTGCCGTCCTCGAAAAAGACGCCGCCGTCGATGGAGCAGTACTTGGGGCAGACGCCCTTGACGCCGGCGCCGCCCGCGTTTCCGGCACGTCCTGGTTGTCCGGGGTGTCCGTCTGGTCCTGGTCTTCCCGGCTGTCCTGGCGCTCCCTTTGGTCCTGGTGGTCCGGGCCGTCCGCCGCCCGACGATCCCGGTTGTCCGGCGGGTCCTGGCGGTCCGCGTGCGCCTGGCGGGCCTGGTGGCGCGACTCCTCCGCCGTAGCCATGCGCGTCGGCTCCCGGCTGTCCTGGCGCTCCTTGTCGTCCCGGTTGTCCGGGCCTTCCCGCCGCTCCCTTTTGTCCTGGTGGTCCTGGTCGTGGCGCGGCGCCTCCTCCATAGGCAGCACGTCCCGGCGCTCCGTCCGGTCCTGGCAGTCCTGGCGCGCCGGCGGGTCCTGGTCGTCCGCCAGGGCACGGTTTGCATGGAGCCGGAACGACCGGATGACACGGTCCGCTTCCCGCCTTTCCAGGGTTTCCCGGTTGTCCCCACGCTCCTGGCGCTCCCGGGCGCCCCGGCTTTCCGGGGGTTCCAGCGGCTCCCGGTGGTCCCGGACGGCAGCACGTGTTGCATTGGCTTTGCTGCGGCGGCGGTGGTGGTGGCGGCGGCTGCGCGTATCCTCCGTATCCGGCGTGACGGGCGTTACGAGTCGAGTTGGCGCCACTCGAGACTGGGGTCGTGGCTCGAAGGTAGTTGACCTCGGTGAACACCTCGTCGGCAGAGTGCTTGCAGAAGGCGACCTCTTGCGAGAGACGCGTTCGCATGCCCGACACGTAGTTGTACACCATCGGCATCGTGATGCATACCTGGAGGTCAATTTGTCAGTCTATGGTATCTAAGACCTATGCTACTAGTGTAAACCTATGATATCTACAATCCTAGTACCGAAAGCACAAAAACGTACCGAAATGACGGAGAGAACGCATAGAGTGACAGCGGAGAAGGCGACAAGGCGATACGCCTTGAGCCGCACGTCAATGTCCATCTTCTCCATCGTCTTCTTCTTCAACTGCTTCCTTCCGTCAACTTTGTCCTTTTATACCGCCGCCGCGCCAAACCGTTTGGTTAGCATCTCGAGTGACGTGTGTGTGTGTGTGTGTCTCCGGCCGCTCCGTAATGTCTCTGCGTTCCCCGCCCTCTCGCCACAAAACCGACAAAAGTCATGGTCATTTCGATGAAAACAGTTGATGTTTTGGAGAGAAGATGTAAACAGAAAACAGAGAACACGGAAAGGTGCCAGTCCAGTGCCGTCGATAAGGGAGGAAGAAGGAAGTTACGCCGGGAGAGCGGGGGGATAAGTTCCTGGTTTTTTTGTTTTATCCTTGAACTCATGATATCCGCTTGTTTTCGTTGCAAAATCCCTAAAGAGTCAAAGTTCACCAAAACGATGTCTGACTTGATGATCTGATTTGGTTCGTTCGCCGAATGTTTGGCTGCCAGATCAGATGAGAGCGATCGAAAAAACGGATAGTGGTGATGATGTTGTGGCGTATAGACCTTCATTTTTGAAGAGCTACTGTAGGCCTATATGGCGTTGTACAAAAAAGTTGTAGCGGCCGTTGATTACTTCAATTTTGTAATTGACAAGTTTTCTGTAAAACTACTCCGTAAGCTAGTGTAGCTCTCGAAACTTCCAAGCGCTACAGTAGGCTTCGGAGTAATTGTATAGAAAAATTGTCAATTACAAAATTGTCGTATATTTTGAGTACTTTAACTTTCTAGTTGATCGCATTTCTGTACAACCACCCCCTGAGGTACTGTAGCTCCTGAAAAAGTCAAGTACTAGATGTGACGTTTTCACAAGAACATTCAAACTTCTAGCTCGACTTTTGTCGGTGACTTTTTCAATTTCAATTCAAAACTTGGCTAATTCAAATCGAATCAACTTTCTCCCGTTTCCTCGACCTCTTCAGGCCAGACGACGTGCCTTCCCAAATTGGAATCGACTTTGTTTTCCCAAAAACAGTTTAGCAGCAGTTGTTTACCGGGCGGGCGGAAGGTTTCAACGATCACGGAAGGAGGAGGTGTCCTTCACAACCGAAAATCGGAAGGAAGGAATCACTTCCTCGCTTCCTTTTAATTGTAAATGTGTGCGTGTGCGTGATAACGGTGTTTTTGGCATAAAATCGGGTGGAGGAACACGAAAACTTGACCTGATTCGAATTTGAATGCGAAAATGGCGAACACAACATTTTAGGCGGCCCTGCGAAAATCTATCAAGTAAGAGGGGTTGTGTAAGTTGAGCCTTTTATTGATCTAAACGCGACCTAATTAGATTCGACTGTTTTTTCTTAGCGCAATCGAGATTTGAGCCAGCAGACGGTTGGCGTGAAACTTGATTTGAGAGCACTTATTAATCTAGCTAGAAGATTTATTAATCTAGCTAGACAATCTAGCTAGATAACTCGAGAAGACTACGATCAGATTAATAACGAAATGCCAGAGCGAAGCTGGTTGTGACATTGGTACTCTGGCATTTCGTTACTAATCTAACGGCGGCCTAATAAGATTGATATGACACCTAATTAGATTTATAAATTGTCTAGCTAGATTAATAAATCTTCTAGCTAGATTAATAACTTGTCTAGCTAGATTAATAAATTGTCTAGCTAGATTAATAAATGTTCTAGCTAGATTAATAAGTGCTCACAATCAAATCAAGTTTCACGCCAACCGTCTGCTGGCTCAAATCTCGATTGCGCCAAGAAAAAACAGTCGAATCTAATTAGGTCGCGTTTAGATCAGTAACTTTCTAATTAGATTAATATCGAATTGCCAGAGTATTGGTATGAAACGTCGTGGAGCCGAAGTTAGAAAAAAAATTCTGGCTTTGACCCTAATTTAATTTTTTACACATGTCTTGCTGGTCCTTATGGGGCTATTCAGCGTATGCTTGTTTTCCGTTTTTTTTCCGTATTTTTACATCGCTGAATTGGGTTTTTTGACGTAAAAAAACGGAAAAAAAACGGAAAAAAAATCATTTTTTTCACAGCCTGAATAACCCCATTACTATTAGAATAGCATCACATGATTCCGCTAAAGTTCAAAAACGTTGGTCTCGCCTCGGCCAAAGTTTTCCGAACCAAACCACAACAATTTGTTTCTCGTAGTTGCAAACAAAATTCCCAGACCGCGCGCGCGCGCGCGCGCAATTCGGTTCGAATTTGCGGAATACTTCGTCAAGAACATCATCAAGATATATCAGATGGCATTGAAACTGGTTGTTCGGGGTTAGCGGCACAAGACACATCCCGGCAGACGATTTTTCAAACTTGGCAGCTATCATCGACCCGATCGCCACAAATTTTGTCCTACTGACATCACTACTCTTCTCTTCGTTAGATGATGATTGTCGATCGGTTGGTTGGGGAGTAGGTAGTGAAAAATAGTGGAAAAACACGGGACAAATTGGATGCGAAGTTCATCGGGAAGGCGACAAAATAAGGGGGATGCGCGCTTTCGAATCACCCGCCGCATTTCTCAATTTCACCGTTGAACAGAGGGCAAGTGGGAAACATGAAATGCGGGATTTTTCAATTGAAGAACCAGCAAAAAGGTGAGAAATGTGGAGTATGCGCGGTTTTGCAAAATGTCAGTTGGAATGAGAAATGCGCGGCGGGGTTATTCCAGGGAAATGAGGAATGAGGATCTGAATACATATGTAAAATGGATCACAAGCAGCAACAAAAAAAAATAGTTATTCGTCCATTTCAAATGGATTTTCTTCGCCATCGTCTTCGCTTTCACTGTCTTCCTGCCATCTTCCGTTCCCGCCGATAAAAACGGGCGCCTCATTTTCCGAGTCATCCTGTCCGTAGTGCGGCGTTCCGTTCCGGTATCCGTTGCGATTGTAGAACGAGCCGGTCGTCGAGACGGATTCGGCGTCGTCGAAATCCTCGTCGTCGACTAGCTGCCCTTCTTCTTCTTCTTCCTCCACCATTCCCTCTATTCCCTCCATCTCCTCGTCCATTTTCTCGTTCACCGCCGTCTGATATTTGTGATAGATCGATGTGAGGTGGCCCAAATTTTTGAAGCAAATAATCGAGTGGTAGAGGGCGAGGAGGCTGATCGGCAGGAACGAACGCACGCTCGTTCCGTCGCGCATTTCCGACATTTCCTGGCGCAAACGGATCAGATGGTGGAGCACTGGACCGCAGGATCGCTGAAATCAGAAGCTTTACAGGAATTTTTGTTCCCCCCACCCAAAAACTGACCGGCTGCGAGTAGTACATGACGCCGGGCTCTCGATATTCCACCGATTTGTACACCATGTACATGAGAACGAACATGGAGGCGGAGAGGCGCGAAAGGTACAGAGGGGCCGTCGATTCGCCGGCCAACACCAACGTCAGCGAGTACACTTTCTGCAAATGGCGGGTTTTGAAAATCGCGGGGAAAAAAATCGATAAATCGTACATTGACGAACACTTCGTTGAGCAAAATGATGACGTGTTCGATCGAGATCGACTCGTGCATTTCGAGTTTGTAGTGCGTTTTGCCCGGATCCGAGGTGTTGTCGACGAGCAAATGGTCTCGCCACGCGTCTTGCAGCGATCGGTTGATTTGGGCGTACTTCTCGAAGTAGTCGTAGTAGACCTGGAAGAGAAATATATATTGTCGGTCGATTTTGGAGTGGAAATTGTTCGAGCGCAACATGAAATTCACTATTACTTTTGGTTCATGATGTCTTATTGCCAGATACGCGATAGGCTCGATGAAGAATGAATCGTTGGTCTCGAGACGGACATTTGAAGTGACGCAAATCTGAAATCGACAATATTTATACGATTTTCTACAGACTTGCAACGGGCCGGGCCGGGCCGGGCCAAAATTGGAAATTTTCCGGCCCGGCCCGGCCCGGTCGGCCCGGGAGGATGCACCTAAAAATTCAAAGCGAACTAGAACTTCGAAATGAACATAATTTTATAGACTTAAAATTTTATAGACTTAAAAAGGCAATGTTATAGCATAAAAACATGTTAAAAAATAGAAATTGCTGTTTAGTCGCAAAATTTTCACAAAAATTACGAAAATTTTCTCAAAAGTGGGCGGAGCCGGGCCGACCGGGCCGGGCCGGGCCGGGGCGGGCCAAAACCGGGCCGGGCCGGGCCGGCCCGGGATTTGGCAAGTCTGATTTTCTATAACGACTACATTTATCTAAAACTGCAACGTTTTAAACAAAGTGCCGTCTTTTTTAGTTGTTTTTCACTGAACACGTGGCCGAACTTTTTCATTTTTCTTCAAACTCGGCCCAAAACAATTCGCCCTCACCTTGCCCGTTTTGCTGAACTTTTCAAGAACGTCGGGAACGTTGTAATCGTACGGTGGTTCGAAAACCGGCGCCTGAAAAATGTTTTTGAGTTCACAATAAATTTTGCGACTCCTACAGTATTAATGTACTGTTCGACGGCCGTCGGAATATCGAATTGATGTCTTCGAATCAGATTCGAACCGTAAAGATTCATCCAAGGGCTCCGACGTTCGAAAACTCCGATCGGGAACATTTTCCCGATGGTTTTCTGGTAATCGGCGTACCTAAAAACGCACTTTTCCACAATTCTTTTCGATAAAAACTGACTGTGCGGTGAACAACTTCGGCCTCTGGTCGGCGATGAAATCGTTTCGATTCTGCCACGTGTACGGCACGCGGCGCGAGGCGTACGTGTCGTTGGCGTAGCGGATGCGAATCAGTTGGTGACTCAGGTACTTCTCGTCGCAATCCACCAACAGCATCTTGTCCATGTAGCACTGACCGCCGAATCCGTCGCAGATTATGTACTTCTGAAACGCTTTTGTGGATCAGACGATGAGAAATTCGAGGGGGGACACGGTCGATTACAATTCTGGGAGAAATAGCCGATTTAAGGCAGTTTTTTGTTTTAACTATCAAAAAAGCTAAAAATGGTTTGTTGAAAACTTTTCTCTTTGAAAATCCGTCCGAAATCGGTTTTTGCCAGGGCTGGGCAATTGGCCGGCCCGGGCTTTTCGTTGGCCGACCATTGACCTGGACTTTTGAACCACTTGCAATATTCCGATCGGACCGAAACTTTGCAGGCTTCTTGGACATGGGTTGAAGCATACTGGGACCAAGTTCCAGCTCGATCGGATCATCCGGTCCCGAAATATGTGGATCATTGTCCGAAATTGGCCGGAAGCCCGGGTTTTTTGGAAAAAAATCGGCCAATGATCCACATATCTCGGGACCTGATGATCCGATCGGGCTGAAACTTGGTCCCAATGGCCCTCAATCCAAGTCAAAAAACCCTGCAAAGTTTGGGTCCGATAGGAATATTGCAAGTGGTTCAAAAGTCCAGGTCAATGGTCGGCCAACGAAAAGCTCGGGCCGGCCAATTGCTCAGCCTTGGTTTTTGCCATAAAATTCTGGTGTCCTCTCTCGAATTTAAAGGCGCAGAGCCTGCAGCTTGAGAAGTTTCGTTCCGTGCAAAACCCGCCCGCGAATGCATAACATTCCTCACGAACCTCCGAACTTCCCGGCCTACTAGAAATGGGCTTAAAGGCCTTGATGGTGGAGAAGTTGTCGGCAAGCACGCGCATCACATCCTGCGTATCGGGATTGCAGAAGCGGAACACTTTGAGCACGAGCCGTCCGCCGGTCCTGAGCAGTTGGAGGGCCGTCTGCACTTCCGCGCGGATGATCTTCGCCACAATGCGCTCCTTTTCGTGCTCGCGCCCGTTCGTGTTCGTGCTGCCGTCGGCGGTGACCAGGTCGAAGGTGCCCGAGAGTTTGTGCTCGTTCAGATACTTTTCCGTCAGTTTTGCGACGTCGCCGTCGTCGTCGGGCCCGAAGAACCACTTGTTCATGTGGCGGCGGATGTGCGAATCGTCGACGAGCTTATCGAGACAGGAAGTGTTCTCAAAGTACGGATTCAGGGTGTTCGCCGCCCAGGACCACGTTCCCGGGGACTTTGAACGGAGGAAGTGGTAGTAGGTCGCCTCGATGAAATATCCGGGGCCTTCGCAGAGGTGGAACGAGCTGCAAATCGGACAAACAATGTTTTTTTTTTCTATTTTTCGTGCGTTGTCAACCGTAACCGCGCAAAATCGCCGTTTAGGCTCATCGATTTTAGCGCTAACTTTACTGTTCTTTCTTGGAGCTCGAATTCAATAAATTTCGTCGGAACCGGATGGAAAAGCAGCGAAATTAGCGCTAAGATCGATTTGTCAGCCGAAATGCTCACCGAAAATCTTTTTTTTGGAAAATGTCCGTCGGAAAATTGTCGAAAATCTCGCACAACTTGAGGAACGCCTTGTTGCGACAGATGAAGCTTTGTCTGAAAATGTCTCTTTTTTTACAGAGTTTTCGACGGAAAAACGTACTCCAAAACTTTTCGATAGCGAAAAAAGTCGTGAACAAGACTGGTGTGACTGTCGAATTCACGCACGTCCAGATGGTTTCCCTGAAAACAGCTTTGTAGAAAAATATATCGAAAAACTTAAAAACCGACCAATGACATGCGTAGTCTCTCGGTTTGCTCTTCAAATTCAAAGTTCGCATCCGAATCGTCCGTCTTCAAAGTTTTGCGTTCACTGGCAAAGTCGTACTAAACAAAAACACGTTTTTCTTTTCTTAAAAATGGATAATATAACACTTACCGTGTAATTTTCATAAATCTCCTTGATTTTAAACTCTTCCAACAATTTTATCGGATTTTTGTCGTCCGGATCTTCGGCCGGAACAGCGACCATCTGAAAATTGTTTTAAAATCGATTTTCTATGAATTCAACGAAGAAAATGACGTTTTTTAGTGTAAGAATCGATGAAAAATAAGGTGTTTCAAGTCAGAAAATTGATCATACCTCGAGGGAGATGCAAGTGCGCTCAACCGTACTTGGCGAGTTTTCAGTTGCCGAATGGGCATGGAAAAGGTGAAAATTGGACAGAAATGTAAAATTGAATAGAATTTTGTGTGCTTCTTTTGATTTGTTTTGAAAAATTGATAAACAAAGCAAAATTTCCCCGCACAATGTGGGAATTTGGGGCCAAATTCAGATTTTTCGAGTTAACAGAGTGTTAGCGAATTTCAGCTAGGCCTAAGAAAGCAATATTACGCAAGTTTTGCAGAAAACTAAACTTTTTTCAACACAAGACGAAGCAAATTGAGGTTGAGGTGAGTTTTTGCAGAAAAATCGATAATGGAACGGAACGAGGATATGAAAATTATTCGAAATTGAAGAGCATCGAAACGACGGTGTGAAGTAGACGCGGAAACGGCGGAGACGCAGACACGCGCAAAAAAAGCGTCTCTCCGTGCCGAACACTCTTTTTGTTCGATTCGAAAACATTCGTTAACGGCAGAACGCGGCCGACGTGCTCGGCTGCACTCACGAGCCAAAAAAGTTGGCCAATAATAGTGTTTGTTTGAGGAAAACAACAACAACAACGTGTTTCCGGCCATTTCTGTAATTGTAATCGGGGAAAAATCGGAGCAAATCGAAAAAAGTTTGCAAAATTGTCAGCAGAAACGTGAAACCCCGCGCGTTTTTTCAGCGCAACAAGCGCAATTTCAGGTTTAAAAAGCTCAAAGGAAGCAAAAAAAGGAAGTGGAAGAGTTGCGGAATCAGAACGCTATTTTGTAGACAAATAAAGGCATAAATATGACAACAAATTCTCTGTGTGATGCTCCGTAACGGTTATTCGAGAAGTCGTCCGCTTATTGCGTACTATATCTTGAGAACGAAGCGTTTTCGGGCAAAATGCTCAACTACAAAGTTGTTCAGCACAAAATTTGCCACATTTTTGCAGTTGACAACTTTCTGAAATAATCATTAGTTCTCGAGATATAGACGCTTTTACACATGTGTATACCGACGCGCAATTCACAAAGCCATTGGCGGGTTATTTGTAACAAATAGTGTGTAACTAATTCTTCGCATGCCAAAATTCATGTCATTTTATTTCTCCAAGAGTTGCACACCCCGAAAAATTGTCAATTGTCACCAGAAAAGAGAAAATAAGAGCGTCTTACAAACGGCTAATTCTGGCTTAAATTCGTTTCATCATCTGGCACTTTTCACACTTTTTATCATCGTCATTTCAAAAGAAAAAAAGGAAAATTGAAGTGATAAGAGACATTCTATCATTTTTGTGTCCTACAATGTTGCGACGGCTGTTTTTCGCCAGTCTGCTGCTCTTTTTGTGCTCCGCGGCTCCGGCTGATCAGGAGATTACTGTAGGTTACTGTAGCTTTCCGATTTTTGATAACTTTGTTTTTCCAGACCCTCCCCAACCTCACAGAACCGTTGCGCTCCAAGCACTATGCCGGATACCTGCCGATTTCCGATCTCAAACAACTGTTCTACTGGTAATTTTTCAATAATGATTAGATTATTCAAAGCGATGTATCTCAGTGGTCTGTAGAGATATCGAAATGTTGTCAACTACAAAAATGTGCTACACGTCAAGGACTACAATTTTGTAGTTGACCACTTTTTGATATCTCCATCACCAGCCGAGATACGTCGCGCTGAATGCAACTCTCAATGGAGCGCACTTGCTCAGGTACGTGGAATCCGAGGAGAGCCCGGCGACGGCTCCTACGATTCTTTGGCTCAACGGCGGTCCGGGATGCGCTTCGATGGAGGGACTCTTCATCGAAATGGGACCGTTTCGGGTGCGAAATGACGGAGAAGAAGTGAACAGAAATCCGTGGACGTGGAATCGGGTGAGCATGGCCTAGGAAAAGTTAGGTCGCGCACAAAGTGTTTTAAAAAATGGTGCCCGAGTTACCGTACTTTAAAGGCGCATAACTCTATGCGCTTACAGATCGCCAACATCATCTACCTGGACGCGCCGGCCGGAGTCGGCTACTCCTATTATAATACAACTAAGCCGGCGTTCACCGACGACGAAGTGGCTCAGGACAACTTTGACGCGCTGAAACTCTGGTTCGAGGTACCGTAATCCTGGTACAGTACAGTACCGACCCCATTCATACCGTAACCCGTTTCGTCAGAGAAAAATGCTTCAAAAAAAATTCAAAAATCAAAAAAATGCTCAAAAAAATGCTCAAACATGCTTCAAATTGCTCCTAACTGCTCAAAAAAATGCTTCAAAAATGCTTCAAAATGCTTCAAAATGCTTCAAAAATGCTTCAAAATGCTTCAAAATGCTCCTAAATTCTCAAAAATGCTCCAAAATGCTCAAAAATGCTCCAAAATGCTCAAAAAAATGCTCAAAAAAATGCTCAAACATGCTTCAAATTGCTCCTAACTGCTCAAAAATGCTTCAAAATGCTTCAAAATGCTTCAAAATGCTTCAAAATGCTCCTAAATTCTCAAAAATGCTTCAAAATGCTCAAGAATGTTCCGAAATGCTCAAAAATGCTCAAAAATGCTCAAAAATGCTTCAGAAATCATTTGCAAAAGAAGATTCGCGGATATTCCCCGCAATCATTGGTCTCCAGACCGGCTCCAGTTTATCCATCGGTAGGTAATGTTGTCGCTTCAAAATGCTTCAAAATGCTTCAAAATGCTTCAAAATGCTCCAAAATGCTCCAAAATGCTCCAAAATGCTCAAAAATGCTCCAAAATGCTCAAAAATGCTCAAAAATGCTCAAACATGCTTCAAATTGCTCCTAACTGCTCAAAAATGCTTCAAAATGCTTCAAAATGCTTCAAAATGCTTCAAAATGCTTCAAAATGCTTCAAAATGCTCCTAAATTCTCAAAAATGCTCCAAAATGCTCAAAAATGCTCCAAAATGCTCAAAAATGCTCAAAAATGCTCAAACATGCTTCAAATTGCTCCTAACTGCTCAAAAATGCTTCAAAATGCTTCAAAATGCTTCAAAATGCTTCAAAATGCTCCTAAATTCTCAAAAATGCTTCAAAATGCTCAAGAATGTTCCGAAATGCTCAAAAATGCTCAAAAATGCTCAAAAATGCTTCAAAATGCTCCTAACCGCTCAAAAATGCTTCAAAATGCTTCAAAATGCTCCTAAATGCTCAAAAATTCTTCAAAATGCTCCTAAATACTCAAAAAGGCTCCTAAATACTCAAAAATGCTCCTAAATGCTCCGAATGCTCAAAAATGCTAAAAAATTCTCTAAAATGCTCTAAAATGCTCCAAAATGCTCCAAAATGCTCAAAAATGCTCCATAATGCTTCAAAATGCTCCATAATGCGCCAAAATGCTCCATAATGCTCCAAAATGCTCAAAAATGCTTCAAAATGCTCCTAACTGCTCAAAAATGCTCCTAACTGCTCAAAAATGCTTCAAAATGCTTCAAAATGCTCCTAAATGCTCAAAAATTTTTTAAAATGCTCCTAAATACTCAAAAATTCTCAAAAATTCTCAAAATTGTTCAAAAATGCTCAAAAATCGCTCTTCCAGAATGCCATCCACGGTCAGCCGGATTGTGCCTCGCACAGCGATCATTTCCCGTACTTGAACGCGCCGGAAGTGCGAAAAGCGCTGCGCATCCCGGATTACGTCCAGAAATACGAAATGTGCAGGTGAGCGGCGGCGGCGTCTCGGCGGTGGCCTTGCAAACCGAATTTCCGCATCTACAGCATGGCCGTGGCCGAACTCTACACTTCGCAGTACGCCGACATGAAGCAGTTCTTCGGCCACGTCATCAAAGCGAAAAAGCGGGTAGGTACCGTACCGTCGTCCCCGACTACAGTAACCCGTTTCGCAGGTGGCAATGTTCAACGGCGACGCCGACTCGATCTGCAACTACGTCGAGAACTCGCAGTTCATCTACAAGACGCTCAACCGTTCGTTGACCGCCAAAATGACGTACTGGAACGATGCGAACCAGTTGCCGATGGCGGTCGGCCAAGTGACCGAGTACGACGGCATCACACTCATCTCCATCAAGGGCGGCGGCCATTTTCCGGCGGCCACCGAGCAAAAACCCAAAGAATCGTTCCAGATGTTCCAGAATTATGTGCGAAATCAGAACTACAGCACTCCGGTCACGTTCGACCGACAATGGAATGCCACTGGTGCCACGTCATCATCGACGAGTGCTCCGACGACGACTTCTGACGCCACAACGACTACGGAGGCTCCGACGACGACGAGCTTCGTTGCGACGACCAAATACGCCGTTTCTTTCCTTGTTTCCTTGTATTTTAGATGAAATCCTATGAGGCGTTCAATGAAACTACCGTAATCCTGTGTTGTTGATATTGTTGATCGCCGAAAAAGTGGACAATAGACGCCCCGCTGAGCCGGAGCCTAAGCCCAAAAATTCTCTTGTCAGTCAATAATAACAACAATACCTATCTATCAAAGTGTGTATAAATAGTGTTGCCCAAAACAACAACTATCATCCATTTCTCTCTCTCTCTCAAAAATGTCCCCTCCTCTCCTTCTTCTTCTTCTTCTGCTTCTTCCAACCGTACTGTCGGCACTGCCGGGCGCTGCCAAAAAGAACGCGGCTCTTGAGAAGATTCTCGTCGAAAAAAACCCGGAAACGGCGGAGAATCGTGAGCGAATCCGTTCAATTATAGCCGAGGCGTTCGCGAATCGGATCCCGCGGGTCCAGGGTCGACAAGGAACCGGATCCCGAAAGTTGGTCGCCGCAACTGCCAACCATGGACCCAAAAACAACCGGACCACGCGGTTTGAGGTGTTGAACCGCGATATTCATAGTAAATGAGTGTGGTCCCGCTCAGATCATAGCGTTTTTCCTTTTTCAGATTACACCTTCGAGTCGGACATAATGCTCAACGAAAAACAGGCGCGACAGCTGGCAAAATCGATCGAAAACGGAAATTATCGATCGAAAAGACAGGCGATCGTGGAGGCGACCAACTTTTGGAACGTCTCCGTCCCCATCTATTATCAGTTTGACTCAACGCTTTGTAAGCACGATCGCCTTGGATTACTGTAGATTACGGTAGTTTTTCAGCCGCCACCAACATTGCAAATGTCCGGAAAGCGATTCAGTATTGGAACGACAATAGCTGTTTGAGTTTTAGTGTAAGTCATTGATTATGTACTGATCCAAAGGGACCGTCTTGTTTCTTTTTTTCCAGGAAAACTCCAACGGCCTAAATCGACTGTTTTTGACGTCGGCCGGAGGGTGCTGGTCGTATGTTGGCAGGCAAAATGATGCACCATATCAGTTGGTGTCAGTTGGACCCGGATGCGATACGGTAAGGCGTATATCTCAGCTGTTTGGAGAGATATCAAAAAGTGGTCAACTGCAAAAATATAGTCCTTAATGTGTAGTACATTTTTGTAGTTGACAACATTTTGATATCTCTACAGACCACTGAGATACAACACTTTGAATAGCGTGCTGTCTTTGTAAAGCCTCTGTTTATTCAAAATTGCATATCTCAACTGTCTGTGGATATAGCAAAAAGTTGTCAACTGCAAAAATGTACTACGCATTAAGGGCTACAATTTTGTAGTTGACAACTTTTCAATATCTTTACAAACAACTGAGATACACGAGTTTTGAACAAACCGCTATTATCGATATCTGCAGCTCGGCACAGCCACCCACGAACTGATGCACGCCATCGGTTTCTGGCACCAACAATCGCGTGCGGACCGCGACGACTTTGTCTACATCGATTTCGGCAACATAATGCCGAGCCAGGCGTACAATTTCCAAAAAATGCCAGTGGACACCGCTCAACTACTGGGTATTCCCTATGATTACGGAAGTGTCATGCAATACTATCCATGTACTGCAAAACCAGCTCGACAATAGTCGAAAATTGCAGACGCGTTTGCGGTCGACTCTACCAAGTATACAATTCTGGCGAAAGATTCTCCGTACCAAAATAGTTTGGGTCAACGGGAAGCGCCCGCGTTCGGCGACGTCATCGGCGTCAATAAACTGTATAATTGCACGGGTGGGTAATGAGTACAGTATCCCGTAGTACGGTAGCTTTTTTAGCACTGTGCGCCACTCAAATGACGTGCTCGAATAGCGGATTCACGGATTCGCGCAACTGTAGTCAGTGCAAATGTCCGCATTATTTCACGGGACCGACTTGTGACGATCTTCCGAAGGGGACGGCCGTCAATTGTAATGGAGATGTGTTGCAGGTACTGTAGGATACGGTATTTGAGGTCTAGGACTACTGTAGACTACGGTAATAGCCGTAAAGGACACTGTTTTTTCAAATCGATGTATCTCAGCTGTCGATGAAAATATAAAAAAGTGGTCAACTACAAAAATGTAGCCGAGATTCAGGGCTACAACTTTCTAGTTGATCATATTTTGATATCTCTACATACAGCTGAGATAATCGAGGTTATTGTAGGCCACCTCTTCCTGGTCGACATTTAACGCGACGGCCGGCGATCCGAACAGCTACACAGCCACCACGGACACCTCGACCAACTGTTTTTGGCACATAAAAGCGCCGAGCGGACAGAAATTGGAGTTTAAATTGACGACGGCGCCGTTGTCGGCCATCTGCATGCAAGAATGTCCGTGGCAATCCGTCGAGCTCAACCTCGGAAAATTCGATTTGTACGGTATTATGTAAGTTGTTTTTGGGCGGGCATAACTGAAGAACGACAATATTTGAAGTAAAGTGGTCAATTGGAAAGTTGTAGAGCATAAAATTTGCAACAACTTTGCTGTTGACAACTTTTAGAATTGGATAATAGTTCTCGAGATATAGGCGTTTTTTCCAGAACCTGCTGCAATACTCTGCTAAACCAAGTGTTCACTTCGGAAGCCGACACGATCGCAATGCGTGGAATCGTTCGTTACAATCAGCTGAAATTCAGTGTTCAGTACCGTGCAATTCCGACAAATTCTTCTGGAAACTCCACTTCTACACAATAATGGCATCGGTCATCTAAATCTATGGTATCTCGGTTTCTGGGTCTCAATGAATATTGTCGTTCTCTTTTTCATTCTATTCTAGTGAGTCTTTTCACATTTTATCGGTCATTCGAACTAGACTCCGTGCCGGAATCCTCGAAAATGATAAGTAAACAAAGTCGATTTGAAGCGGGCAATAAAATAGTGTCATGAAACGCGAGAAACCGAGTTCTAGCTCACTCTGGCCACGTGCTCTTTGTACCTGATCGGCGACGAAAAACGTGGTAAACCGGGCGCGGTTATCAGTGGAAAACGAAACGGAAAACCGAAATTCGCTTCCGAAGGTACGAAGAACACAGTTTGAGGCTACACAAACGTTTTACGCATGTTTGAGTGGTGGTACTCACTCGGAAAGCGTTCAGCAATCCAGTATTCGTAATCCGCAACGTGTCTCATCATTCAACAAAGCTTAATTTGAAAAAAAAACCCGAAGACGGAAGACGGAAGACGGAAGAAAATTTTTTTACGGAACCCGGAAAACGGAAGACGGAACAAAAAAATCGTCAAAGCAGAACCTTTTTCTTCGTTTTTTTTTTTGAAAAAAATAACTAAAGCAACAAAAATTTTGGATCTGGGTCACTGCCCGTGGAAATTCGCGTTCTTCGGGGCTAGTAAATGGCTTCTGAAAAGCTATTACTCTTTTACGGTAAGAAGAAAAAATCCCGGACGACGGCAGACGGAAGACGGAACAAAAAAATCCTCGGAAGACGGAAGACGGAAGACGGAACAAAAAATCCACGGAAGACGGAAGACGGAATTCCGCTCAACTCTAGTACTCGCGTTCGCTTCGAGACCGACACGTTTGACACGTTTTAAACGTGTTTTCCCCATTTTTCCGTTTTTTTTTCAGTGGACGTTTAAAACGTGCCGAAATAACACGCGGTCTCGAAGCGAACGCGAGTACGGTAGCAGTCGTTTCAACTGTTCGCACCGCGGTTTTCGCGCAAATTTCTGCCGACTTTGGACGGCAAAATCCGCGAGATTTGCGCGTTTTTTTTTTCTAACTTTGGACGCGGCATACAGCCGCTACTGCTCCAATAATTTCATCTTTTTCAGATCATTTGGCCGCACCCTGTTACGCTTCACTCAACCTTTGACAAACAAGACACTTTCGATCAGTGATCAAGTTTTGTTATCGTCAAACTTTTTCCAATCGAGAACCCGGATGAACTCTTTCAATATGTCCTGTATCACTGACTGTCAATAATAAGATAATCTTCAACCCGGAATCGCCAAAAAGTTCGGCTCGTTCTCGATCGCACACACACACACACGTGTCGGCAATCTGTGCCGACGTCAATTCGGTGCGTACCGGCCAGTGATAAGCAGCGAAACGTTTGGGCGGGGATTCGAAGGGAAATCGGATAATAATGCGTATAAATTGAGAGAACGATTCGGCAAACGACATTAGGCACCTTTTTAGCTAGCTAGGTCTAGAAAAAATCTGAGCATCAAAATCGTTAGCTTATCAAAGAACTTAGCCTAGTCCCTAATCCGATGTCTTAGATTTTGAGCCCACAATTCTGTCTCGTTTGACCTGTCACTTATCAGTCCGTCCAATGTCAAACTTCAGAATGCTGCTGAGGTGTGCCGTGCTCTCGCTCCTCTCCGTCTCCGTCGTCTCGTTCGTGCTGCCGATCGCCAATCTCGACGATTGCGCGGCGCCGAACGGAACGGACACGGCGATGCACTGGTGGCAGTGCAACTCGGGGCCCGTGCAGTTCTTCAACGCGACGCCCTACGACTCGACCGGCACCAACTACGAGTACCCGATCCATTTGAGTAAGCCGATCGTCGTCAAGACGCAGATCAACAATCCGACGAATACGTACGTGTCGCCGAACCTACGCAACACTGTCAACATTTGGAAGTACGGAGGATGGTCCGGATGTGCTTGGTCCTCGGTTCCGACCCTCGGACTACTGTGAGTCGATCTCTCTGGAGCCGGCCGATCCGACTAAACCCGTGTTTCAGAAAGGATCTGTCGGCGTGCGAGCACGGCGTACCATGCCCGGTGAAACCCGGAAACCAGGAGCTCGACGTCACCATCGACTTCACCCAGTTCCAGCAGATCATCAATCTGCTCAAGGACAATGAGCCGTATCAGCTCGAGTACTTGCTCCACGACAATCAGAGCGGCGACGACGCGTGCATGATGGTACAGGCGTGGGCGTACATCAAGTAGACCCATCATCATTGTATTGCCATTTTTAAACACACGGGAAATAAAGTGTACATATATATATCGCTACTTCTGTTATCACACCACGCTACCAAAAAAAAAAAACCTAAGCAGCTTTACGAGAAATTGCGTACTTTTCTACCATAAGCACAGTGTCTGCAAGTACGGCAACAACGCTACCGTACTCCATTCCATTTCTAATTTCTGATCTTTGCGGGTGCAGTTCGTCGCGCCCTTCACAAGAAACCCATAAACGGTCTCCGCAACATGCCATGTGCGCTTTCCCCTTATCACCCAATTTCCCTTCATTCTTCCTACATATTCCAGCGCTTTTCCTACACTCCATTTTTAGCATTTTCAGCCCGATGCTCTTCCGCAGCTTCCTCCTCCTTGTTTCGGCTCTTTTCGTCGTCTCCTCTGCTTGCGACACGTGGCCGAACACCACCGAAACCAAGGTCACTTGGTGGCAGTGTTCCAGCGGTCCGATCACCGTTTCCGACGTCAATCCGACCGATAAAAGTGGTGAGTTAATGTGGGGCGCCGCACAAACGCATCCAATGAGTTTTGCGTAGGCGCGTACGAGTACCCGATCCGTCTCACCGAACCGCTGCTCATCGCCACGACGATCAACGATCCGGCGTCGACCTACGACACTCCCGGACTCAAGCAGACGATCAAGGTGGCGCAGTGGAATGTGAACACTTGCGGCTGGACCAATGTCCCAACTTTTGGACTCTTGTAAGCGAATGCATCATTTTTTTTCGACGAAATTTCATAGAAAAATTAAAAATTTTCTAGTTTTTCAATTAAGCCCTTTAGGAATGTGTGATTTTCTATGAAATTTCAAGCAGTAAATGCATTTGGAGACGAAAATGAAAAAAAAAGCAATGCTAACCGTCAGGAACAACATCGACGCGTGCTCGAACGGCGTTCCGTGTCCGATCAAGCCCGGCAACAACCAGGTCATCAACCTCGAACTCGACTTCTCCGACACTCCCGCCATTATCAATTTGTTGAAGAACGACAAGCCGTATCAGCTCGAGTACCATCTCCACGACGACGTCTCCAACGAGGACCTGTGTGTCACTTTCCAAGCGAGAGCTCTCACTAAAACCAATTAATTTAACGGCGAAAAATGATAGAAGTGATAACAATAAACACGTGGAATTGATTATTTCGTTGTTAGGAAGAGAGCTGGAGCTGTTTGTAGACTTGTTTGCGGTACTCCTCGAGTCCGCCCTCCAAAGTCGTCACCATTCGGTCCTTGACCACCCAGAGCTCCTTGCAGACCAGCTCGATGAGTTGCTCGTCGTGGGAAACCAGCACAACTCCGCCCTGCATTTGAAATTTGCTCAAAAAATGATCATTCTGACCGTCAAAACTCACATTAAACGTGTTCAACGCATTTCCCAGTGCCTCAACCGTCTCGACGTCCAAATGATTTGTCGGTTCGTCGAGAATCAGGTAGTTTGGACTGAAAAACAGTTCTTCGCTATTTTAGTAGAGAAAACATTGCAATTTTGGGAAAGCGCAACATTCCGGCGCAACTAGACAGTTCAGACAAAATCACGATTTTGAGCTATCGAGAAATGATTCAGTTTTTACTTTTTGGACGAAATCAGTTTTGTGCTCTCCTCCAACTCACTTCATCAAAGCCAAATTGGCAAACGCGAGACGAGACTTTTGACCTCCGGAAAGGGTCTCGACGGACTGGAGGGCCATATCTCCGGCGAGTCCGAATCGTCCGAGTGCGGCGCGGTAGTCCTCCTGCGACTTGCCCGGATGATTCTTCATCAACACCTCAATCGCCGACGTCTCCATGTCCAGCTGATCGACGTGGTGCTGAGTGAAGTAGGCGATGCGGATGCGGCGGTTCACGTTCCGCAGTCCGACCGACGGTTGCAGATCGTCCAGAAGCAGTTTCAGGAGCGTCGTCTTTCCGGCGCCGTTTTCTCCGACGATGCAGATGCGGGAGTTGGCGTGCGTTCCGAGGTTCAGCTTGCGGAACAGGTACGGCTGATCCTCCGAGTAGCGGAAAGAGACGTCGTCGAGCTGCAGGACCGGATTGCTGAGCACCTCGCACTCGGGGAACTTGAAGTGGATGTCCGATTCGAGCTCGACGGGCAGGAGTACTGGCCTGAAAACGAGGAATTTTTAGAATGCCGAATCCACCCAACCCCTTCTAATCAAACCCTTACAATTTCTCGAGCATTTTGATACGCGACTGGACCATCGGCGCCCGCTTCGCATTGTAGCGGAACTTGTCGATGAACTCTTGCGTGTGCGCCCTCAACTGCTGCTGCGCCTCGTACTCCCTCTGCTGCTGCGTCAGCTTCTCCTTCATCGTCCGCTCGAACTGGTCGTAATTTCCCTTGTAATGATCGAGACGTCGTGTGTGCAAGTGCACAATATCCGTACAGATTTCATTAAGGAATTTACGGTCGTGGGACACTGTCAGAATGGTTCCCTCCCATCCCTGCAAATGGCCTTCCAGCCAGTAAACCGCGCGCATATCCAACATGTTTGTCGGCTCGTCGAGCAACAAAAGGTCGGGTTTTACGAAAAGAGCCCTCGCGAGGGCAACTCTCATTCTCCATCCTCCCGAGAATTCTTTGGTCGGCCGTTTCTGCTCGTCGGGCGTGAATCCGAGACCGTAGAGCAGCGAAGAAGCCCGAGCTGGAGCCTTATCCAGCTGTAGGGCCTCCATTTCGGTATAAACTTTGCTCAGCTCGTCGTTCCACTTGTTCTTCTCCGCGTCTGTGAGACCTTCCTTGTTCAGCCGACTCTGCAGAACCTTCTCCCGATCCATAAGCCGCTGTCGATTGGTATCCGACATCAGGACGGCGTCCAAAACCAGCGTATCGTCTCCCTCGACCTCCTGTTCCACAGAAAGCATCGTAATACCCGCCGGAATCTTTAGCTGTAGGCTCGAGATCATTTTAAGCAGTGTCGTTTTTCCGATTCCGTTTCTTCCGACAAGTCCATAACGCCTTCCGAACGCCATCGTCATGTCCGCACAGGAGAGCAGCTGCTTCGTTCCGATCGAAATGTCCACACTCTCCAACTTAATATCCTTCGAGTTGGCCCCCCTGGCTCCGGTATCACGGATCGGTGCCTGGGAAGCTGTGGCCGACGGTCCCTCCTTCTTCTTTTTCCGCTCAGCAGCAGGAGCATCAGTGGCTCGGGCCTCTGCTTTCGCCGCCGCCCGATCCTCCGCCTTTGCCAGCTTCTTCTTATCCACAATAGTCGGCGTGTCCCTCGTCTGCACCTTCCAAATGCTCTGCAACGCCTCAAAGTTCTGATTCTCGGCGGCCATGTCGACGGTCTGTTCGAGCCGCTTCGTCGTCGCCTCCTGCTGCTGCTTTCCGGCCTTTGGAAGATTGTCGCCGTGCAGCAACTTCAGAAGTTGTAGGCAGACGTTCGAGACGTCGAACGCCTTCTCGACAGAAGCCTGAAGATGTTCGCCGACGGCGTCCATCACCTCGTCGAGCGACGTGATCTCCTCGGAATTCTCCTTGAGCACCTGTGAGACGTAGTCGTGGATCTCACCGGGCAACGTCGGAAACGTCGCCGTTAGGTAGCCGGGAATTGCATCCACGTTCGCCATTTTGAATCAGTTGTTCACAAAAAATTCGTTTCCTGAAAAATTAAATGTTCTTTTTCCTAAAAATTGAAAATTCGTCTCGAAATCTCACCCAGCCAGATGAAGAAGTGAAAAACGATAAAAACCGGAATGAGACTCGGAATCAGAAGCAGATAATAGGTCTGATCGGAGATTACAGAAGCCGTGAGCTCGTCCACCAAGCGCGATTCCTCGAGCATACACTGCGAGTCCTAAAAAATTAATTTTTCGAGGGTTGCAGGTGTTGAACGTTGATAAAAATTGATAAGGAAATGTAAAAGTGTATTTAGAACGTGACATAATGCAAACTCGCCAATTTTTGAGATATTTCCCAGCTGCAAATCACGGAAAAGCTTTAAAAATTAGGGTGGTGGCCTAGAATCCGACAGCGGCGAAAACTAGTCCCCGGGTGCCAGCACTGTGCGCAGCGTGTCGCGACGCGGTCTCCCACATATTTTCAGCGATTTTCTATTCATTCTCGCGTCGTTCTTGTTCTCCATGTTGCCCTCAAATCCACGTCATAATTTGTGGTTCATTCAAAAACAACAATTCTCATGCAATTTCGCTCCGAACTCCTATTTAGATGTTTGTTGATATTCCTATTTCGCAATCCTATTTTTGTGAAATGCCGAGTTTTCATCTCAGAAGTCGATAATAAGAGACGATCTGACCGCTTTCTTTGCCGAAAACAACAATTCTCGTGCAATTTCGCCCTGAAATCCTCTCTCCTTTCCGAATTTTCGCTCTTTCGCAATCCTAAATTTTGCAGTTTTTCGTCTCAAAAATCGACGAGAATGAGTGACGATCTGAGCGCTTTCTTTGCCAAAAAGAAGGACAAGAAGAAGAAGACGGCGGTGAAAATCGAAGACGTCGGGCAGGTGCTCGAGCGAAGAGCAAAACGACAAGAGGAATACGAGCAGGAGCACGAGGAGGCGCCCGAAAAGCGAATTGAGGAGGAGAGGCCGACGAATACGGCCGAAGACAGCGAATGGATCGAGTACGGCGACAGTAATCAAGGAAGGTGAGGCGGAAATTGAATAAAAATACGAAAAAATCGATAATCGTTCTCACTCAGTAAATCAGAGTTTCCTCAAACTTGACAAAGGCGTTCATTAGTCTTATTAAATAAGTTTCTGAGAGTTCTAGCCTGCACTTTTTTGATTTCTACATTTTTTATATGATAATTGTTCACAGATTGGAAGGCCTCAAGATCAAGGACATGGGCCTCGAGAACGAAGACGATCAGGTGAACAACGACGAGCCGGAGGATCGTGAAGTACACGAGGCGAAGACATGGGGCCAGGTGAACAGCGAGAAGAAGGCGGCGGGCGAGGAGTCCGATCAGGCGGTCACCATCAGTGACAAGGCGATGGCGGCGGCGTACAAACCGCCGGCCATGAGAAAGTATCAACCGCCGTCTGCGGGCGGTGGCGGCTACAGATCGCGCGCCGCGCCGGCCAACTTCGATATGAGCAACGACGCGGCGTTCCCGTCGTTGGCGGACGCGAGCAAGATCGAGAAGGTTAAAAAGGAGGAGAGCAAGGCGCCGGGCGGATGGGTCAAGGCCGGCGGAAATTTCGCTTCGTCATCCTCCAGCGGAGGGCCGAGGTACCCGACGTCTTCCGGAAGCGGACGTGAAGCCGCTCTCGCTGCGGTCAAGGTGAGATTTGGCGAGCGGAGAGTTCTTCTGCAACCTGGTTACGTTCAGAACATGGCCAGCGCTGCGTCGACTCCAGCTCCGGCTCGTTCGGAAGCCACTCCGTCGCCGACTCCAGCTGCTCCGGCCGCTCCGAAGGCCGGATCCTACGTGCCGCCACATTTGAGGAAGCAGCAGCAGACTTCAGCCTAAATTCTTGTTTTTCTTTACTAAATTTCTATTGTTCTTTTTCTCTCTGTCCGTTTTTTAAAAATGTTTCGCTGTAGCTCTTCTACTAGCACACCCACAATACTCTTTTTTAGACGATTACTTGTTTCTGCTCCTTTTCCCCGCCCCTTTTTCCTCTTCCGTATCATTTTGTGCTCAATTGTGCACCTCTTCTACCCAGTGACAACATTTCTAGGGTAACCGTGGACGAAAAACGCCTAATTTTTTGGTATCTGTCGCCAAAATCTCTGGTATTTTTTGAAGGCCACTCTCGGCGCCCATCTTTCTCTCCAAAATGTTTTGTTTTGTTAATCCCACCACCCTTTCGGATTTTTTTCTAATCATGGTGTCTGTTTCTTTTTTTTTCGGTCCCCTCAATCCCCCCCCTCCCCCCTCACATAAAAATGTTCTGCATTCCCGGAGAAAAAAATTGTTGTTGATCGATTTGTTTCCTTTTTTTGTGTGCTTCTGTGTTGAAATCCCAAATTATTATTCATTAGTCAAAATTTATGTATCACATGAGTTTGAGTTCCTAATCGTACAATTGCTCCTCGCTCGTCACGTTTTCGCTGCAAAATGTTTTATTGTTTCAAAATGTTCATGTCGAATTCGGCTTTTCGCTGTGCCAACGCTTTGTAGACGGGATTTTCGGCGCCCAGAATCTCGTCATAGAGATTCGCACCACTATTGTCGTCTAACATTTCTTTGGCGCGTACGTACCTAGAAAATGTAAACTCTTTTTCGTTTCGTTTCCTGACGAACCTGTCCACATAGGGTCTTCCGTGATCTCCCAGACTCGAATAGTTGGCCATCATTTCGGATGAGGTGGCCAGAAGATCTGGACGCCAACTTTTGAGCAAATACAGAAAAGCCTCGACCGTCGAGCCGTCCGAATCGAGTTTGAGCTGCAAAAATTGGATCAGAGTCGAATTTTTGTTCGAAATTTTATCTAATCTTTAAACTCTCCATGAAAAGTCATAAACAGTTGGCTTTGTGTTCGTCTCGCTCTTCCTCTCTCTCTCACTTCAGCCCAATGTGCACTGCTGCCTCTTTCGGTTTACACACTCGGGCCGTTTCGATCTCTCTCCGTCTCTCTGCCCATTATCTCTCTCCAGTTTCTTCTTTTTCTTCGTCGCTCTTTCTTCTGCCTCTTTTATACTCTTTGTCGACTGGGCGCGAGGACGATTTTCCGATTCTTCACGTATTTTTGTTGGATGCCTGCCGGAAGACGGTCAAAATGACCAGCTGCCGGGCGAGGAAGGCGTAGTGAAGAGTTGAAACGTTTTGTGTAAAGAAATGAAGAGGCTCTAAATAACTTTTTCGATGTTCTTCTACTTTTTAAAGTTAGGTCCTTAACCGTTAAGACCCAGTAATTTCTAGAAAGTTCTACGCGATTCTCATCGATCTTCCCCTCGAATTTATCGTTTTAAAGTGCGTTTCGACAGCTGCCTCTTCCATTTTTCCAATTTTTCAAAACAAAGACTCAATGTCATCGTTTTTCGTATTTCCTCTGCTCCAGGAAGTGTCAAGGACCCAATGTTGGAAATGCGTCCATTTTTGCCTCATTTTTCCCCATCAGCTGACCAAGAAGAAATAAAACTGTTTACTTGTTTGCTTGCTTCTCCGTTCTTTTCTTCCCGTTTCCACACCAGAAAACCGAAACGACACAAATATATGAAAATGTTGACTCTGTGAGTGTGCGTGGCACGGAAATTGATGAAACGCACACACACACACACATGTATTATTGTCCGCCCTTGTCAGTGTGACGAGTCTGACCTTTGCCGTATGTCTAGGCCACGTTTTTTGAGGGTTTTCTGGGCATTTCAAAGTGAATGCGCTTTGTTTCAAGTGTGATCTTCAGCCCGGCGTCAATTAGAAAACAGAGAATGTTCTTCGAGCGTTCGAATGAAAAATTAGGCCCGGAGATCACAAAAAGAAGCGGTTGCTCAACAGAGCGCATTTACTTTGTAGAACATTTTAGACGTTTTAGTAGCACAAAAGTATGGCAATCATTATTATAAACGTCTTTGAAGATTTCACTGTGTAGTTTTCGAGTTTCTAGACCACTCTTACTCACCTGGACCTTCTTCCGATCGTAGAGCGTCGGATAGGCCTCGAGCTCGTCGAGCACCGCCAACTTTTTCTCGCACACTTCGTAGAGCTCTCCTCGAATTTGCTGTAAAAAAATGATTTTTTTTGCAGATACAAAAACTGGGAAATATGACGGTGGAGGCGACGAACGACGGGGATGAGAACGCCGAGGATCACTCGCCACGGCTTCAGGTAAATTTGGAAACGTTTCGAGTCATCCCGTTTCAGAAGTTGCAGCAAAGTCGCTCGATGTCGACGAGCTCCGGCCGCCTGGTGCCGATCACCGACGACTGCGACGAGGTGTTCGCGGTGCACAACGAGGTGGTCGACGAGCGGCCGCGCATGGACCCGGCTCGAGTACGTTGTCTCATGGAGACGTGGCGACGGGCGGCTCGCCGAGCACGCACCAACTACGTGGATCCGTGGGACGAGTTCAACATCCACGAGTACCCGGAGCAACGCGCGAAACGCTACCGCTACTCGGCGATTCGCAAGCAATGGACCGAGGACATTGTGGAGGTGCGGCTCCATCCGGACAGTTTTGCCCGTGGGGCCATGCGCGAGTGCTATCGCCTCAAAAAGTGCTCGACGCGCCAGGACTGGAGCAGCAATTACGTGGCGAAAAAGTACATTTGTCAGGTGGATCGACGTGTGCTCTTCGACGACGTGCGACTTCAGATGGACGCGAAGCTGTGGGCCGAGGAGTTTAATCGCTACAATCCGCCCAAGAAGATCGATATTGTGCAAATGTGCGTGATTGAGTTGATAGACGTCAAAGGCTCGCCACTTTACCACTTGGAGCACTTTATCGAGGGCAAATATATAAAGTACAACTCAAACTCGGGATTTGTGTCCAACGCGGCTCGTCTCACACCACAGGCCTTCTCGCACTTTACATTCGAACGTTCCGGACATCAGATGATGGTTGTGGACATTCAGGGCGTCGGCGATTTGTACACCGACCCGCAGATCCATACGGTCGTCGGAACAGACTATGGAGACGGAAATCTCGGAACACGTGGCATGGCCCTGTTTTTCCATTCGCACAGATGCAACGACATTTGCGAATCGATGGATCTCTCGAATTTCGAGCTATCGCCGCCGGAAATCGAGGCGACCGAAGTGGCAATGTCGGTGGCGGCCGGGCAGAAAAAGTCGTGTGTCGTGCCGCCGACAATGTTCGAATCGCGACGGAATCGGCAGTCGAGCGAGTGCGTGCACGTCGTCGAACACGGCATTTCGATGGATCAGCTGCGACGTCGAACGACCCTCAATCACTCATCCACCGATCTTTCTGTCAAGGTTCGGATTGACCTTAAAATTTGAAACGCTATAAAACTAGTTCTAAAACTGAAAATCGTAAGTTTGCACACGATTTCGATTTTTTAACGATTATTTCAAGAAAATTTGAGCTTTGCGGGTTTGTCAGCCTAGAAATCCGCAAATTGAGCGATAAAGCGGGGTTGCGACCGGTTTTTGTGAAAATCTCAAAAATCGATTGTCTTGCAGAATCACAACGAAGATTGCGTGTGCTCCGAGTGCATTCCGGTCGTCGAGCAGCTGTGCGAACCTTGCTCCGACGACGATGACGACGACGACGACGACGACGAAGAGGAAGAGTACCCACGATCGGAAAGATCGGAGACGAGCCAGAAGAGCCGGCGCTCTCGGATGAGCATCTCGACGCGCTCTTCCGGCGACGAGTCGAATCGACCGCTTAGGTGCGGATTCGTGGATTTGAACTCGTTGCGCCAACGCCATGACAGTTTTAGAAGCTCTGTAGGCACCTATTCGATGAACAGCTCGCGACAGACGAGAGACACCGAGAAGGAGGATTTTTGGAAGGCGCTGAGGAAGCAATCGGTGCCGGCCAACATTCTGAGTCTGCAATTGCAGCAGATGCAGGCGCTGGAGGACCCCGAAGTGACACAAGTGACCCATCCGTTCTCGATCCTCGGACAGATCCACATCGACCTGGCCAGATACCACGAACTCGGACGCTTTATTGAGCTCGACTCGGAGCACAAAGAAATGCTCGATGGGAGGGAAAACGATCCGCGGACGGCGGTGATGTACGACAAACAGTCGGCCATCTTCCATTTAGATATCGCGAGAAAGTGCGGGATTTTGGAGGCGGTGCTCACTTCGGCGCACATTGTGCTCGGGCTCCCGCACGAATTGCTCAAAGAGATCACCGTCAATGATTTGTTCCCCGACGGGTTCGGCGAGCAGGAAAATGGCATTCGAGGTGAGAAAATGCTGGAAAGATCGGCCTAGACTTTTCGAGGCCTTCACTTGAACTTACAGTTCTAGAATTTCCGTATCTCTCGTGCCCAATTGCTACAAAATTGACTTTTTTCGACAGATCTCGAAGAGTTTGGCTCGGATTTGATGGAAATCGCCGCCGAAATGGGCGACAAAGGGGCGATGCTCTATATGGCGCACGCCTACGAAACCGGACAAAAACTCGGACCCAATCGCAGCACCGACTACACGAAATCGATTGATTGGTGAGCGAAAAAGGGGGCAACATTGTTCTTCTCCAAACAATCACTTCATCGTCTGCAGGTACCAACGCGTCGTCGGATTCCAAGACGAGGAGCCGGAGGCGTCGGACGGCAACTCGAAGACGACGTTCTCCTCGTTCTCGCCACTTTCTCGCCACGAAATTCTCGCGAAAATGGCGGAAATGTACAAAGAGGGCGGATACGGACTGAATCAGGACTTTGAGCGAGCCTATTGCCTGTTCAACGAGGCCGCCGAGGCCGCGATGGAGGCGATGAACGGAAAATTGGCCAACAAGTACTATGAAAAGGCCGAAATGTGCGGAGAATAGCTTTTCCGCTGTTTTTTCCTGTCCCAAATAGTGCTGTTTAGCAGGGAAAAAACTTTTTTCTCAGCTCGTAAATCGTATTCGTTGCATGTGCCTTTAAATTATTAACGAACACGATTAACGAGCCGAGAAAAGCTCTCCCAGCCAAATGAGCCCGTATGAAACGATGTATATGAGACGATTTCAAAAAGAAAATCCCAAAAGTTTGTAATATTCATTTCTCCTCATTTTTCTATCAATTTCTCTGGTTCCTACTCATTTTTCGCGGTTGTTGTTACTTTTTGCTGGCTAATAAACTCAATTTTTGGGTACTTTTCCGCTTCTCACTCACATTTCCCTTTCCCGGCTCGTCGAGCAAAAACGGAATGTTGAATTTGGTGCCGACGACGAGCGGAAATCGTTGCGCCGTCGATCCCGATGAAATGAAGCTGAAAAAGCGTGCATTTTCCGTGTTGCGGTAGCGGCAAATGTGTGCGAGTGCGGTGTTTGCGTACCCGACACCATACTCTACGTCGCTTTGCGGTTTTTAGCGTTTTTTCCCGCAAATTTCGAAACGTACCGATATTCGCCGTCGGTTTCCGACAAAACTTTATGATTTGGCTCGCCAGTTTTCAGCGTTCCATACACAAAAACGTTGATCTTTTGTAACATGTCTCTGCAATTTGTGCTTTTTTGCAAACAAATCAACAACGTTTTTTAATAGAAAAGAAACGAGATATTGAAACGATGCAAAAGTGGCTTGGGGAATGTGAGAAAAATCGATAAAATAGTTCGCTAGTTTTATTTTATAAAAAAAACGATATGTACACACTATGCACGAAAAAAATCGATAAAAGGCACTTGATTGAAAAATCTCGGAAAATACCAAAAATCAAACGTGTTGAGCTCGTAAAAATGCGATATTATCGTTTCATATTTTCGAACAAAATGGCGATCACATTCCGTCGAAAGCCTGTGCTCGTTGTCGTGGAGTTCCGCGCATGCTCTGCAACGAAAATAGTCAAATTTTGAAGAGCATTTTTTCCGAGTGTTAGAGCTCGCAAATTCCATGCATTTTCAGTCATTTCCAGTACGACACTCTGAAAAAATAGCGCACACACACACACTCGTTTTCCTCACCAAACGTCCGCCTCGACGCACCAATCGGCTGGCGCCACGTCATCGGAGCGCTGCTGACGCATAAACTTTCGCATACTCTGAATGCTCGGCGAGACACGTGGCACCGCGAATACGGTAGGCTCGGGAGAGCCGGAGCCGATCGAACTCGCGCTTTTCGACTTTTTCTGCGGAGTTGGGGACCACTTTAGATGCTCTCAAAGCACTCCGAACTTTCGAGAGCTACAGTAGTCTTGGGAGTGATTGTACACGAATATGGGCAATTAATGAAATTTAGTGCTCATTGAGCACTGTACTTTTGTAGTCGACACCTTTTTTCTACAACCACTCCCTGGAGTACTGTAGCTCTTGGAAGTTGGGACCACTTGAGATGCTCTCAAATCACTCTTAACTTCCAACACCTACAGTACTCTTCAAAGTGGTTTTAGAGTAAAACGGTCAACTACAAAAATATAGTACTAGACTTCAAGATTATGCTCAAAAAATTTAAAAAGTGATAGAACGTCTTCGGCGCGCTACAGTACACGTTTAAACGTGGCTCACCATTCTCATCGTGGTGAACTTGTCGAAGCCGTGCGCCACGTTCTGCGCATGAATCGCGTCATGCTCCCGGTGCACTCCGTTCACATTTTCCCGTTTGAGCCCATCGATATCACCGCGCAGCTCCTCGAGATGCTCTTTGAAAATCCGCGCTCGCTTCTCGTACTCGGTCCTGAACCAGTTTTGGTCTTGTCGCAAAACAAAAACTCAAAAAAAAAATCAATAGTAGTACCTGGACTTTTCCAGTTCCAACATGATCGTCTGCTGCTCGAAAATCTGACTGATCGACGGGTCCGGAGGGGGTGGCGCCAAGATCAGACCGGATCCGTAGTAAGGAGGCTGTTGCGGCGGCGGCGGCGGCGGCGGTCCTTTTGGTTGCTGCTGTGGTGGTCCCGGCGGATGCTGCTGTTGATGTTGTGCACCACTTGGATTCTGATGTTGGTGCGGAGGCGGATGCGATTGGGGTTGTGGTTGAGCGGAAGGGACCGGCGAGGAGAACGCCGACGGCATGTTCAGACTCCGAGACATCATTTGTTGCGGGTGTACGTTGTCTGCAACAACAAAAAAAAAATGGTCTTCAGGGGGGTGCTAGCAAAAATTGACCAACTACAAAAATGAAGTCGACGTTTCGCACTATACTTTTGCCATTGACAACTTTTTTCTACACCTACTTCCTGGAGTACTGTAGCTCTTGGAAGTGAAGCGGGTATTTGTAAGCATTTGGATAACTTTCCAGAGCTACAGTAGTCTTGGCAGCGATTGTACAAGAATATTGTCAACTAGTAAACTTGAGTTCATATTGAGTACTGTATTTTTGTAATTGACAACATTTCTCTAGACTCACTCCGAAGAGTACGGTAGCCGTTTGAAGCATCTCAAGTGGTCCCAACTTCCAAGAGCTACAGTAGGCTTAGAAGTGGCCCCAGAAAGAAGTGATCAACAACAAATGTGTAGTACTAGACGTCAAGATTTTGCTCAAAAATTTTCAGAGCCATAGCACGTCTCCGCGATCTACAATACACGCACGTACTGTCGAGAGACTGCAGCTGATGAAACGATCCAGTGGTGCTCATTCCGTGATGGCCTGGTCCTTGTTGTTGCGGATGCCAATTCTGTCGTAGCTACCGTAATCGAATACCGTCCCAATACCGTAACCAATCACTTACCGGGTCAATAACCAGGGCGGTTTGACTCGAGTACTGTGACTTTCGATTGACGTCCAAGCTCACGTCGGCCAGCGACATTGACATTTGCTTGGCGAGAATCTCCGCTTCCCGGGCCTTTCGCTCCATTCGAAGAAGCGCCTCTTCGGACTGAAATTGACGGGGCATACGGTGGGGGAAGTGTCGTCTACGAACGAAACCTTCAGATTGCTCATACTCAGCCGATTGCACTCGGCCTCCACCTCGCTCTTCTGCTTGTACAGCATCAGCGTCTCGTGCTCGCTGTGCCGCGCCTTCTCCGCCAGCTGATCGTTCGCCTCCTCGGCCTTCCGGATGCTCTCCTGCGCCTTCATCAGCTCGACGGCCATCAATTCGACCTGCTGCTTCAGCTCTTTGCACTCCTTCTCCATCTGCGCGCGCTCTTTCCGCTCCGACGACAGTTTCGCCATCTCCTGCATCCGCCGCTGCTTGTCCTCTTTCGCCTGCGAGCGCATTTGTTGCACCTAAACGCCGCGTTTTTTGCAAAAAGTTATCACGGCGACCAAAAAAAAACGTAGAAAGGGGCGTGGCCTAGCGTGCACGGTTTTGTCACCATTTTGGCGCGAAATTCGAAATTTAACCCCATTTTTCATGTTTTTCGTCAAAAATTACCCGAATTTTGTACGATTTCGACGATGTAATTGCATAACTTTGTTAAACTAATCATCGCGCGCGCTTTTTGAGCTTAAAACGAGCAGGTTTCATTCAGAAATGAATCAATTGAATCGATTTTCAAGTTTTGTGCTGAAAATGCGCGAAGTTCAGTCATTCGCCGATACTTTTTGCCGTTTGAACGCTTAAAATACTTGTATTAACGTGCTTAATCACTTCCGACACTCACTTCGTCTCAAAACTATCCACATCGGCCGCTATGAAAATTCCGAAATTGCGGCGGCGATTGGCCGAAATTGCGAAATATGCCAAAAACGTCTCAAACGCGGCGTTTTCACGAAGATTTCAATGTTTTCTCTGTTTAATGTCTCTTCTTTCGTCGATATCAACACACAAAAATATCGGAAAAGTTCTGGAATTGCGGCAATTTTCAGAAAACGCGTCTCAGATTAGGCCACGCCCCTTTCTACACTTTTGGTCGCCGTGGTACAAGTATTTTAAGCGTTCAAACGGCAAAAAGTATCGGCGAATGACTGAAATTCGCGCATTTTCAGCACAAAACTTGAAAATCGATTCAATTGATTAATTTCTGAATGAAACCTGCTCGTTTTAAGCTCAAAAAGTGCGCGCGATGATTAGTTTAACAAAGTTATGCGATTATATTATCGAAATCGTACAAAATTTGGGTAATTTTTTGACGAAAAACATGGAAAATGGGGTTTAATTTTAAATTTCGCGCCAAAATGGTGATAAATCGTGCCACGGTCTCCCTCGGCGCGAATTATTTCAATGGGGCGCACTTGCAACGGGCGGGCTGTGTCGATTTACGCGGCGGCGGCCGATTAATTAATTTTCAACGGGAGTTCGCGTTCTTTCCATGTTTTCTGTACAATACACCTATTTTTTTGTACGCCCGGAACCTGGATTCTAATAATTAGAGCACTAGCTACGTTTTGGTAACAGAAATCTCACATATCGTTGAGAATTAGACGAGTTATTTCGATTTGAAGGTTTTGGCCTGGATTTTGATGTTTTTCGAATAGTTTTCGAAAACTGCTCAAGAAAACCAACCGCAGGAACCTGAATTTTGTGAAGAAAGATTCAGCGAACATTTTTATTGTTCGTTGGGCTCATGAAATGCAAAATGAGCTGAAATATAAAGGTTTGAAGTTTTGACGAAATGCGAAAAACATGAAAAACTCTAAATTCTGTAAAGAACGGTTTCCAATCAGTAAAATATTGTATTCTAGACGTTTTTCAAGTCAAAAAGAAGGAAATAATGGTCGTAAACTCGAATTGAACTGCATTTTTAGACCTGCGCAAATTTTCAAAAGTTACAACGACACTCCGCAAGTTACGAGCGCACTGTGTTTAGCATTAGCGCCCTGGGAGCCGCCGAGGCCACGCCCCTTTCTATGTTTTTTTTTGGTCGCCGTGGCGGTTTTGAAACGGTCGGCAGCGTACCTCGAGAGTGTCCGGCTGTCTCCGTCGCAAGTACAAATTGTGGGTTCCTATACACAGGTCGAGGATCGACGAATCGATGGAACTTTCTCGAGACCGAAACGATATTGTCGACTTGTCCACGGTTTTCATGTGAAACTGAACTAGGATTGTGTTCAAATTGCGACAATTTCTCGGTCATTTCAACCTTTTTCGCCTTAAATTGAATATTTTTAATCTCGCTCCAACTGAAAAACGGTCGAGGCGTTATTCGATTCACTCCCTTATAAATGCCCAATCCTTGAGCCGATATGCCCAAGTGCAGGTCCGTTTCTTTGTTGTTCTACAATAGAATACGATAGATTCGCTATTGCCGACACAAAAATATTGTCGGTTTTCGCCGCTTACACAAATCGGATAGTAGAGTATGCCGTACATCTCCAAATCCTGCGCCACGCGCAAATACTCCAACTCGGCCTCCTCTCTCGATTGTCCGGAATTGCGCGACCACCAGCGTTTGATGCGATCGCGCCACATCTCCGCGCTCATGTCGTACTGATCGATCACACTTTTCGGCAAGTGCTTGTCCAGATCGATCGGACCGCCGTCGTCGGAACAGTCGCCGTGCTGGAACATTGGCTTTCGAGAGTTTAGGGAAGACTGTGGCTCTCAATTTTTTTGCGTGTGAAATCTTCACGTCTAGTACTTTATTAAAAAAAAATAAAATAAAATAAAAATTTTACTCTACGGAACACGGAACACGGAAAATTTTTTTTTTTCGGAACACGGAACACGGAAAACGGAAAAAACTTATTTCTACGGAACACGGAACACGGATCACGGAAAATTTTTTTTTTACGGAACACGGAAAAAAGCGTTTTCAAGAGAATTCCAGTGATTTTTTTAAAACAATGTTTTGTTTAATTCGATTATCTGAGTGACAAGGCAGCTGTTTGACTCATGTGAAAGTTTTACTGAAAATTTCATAAAAATAACAAAACCAACAACACAACAGTAAACAACTACAGTAAAAAACGACTGAAAATGGAATCCACTTTTCACGAATATGGTCCGAATCCGAAAATTTTCAAATTTTGACCACAAAACGTCAATTGTCCTAATCTTTCCGGAGATAAATTTAATCTACGAGGCGAGCATTTTTCCGCGGAAAATATAATTTATACGGAACACGGAACACGGAAAACGGAAAAAACTTATTTCTACGGAACACGGAACACGGAACACGGAAAACGGAAAAAACTTATTTCTACGGAACACGGAACACGGAACACGGAATTTTTTTTTTTACGGAACACGGAACACGGAAAAAATATTGAAAAAAACGCGGAACACGGAACACGAAACACGGAACACGGAATTCCCAACATCTCTGACCAAGCGTTACAGTAGGCCAGAGCGGGCTCGTAGCGAAAAGTTGTCTATTGAAAAGTTGAAGTATGCGACGCAAAGATTGTGCTCAAAACATTCGCAAAACGATACCAACGTACCATAGCCTGAACGGCAAAACTGGCGAGCAGAACACTGGCTTCCGGCGAGCAGTAGAGGTTCATCGACAGTATCGCTTCGCGGATTTGGAGGAAGAACAAGTGTCGCGTGACGTCGAGAATGATTTCCGGTTCGACGTCTTCCGGATAGAACTTGACGAGGAACAGAAAGTGGAAACTGCCGTCCGCGTCTTTTTGCACGTCTTGACCGTAAATCTGCAAGAGAGAACAATGATAGGTTTTTCGTACTTTTTGAAGGCCTCCTTTAGACTTTTGGGGACCACTTGCAATGATCCGATCGGGACCAAACTTTGCAGGCCTCTTGGACTTGGGTTGGAGTATATTGGGGCCAAGTTTCAGACCGATCGGACTTTCTGGTCCCGAAAAGGCCGAGTCTTTACAAAAACTCGGCCATATCTCGGGACCGGATGATCGGTTCGGTCTGAAACTTGGGCCCAATATACTTCAATCCAAGTCCAAAAAGTCTGCAAAGTTTGGTGCCGATCGGATCATTGAAAGTGGTCCCCAAAAGTCCAGAAAACTAAAACGGCTTAATTTGTCCGTATTTCGTCAAAAAAAAACGTACAGTTTTATCGTTTTGCAGCCAGCACGGAATGCTCTTTTTGTTCGTGAACTGCAGACCAAAGTACCACGTCTCGCGGAGCCCGATGATGCGGCAAACGGCCTCGAATAAATGTCTGCCCGTCCACGTCTTCTCGATGACAATCTTCTCGAGATCCGCGTCCATCGTGCTCACTTTCGCGTACGTCGGCTTTGTGTTTCGCGAGAAAATCGAAAATCCGCCCATTTTCAGGTGAAATTCCCTTAAATTTTTCGATTGTTTTGAAACATTTGAAGGAAAGTGCGGTGCAAACGATAAAAGATCGATAATTGGGGGAAAAGTGTTGAAGGTAAGAAAAAAGGAGGGATAGGTAAGTGGGCAGCAAGTGCGCTCCACTGCAAACAACGTTGTAAAGAGTGTCGGCGTCTCGTCGCCTCGCTTTTTCTAAGAGAAGGGACAAAAACGGTAGGAAATCGACGAATTTACAATAATTCTCTGCCTAAAATCGATAAATATCGGCGGATTGATAAGAAACAGATATTGTATATCATAACGTATCAAAAATCAACAAACAGATACTATCCATCAAGTTTCTTCTCTTCCAAAAAGACAAGTTCTCAAACTGATAATAAAAACCATTCAACTGATATGATTCATTGGAAAACTATGTGGGGCGGGGTGTGAAATATTTTTGCGATAAATGTAAACAGACGGCGGTCTTGTCTTTTTGAATGATGATTGGAAATTGGAAAGCAACGCAACATTCTTTCGTTTTCAAACAAAACGCCGAAAGCACTGAAAGAACCTATAGTACCGACAGACAGAAAAACACGGCCGCAAAAAATGTTAACGCAGTCAGCAGGATTCGAACCTACGCGGGCAGAGCCCAATTGATTTCTAGTCAATCTCCTTAACCACTCGGACATGACTGCTGCCGGGAACAGGGGCGCGAGGGCGTAGACAAGCTAGCTGCTGGCGGCTGTCGGCGCGCAGCGAGAGGGGAAAAGTGCAGCGAGAAATGTTCGGAAATTGTGGTTTTCGTGATTTTCAGGTGATTTTCCGATGCTAGACAGGTCTAACTCAAACTGGCCCGGCCGCGACCGCGACCTTTTCCAATTTATCACTGAATTCACACGTGGTGTGCAGTAGAGCGCGATTGCAGTCAAATGCACCCCTTATAGGACGCGGCCTTGTTCGAAATTTATCGCATCAACGCCAAACTTGGACAGTCAATCAATAATGTTTGCCACGTTTCAATCCCCAGTCGTCCAGATTTTGAGCGCTTCTCACTTTACACACCGCCCGTTCCCTTCAACTTTTGCTCTCCGCCGCGTACTTTGAGCCAAACTCTCTCTCTCTGTCTCCCGCCGGGGATATCCCTCTTCATAAACACATCGGCGCCGACGAAAAGTGGGCGGAGTCTGAGCACACTTGTGCTCCGAGAGCTTCCTCGATCTCTCCTGCGCTCATTTCGCTCGGCGCGGCGCGTCTGTCGTGTTTATTTTCCATAATCGCTCGTGCAAAATGGACTGTCACTTGTCCGAGAACGTGCAAAAATCGTGTAAACGCAATTTCAGCCTGCATAATTACACCTCGTCATGTCTACTATACCCGATGATTCCGACGCTCCCCAAACGGTCCTTCGACCCGAGGACTATGTGAAAAAATTCGATCCGGAGGCGTATTTGCAATTTTATTTCAGCAAGTCAGTTCATTTTTCATAATAATCTTTATCTCGACACGGTCTCCAGAGCTGACAATGGGCGCAAGTGCGCCCCGCCCAAGAGAGCGATGCATTGGCGCGAAATTTAAATTTTAACAGAAAAATTTGTGTTTTTTGCCAGATTAGCCACGAAAAGCCGATAATTTCTCATTTGTCTTTTGATAGACCGATTGTATAGGCTATTACGAATTTTTTAAGCGCAAGTCGCAAATCACATTTATCCGTTTGAAGGTTTTTCGCTAAAACTGCGTGAATTTCAGTTGCTTTTCGGTAGTTTTCGCGGTTCGAGCGCTCAAAATGCTTGTATTTACGCGATTTATCATTCTCAAAACCAATTCTGTCTGAAAACGGTCAAGAAAGCGCAAAATGAGAAGTGCGGTTTTAGGCGGCGAGTCGTAATGATTATTTCAAAAAACGTGTGCTCTCAAACGTTGTAATTGATCATTTCTGCCTAAAATAACCCGATTGCAAAGTAACAAAGTACTTTGTGTCCGCATGTAGCTATCCAAAATGCGCTTTGCACTTTTCGACACAAAAGTTCACAAACAAAACCGATCGGTTACAATTTTCGAGAGGCCCAACCGCGAAACGCCCCTTTTTGTGTTTTTCAACTTTCCAACTCAAGAGGACGCTGTCTCAAGTGGATGGGATTCATTAAAATTGGACCGTACTGTAGACCATCCATAGAAAAGTCGGTATTTTTTTGCAGAGATGCGATCGAGGACGGCACGCGCGTCTCGCTGTTCGCACTGCCCGTCTTCGCGCACATTATGCTGCAAACGATGCGTCCGTCGGAGCGCGAGACCCTGCTCGATATTGGCGCCGGTCCGACCGTCTACTCGGCGCTCTGCTTCCGCGACGTCGCCAAAACGGTGCATCTGTCGGACTACGTCGAGCGCAATCTCGACGTTCTTCGCAAGTGGATCCGTCACGAGGAGACGATCGACTGGGTGCCGACGATAAAAGTGATCAAGCGGACCGAGGGAGGTCCGGTGCCCACGCAGGACGTGTGTCGGGACGTTGAGGAGAAGGCGCGGGGGCTTGTGAAATGCGGCGGCGTCCATTTCGCCGACATTCATCAGACCGACGTCGTTCCCGAGATGTCCGGCAAACACGTCGACATTCTCGTCTCGATTTTCACGCTCGAAAGTGCGTGCCACACTTATGAGGAGTACTGCAAGTGTGTTGCTAATATGGTCAGTTCGCACGCGTAAAACGTTTCGTTTCGCGTTTTCCCCGATTTTTGTGTAAAATCAGTTCGAAATGTTCGTTTTTTTCGCCCGGAAATTCTTTCGTTTCGTTCGTTCGTTCCTCTTTACACATGTCCACGTCACGCCAAACCGAAACAGATGTCTCACTTTTCACCCATTTGCCAGTGTAATAGAGTGTCAATGAGCTTCTTCACACGCGCAAAAAAGTCAATAGAACAAAACGAAATCCCCGCGTTTCAGATGCGACTTTTGCGTCCGGGCGGTCGATTCGTGATTGGTTCGGTGCTCGAGGACGACGCGTACAACTCGGGAACGCAGGTGAGAAACTTGATCTGTGTGCGCGCACTCTGACACAGATATACCTCCGTTGAGGTCAAAGATTTTCGGCGCACAGGCGCAAGATTATGACGTCAAGCGAGATTCTTTGCAAAGCAAGCAAACTCTGATGATCGCGAACATTATTTGTTGCGTTTTTGAGGCAGCGCGCTAAATTCTACGAAATTTTGCGGACTTTTGCGGAAAAAACCAAAAAAACGCACAATTTTCAGACCATCTTCCATCTGCTGAATCTGCGCGAGAAAATGGTGCTCGACGCGCTCGCCGCCGTCGGTTTGGACGTCGAAAACGCGAAAAAGTACGTTTTGGACGGCGAAGGCGTCATGTTCATGATGGCCACCAAACTCTGATCTTCGACGCGACAGTATTTCATGTAAAATAGGCGCAGGAAACGTAATCGTTAGGTGGCTCCGTCGTCGATTTTTTCTCGTTCGCTTTTCTGTCATTTTCGCATTCTCTAACCTTTTCATACTTCTTTTCTCTCTAAATATTTTCCTTTTTCCCGAAAATGTTGTATTCGAGCTTACCGGTTTGGTTCTCAATTTCTCCTGCCTTTTTAATAAATAGTTTTTTCCTATTACACGTATAAATAGACAGAAAACAAGAACACAACAAGCAATCATAATCAATTAAAATTAGAGTTCCTCCTTGGCCTCCTCTGGAAGCCGCTTGTCCTTTCCATCCCATTTCGGGGTCTCGACCAGCTTCAAAAAGTTATTCTCCTGCTTCGAGTCCTGAAAATTCAAAAAAATTAGGCCTAGAATTCAAAATTTCGCCAACCTCAATAGTGGAAACTCTCGCCCTTCCGTATCCGAGAGAATCGAGAAACTCCTTGATCGCATGCTCGGCGAACGAACCGATTTGGACGGCGTACTTCATTTTCGAAGGATTCAGGGCGGCGAGGACCGGATATCCCGAGTTTCCGACTCCAAAAGCGTGCTCGACGTCCTTCTGCGCGCCCGCCTCCATCCACAACCATCCGTACTTGCGTCCCTTGAACTTTTCCGCCAGTTTCTTCAGCATTTTGATGTGCTCCTTACGGCACTTCGATTGACAGTCATAGATGCTCGGCAGGAACACGAACATGCACAACTGCTTCTCCCGGCAGGCTTCCATCGCGACGCCTCTGCTGGTTGCTTCGACGACTTCCGGCGCGGCCGCGTAAGTGACGGAGAGGGCGTTGGCGAAAGAGATGAGTTCCTGGGCGGTGCGTCCGTTCGGATAATTCTCGGCGTCCGCCGCACTGCTTCCGGGAGGGAAGAATTTGATCGTCGGAAATCCTTGAATGTTGAATTTCTCCGCCGTTTTCTTATGAACCGTCGCGTCGAGGGCTCCGAATCGAACGAGATTCCCGGTTTTCTCGGCGGCCTTCCGCCACTCGGGCTCAAGCTTCTGACAGTGTCCGCACCACGGCGCGAAGAACTCGACCATCCAGATCTCCTTGCTATTAATCACCAATCTGTCGAAATTCGCGTCGGTGAGCTCGGTGACGGTTCCCGTCGTCTCCTTCCATTCATCGTCGGTTCTCGAGTTGATCGTCTTCAAAATCACCTTCTTGACCGCGTCCGTCAGTCCTTTCGCCGTTCGCTTTCCCGTGTACTCTGTCGGCTTCCGTTTGTCGAGCGCGTCGAAGATTTTGATCGTCGGATAGCCTTGAATGGCATACTTTTTCGCGTATTTCGGGTTGGCGGTCGCGTCGATCGCTGCCACGTTGGCCACGCCTTTCAGAACCTCCGCCGCTTTTATGTACTCCGGAACCAGGTTTTTGCAGTGACCACAACTGAAATTAAGCGGAATTTTTTAAAAATTAAGAGCCGGTTACTCACTTTGGCGAATAAAACTTGACAATCCAGATTTGATCGCTTGCAATCACTTTTGATGAGAAATTCTCGTCTGTCAGGTGCACGACGGCTCCTCGCTCCTTGTACAACGCGAAAAGCGGGCCGACGACTAAAAATTTAGGGATTTTCACGGAACTTGAGAGCAAAACCTACAAAGTAAGAGTAAAATCCACTTCATTTCGATGTTTTTTCCGTGCGATTTAATCGGATTTGGGGCAAAAACGAGTGGAACGGAAGTTTCTCGACCGGGCGCCGAATGTTACGCGAATTTGCGTCCATGTGTATTTTTGAATGTTTCCAATGAATCTCCGAAGATCCCTCGACGGTCCGTCCGTCCGGCAGAACGATTCTCTTCTTTTTCTCCCCGTCCACTGCTTTCTCAAAACGCCGCGCGTCGATTCCAATTTGTCGCATCGCTGCGAGACTCATTTGATCTACTTACCGGCTGCACGCGCAAATTTCTACCGTAAGCAGCAGTGCTTTTCTCGCTTTTCTCCGGCACGCTTTTCGTCTTCTTCTTTATATTTTCCGCGCGGCGCATCGCATCTTTTTGCAGTTTGTGTGAGTTTTTGGCCGGTTTGCTTGCGAATTCCGTCTAATTTCGTCCTTCTTCTCTGAAAATTCTCAAGAAATAACAGTTTTCTGTGATTAGCCGCGATTTCTATTATTTTTCATAATTTCCAGTCAAATTCGACGGCGACTTGTTTCTCAATCAGTTATCTGTTATCGCTCTGCAATTGTCGGTCATTTTTTCTTGAAAACAGACATTCTCAATAGCTTCTTCGTAAAAAGCGTTTTTTGGCCCTTTTCGAATAAATTTCTGTGCAAACACTGAGATTTTCAGAATAGTTTATTTCACAACTTTTGAGTTCCATCATCACTGGGCGGCGACCGATCCAATCCCAGAATGAGATCGTCTCGATTCGGAGATTCGGGAGACCGACTCAAACACGGTTTCTTCGCAAAAGACGCTTCCGATTCCTCGGATTCGGCACGTCCACGCTGAAAACTTATTCAATTCGCAATAGAGCGCACTTTACTCGTAGACAAACCGCTTTTAGAAGTACTCGTTTCACCTCATTACAAGAATTTCCGAGTTCTAAAAGATTGAAAGCCGAGCTGATCATTTTGAGATTGACCGGCGCGTAAATTGAAATGTAGTTGCAGAATTGGTGTAAAGTCTGCGGAAAATAGTGGGCGAGTTTATTTTAATGATAATTTCTCGGTACCTGTCCCAAATTATGATGTCTGTTCAGTTCTTGCACATCGTTTTTAAACTTTTCAAACATTTCCAACAACTGCTTCACCTCATCGTAACTAAATCCGATTTGCATTAGTTCGAATTGTCGTTCGGCCGGAAATCTCATCAAATCCTCTTCCGACGCCATCGGGGCCAACATTTCCGGATTTTTTCGCTGTAATAATGTTCGTAAAGGCCTAAAAGTTGTTGTAGAGTGTTTACCGGATGATGTAGAAGATTCTGAAGCGTCGTGGGCGTCACCACAAAACTTTGACTATCCGAAACAAGAGAGTTTTGGGATTGAGAGTCGAAGGCTTGCGAAAAACCGAGTGGCGTACTGGGCTCGAATTTCTGAACGTTTCAAGTTTGATAAGACATTGAAATTCGAGACATTTTTTGCAGATTCCGGCCGAATTTAAAACTCAAAATAGAGTCAGAATTAGAGCAAGTTTTCACGAAACCTACATCTTTATTCGACTTTAACCGATTTTTCAACGAAGCTCTCTGAATATCGGCTGCTCGACAAATTCTATCGAAGAAAATCTCTTTGTGAGGTCCCAACATTGTTGATAGCCTAAAAAATTATATCTTTTTCGAACGACTGCAAAAAGAGAATTGCCCCGAACCAGGATCGAACTGGTGACCTTTAGATCTTCAGTCTAACGCTCTCCCAACTGAGCTATCGAGGCGTCCGTCATTTCGGACGGCCCGCCGCCTATACGTACGTGTGTATTTTGCGCAGTTGGTCGAAAGTGATGGCCGTTTTCGCGTTCGCACTCGACTCCTTCTGCTGACGAATGTCGCGTTCCAGAGACTGAATTTCTCGTTCACATTCCTATAAACAAATGTGTTCTTCTCAATTGCTTTGAAATGCCGACTTACGTGTAAAGACATGTATTGACTTAGTGACGCATCGTCGTTACTGCAAAAAAGGTGTATATCTCATCTGCCTGTATAGATATCAAAAATTTGTAGACCGATAAATTGTTCTTTATAAAATTTTGAACATTTTGTACGTTGACAACTTTCTCATATCTCTACCGACAGCTGAGATATATCGATTTAAATAAAATACAGTTCCTACGGTAAGTAATTATTGGAATTTTTATTTAAAAAAAAAGGAGCACTTACGGATCATATTTTGAAATGGAAAACGTCGACTCTTGACTATCGTCCATTTGAATGAGAATGAAGAAGGAGTCCTTTCGGTTGTTGATGATAAGAATTACTTATCATTCCGGCACAATCGTCATCGTGCTCAAGACCCCCAAACACGCTCTGCACCTCCCCGATCGATGCTATTTGACAATTTTTATGATTTTAGGTCATTTTGCCAATGACTCATCCCCCGTTTCTTCCTAGTCTCAATATTTTAATCGTCCGTATGATTACTGTAGTTTTGACGACCAACGACGTGATTTCGCGTCACGGTGTTTGCGGACTTTTGTCAATAAAACTTATGAAATCACTCAGGGATTTGAGGTGAGGAAACAGCGGCGGAAAGCGGGTGGAACACACTTACAACCGTGTTTCTCCACAGTGCCGCCGCTGCTTCGCCAGAACTCCGCCAGAACAGTGCGTCGTTTTCCGTTGCAACGGCGTTCCGCCACCGTTTCGCCAAAGCTGCCGCCGCAGTGGTCTCGCCACGATTTGAGTTTGGCGAAACAGCGTTCCGCCGCAGTTTCCTCAAAACGCCTCTTCCGCCGCTGTTTCCTCACTTCAAATCCCTGAGCAGGCAAAACACTGAAAAAAGACTATAGTTTTTTCAGCGAAAATGCTCGAGCCCAAGAGCATACACGCTTCGATCGAATCGATGAGCGTCGTGGACACCTCCTCCGACATTGAAAAACTCGGACAATCTGTGAGTTTTTTTTTCAAATGTTCACTCGCAAATTCAAATTTTCAGTTTGTCGAAGAATTGCGCCCGAGAATGCTGCTCACCTGGCACGATGTCACAGTTTCAGTGCGTGTTTTTTTTGTTTTTTGAATTTTTACGCAACAATTCCCAAAATTTAATTCCAGGACGTCTCGGAATCGGAGAGTTCGCCGGGCCGCTTCGCATTCTGCTGCCCATCGTCGAAGATTAGCGATATTGAGAAAATACCGGACGAACGACGCATTTTGGACAATGGTAAACACGAAATGGTCAAAAATTGCAAAAACTTAAATTTTCCCAACCAAAAGAACAACTTTTCAAGTCCAAAACCTTAATTTTGAATCAAAATACGACGTTTCCTGCAAAAATCACTCAGCCCGCTTTGAAATTCGTAGAGCGCACTCGCTAATTGTTTTACGTCTGAAACTATGAAGATCCCGTCGATTTTAGGTAGAGCACACTTGCCAGTCCATAATTTTGTTGCAGTGTTCGGAGTGGCGCGTCCCGGAGAAGTGACGGCTATCATCGGTCCGAGTGGAGCCGGAAAAACGACGTTGCTGAATGTGCTCACGAAGAGGAATCTGGCGAATGTGAAGACGGAAGGAAGTGTGAAAGTAGGCATTTTTTATTGATTTTTCAGACCATTTTGATGATTTCCTTCATTCTTTGTCTTCTCCGGCGCGGCGGTAGTCGTCGACGATAAGCACGGGACTACGGTACTCTGGTACTGTTGCGGATATTGTCGTTGAGCGTAAAGTTTGGCGCTCGATACGCAAACACTGTCCTCGCAGTCGGCGGTTTTGGCGGCGAGAACCGTGTCGACGGGCGTCAGGCAGTCGACCAACTTGTTGACGGTTTTCTGGAATCATCTGCTGTTTTTCACTTGTGATCGAATGTGGAATCATATTGTTTTTTGGGTAACGTCATGTTCTGTGAGGTTTCAGGGGGGAAACGGCAGGAGAAGCTGATTTTTAGGGCTGGAAATCGGATGATCAAGATACTAGTTGTCAATTCCAAGTCCCCATTGAAGCGGAGAAAAATTCTGGATGCGAGGGAAACTCTATTTGCGCGGTAGAAAAGAGAGGCGGAGACTCGCCCCCAGAGGAGTTTTCTCATCATTTTCTCTGGCAGTGGGAAGCGGATCGCTCTCCCTGGCCTGCCATTTTTTTGTAAAAAAGAGGTAAAAAAAGGCCGTACCTTGGTAGCTTTCGAGAACTTTGGCGCTTTTGTTGCTCCATTCACACAAACTAGAAAGAATGAAAGAACAAATAGAAGTGATAGAATCCTACGCATGATTCTACTGTCAAACTGTATCTACGATTCCCAGTCGACCTCCTATAATCCCGAAATAATCCGCCGACCGTGTTCAAATCTTCAATCAATTTATTTTACAAAAAAAAACGACCGACTAGAGATCAAATAAAAGCAGAAATACGGGTGAAATTGGGCTAAATGAGATCAAGTATTGTTTTTGAATTTCAAGCTTTATCCGAGCAGAACTCTTCTCATGATCGGCTCGATTTCCTCTTCCGACTCTGACGACGTCTCGTAATCCGACACCGGAACGCCGGCCGAGCAGCGAGGAGAGCTGGAAATTTGGGAATGTCATCCAGTTTTTATTGAGTGGAGCGAATTACCATAGGAATTGCATGAGCGGCACTCGGTACTTTCCGCAAAAGTCGACAAATTTTACGTGTTCGACGCGGGCGTCAAAGTAAACGCCCTTGCATTCGGGGTTGACGCACTGGCAGGCCGAGTTGAGATATGCCACGAGGTCACTGAAAAAACACTACCGTACTCTTTCTCTGATTTGTTCGCCCCGATCATCGAGACCAATCGGATCGAGATCGAACGAGTACACGTACGTCGGCAGAATCTCCTCGAACTTTGGAATCTCGTGAATGTTTTGACGGACCGATCGCCCCGATAATTCCTTCAAACTCGGCGGCGACAAGTCGATGTTGTGGACGAACGAGTGGACGAGCGGATTGTTGCGCAGCGAGAGTTGTTGAAGACGTCGGAGGTTCAGAATATCGGTTGGAAGCGTCTGAAACAGGGGAATTTGTCCGAAATTTGCTCGGGAAAACGTACTCTGAGTTTGTTGTTGTGAAGCGAAAGCGTTTCCAAATAGTGCAAATCGCCCAAAGTCGACGGAATGGTTTCGAGTACGTTGTCGCAAAGTGCGAGGTTTTCCAGCTGATACAAACAGCCGATCGAGGCGGGAATCTCGCGGAGACGATTTCCGCCGAGGTACAGAACGGTCAGTCTGGAAAAGTGGTCTTTCGTTTTTGGTTTGGACGAATCGGGAAATCGAAACGTGTTTTGAATTATTCGTAAAAATTGGTCGCTTTTCCATCACTTTTTGTTTGAAAACTCACGATTCGAGTGTGTTGATGGTGTACGGGAGGTTGTCGATGCGATTCGCACCCAAATGAAGCGTCTTTAGCTTTCGCATCGCCATCACGACCGGCGGAAAGTAGTCGAATCGATTTCCGGAAAGGAACAAGTGTTCCATGTTCTCGAGGAATTGCATCGATTTTGGCAGATGCTCGAGCAAATTGTTACGCGCCACGAGGGTTCTAAAAAAAATGAATATTAGTGAAACGTTGAATTTTTCCGAAAGAAAAAACGTACGTCAAACCGGTGAGAGAGCCGAGATCTTCGGGCAAACTGGAAAGCGAGTTGAAGGAGACGTCGAGCACTTGAACATTGCGAAACGTTTGAAGCCCGCGTAGAATGACGAACGAATTTTGAGTAACATCCAATTTTTTGACGTTCAACGGATCGTAATCCTCGTCCGGTTGCTCGACGTGATAGCGCATCGGAATCTCCTCGAGACCGTAGTCGTGCAGAACGAGCTCGTCGCATTTGGCGCTTCTGAAAAAAAGATACCGTACTTTTGGTACATTTCCTAGAGAAAAACTTTGGTAGAGAAGTAGTAGTCAGAGACAAAGAGATGATTATCGCACAATCTAGTTCTCCTTCTTCTTCTTCTTCTAATACACACAAAAACTAACCCGTTGGGCCAGAGATTCTCGTCGGTTCGCCTTGACGGCCAGACGGGAAGAAAGACGGACGAGGTCGACGGGGTATCGGACATTTTGTTTGGAGTGAAATGGAAGGACACAAACCCTGAACGGAGAAATTGTTTCGATAATAGTGGAACGCGGGGAAAGCAGTGGTAGAAGAGGGATGATAATTCTCACAAAGTGTGGAGAAGAATGGGGGCGGAGTCGAAGACACAGGGGGGAATCTCTCATTTCCCCTCCCCCAGGGACGCCTTGTGAGAAGAAGAAGAAGAAGAGGATGAGAGACACATTTTTGATGACAATTAACGAGTGTGAGTGTGTGATTTCGCTTCAAAGTTCGATTGAGACCACAGTACACTTGATTAGGGGGGTGACAAGAACTAGAAGATAGTTGAAGAAGCGGCGGTACGGTAGGTTTTTGGACCCTGGGCCTTGCAGAGAAAGAAACGGGGGAAGTAATTTTAGGACGCACTTTAAAACATTTTGGAAAACAACCAGAATCGTCAAAGTCTGCTAAAGGCAGACATCCTTTAGCGGACTTTGACGACGTCAAAAATGTTCTCACAGTCCATTGTACCACCTTGATTTTTTTCATTTCAAAATAGTAAACATTGCCTCCTAATAGCAATTCCCTGGGCGCCGAAGATTTCTGTTCTTGGAGTCTTGAAGAATGTCCGTTTTCTTTTTTGAAAGAGCGAATAAATCGGTCAACTTTTCGTGCCGAGACCCCTCCGTTTTGACAGCGATCTTTGAAGGATTTCATCTTATCATCTCGCTCGCTTATCACCTTTAGAATCACGTGAAAAACGCGTTGGAAGTGAGAGTTTGAAGGAAAAATTTTCGAAAATTGAAAAATGAGGAAAAGACAACTGCCATTGTTCTCCGTCGACCCTCTCGTTTCGCGTCTTCGTTTGAAAAATCTAGATAAACCCTTCCGCGAAGGTCATCGGGAACAAAGTCTGGTCCAGAGAACGTCTATAGTTTCGCCGGCGATCGATATCACGCCGCGGACACATGGACTGATGATAAGAGGTTCTCCTCTTCGTTTTCAAAGATGATCGGACGAATCAGTAGTTCCGTGTCCTTGGGGGGCTGAGGACGAAAAGTTACACACACTCCCGAGAACAAGAACAGCTGACGCCTACGTAGGGGTCTGATCGAGATGGATCCTTTGAGAAAGAGCAGAAAGGGAACTAGGTTTTGGTTTTGGTTTCGAAAAAATCTTTGACGGGTACACTTTTAAACAGTGATAAATTTTACACCTATCTTGATTAGAACTGTCGACGCGAGGAATCACGTGAAGAAGGGCAAAAGTACGAAACTGGTGGAAACTTTGTTTTTGACATAAAAAAGGACTGGCGTGATGTCATTGTTTTCAGAAATCTAGTTCTCAAAATTTTTAAAACGGTCGAATTGAGTTGGCGAGGTTCTGATTGTTCTCTGAGTGATCCGAGATGATTTTGTCGGATTCTCGAGACGAGACGCGGTCACCCCGGCAGAACCTAGGCCATCTTTACGTTAGTAGCCACAGTTGACAGTTTTTTCGCAACCCGATGTCTCTATGAACTTTTACAGTGCAAAGGACCCCGAAAACAAAACACAATTTTGCGCCTTCGAATCCGGTTAGCCTTGCATTGTCGTGTTTAAAGGCCTTCTTTATTTTTTGTAATGAGAAATCAGGAATGATTAGTAAAACGAGTGCTGACTCGGCGATTGCATCAGCAGTCCGTAGGAACATGTGCTCGTAGTGAGGTAATCTTGAAAGCACACACACACACACACACTCACAGAATATGACAATTCGATCACAAACTTGTCGCCATGTGGCTTATGCAATAACGAGCGCACAGAAAATCATTTGCTGCGACGCCGCTGACGCCGTCTCCGCCGCCCACGCGCTCATTTGTCTCTCTTGCGGTTCTGAGATGTTGTGACGATGTTGCGAACCGAACCGAACCGAACCGATCCAATCCGATCAGCCTTCTTTCAATATCATCATTCTCTCCTACCGTACACTTCTCTGATGTTAAACTGATTAACGTTCAGGTCAATGGAATTCGTGCGGAGCGCAGTTACATGCGTCAGGTGTGCGCCTACGTTCAGCAGGACGACTGCTTCATCGGATCGCTGACCGTCGAGGAGCACCTGAGATTCATGGCGAAACTGCAAATGGGCAGCGATCATGGCGATGTGGAGCAGGAGCGACGCGTCCAAGCGGTTATGCGAGATGTACGGAAAGCATTAAGGACCACTTGCAATAGGCTTCTTGGACTGGGATGGAAGTATTTTGGGCCCAAGTTTCAGACCGGTCGGATTATCTGGTCGGGAGAGAGACCATTTCGGGACCGGATAATCGGAACGGTCCCAAACTTGGACCGAAAACACTTCAATCCCAGTCCAAGAAAGCCTGCATCCAAAACTCTTTATTCTTCAGCTGGGACTTGAAAATATCGCCAACTCGATCATCGGAACTCGCACGCGCAAGGGCATTTCCGGAGGCGAGAAGAAACGTCTGGCATTCGCCAGTGAGGTATCATGTGGCCTTCCCAGTCCACCGTCACCTTCTCTCTTCCAGATTCTCACCTCACCGCCGATTTTGATTTGTGATGAGCCCACTTCCGGCCTGGACGCGTTCCTCGCCTATCAAGTGGTGTGCGTGCTCAAAAAGTTGGCCGCCTCGCGAAACATGACGATACTCGTGACGATCCATCAGCCGTCGTCGCAAGTTTTTGCGCTTTTCGATAGGTAACCGTAACCCGAAATTTGCTCACTTCATTTTCCACACAATCAGTGAAACAGACACCGTTTGAATCAAATTTTTGCGATGTGGTGTTTGCAGACTCATCTTGTCAACCGTAACCGCCAAGAAGACACGATTTTTGTGCTATTTTTGCTGTTCAAAACTTGTTCAAAACTATGTCTCTGTCACTGATTTTGTGGCAAACGAGCCAAAGTTGGATGTTTTTTCGAGAAAATATCAACTACAGTACCTCTGCTTGTTTTTCAGTGTTTACATGATGGTCAACGGCAAAGTCGCGTTCTGCGGCAGCCAATCGTCGGCGGAGAAGATGTGGGCGGAGCTGGACCTGCCGATTCCGATGAATTTCAATCCGTCGGACCACTATCTGGCGACCATGTCGATCAGGGATCCGCGCGAGGAGTCGGCGAAGAGAAAGCAGATTGCGACGATCTGCAACACGTTTATGTATTCGGAGAGCGGCAAGGAGGTGTTCCGTCAGTCAAGCGGCCGGGAAATTGACGAAAGTGGGCGAAGCCACGGTGCGGATTACTGTAACGAGACTGTAGATTCTTCAGGAGACAGGGCCGACAGTGAGGCGTGGCGTCGGCGATACGCGTCGAAATTCGGAAACCCGAAATTCGGCGCCTCGTTTCTGCAGCAGATTTGCGCGTTGACGTGGAGAGCCTGGAAGACGGTGCTCCGCGAGCCCACGCTGCTCAAAGTGCAAATATTTCAAAGCATAGTGAGAAAACTGAGCAAAATTCGGCCCCAGAAACCTGATATTGCAGATTATCGCGGTGCTCACCGGACTCATCTACACGAACAACAGTCCGGTGGATCAGCGCAAAGTGATGAACATCAACGGATCGCTCTATCAAATGATCTCCAACATGGCTTTCATGTTTCAGTTTAGCGTCGTACACGTAAGTTGAAAACCGATTGAATAACAATGCTTTCTGCAGTAGTTGTTGCAAATTACGCAAATACTACTTTTTCAAATGCGAAACGTCAATTTCGGCCTAAACACGGCGTTTTTCAACTTGAAATGCAGAAATCATTCGGCTCGCCTTAAAATTTGAAATTCCGCGCACAAACTTGACCTAAAACTTGAATTTTAAATCCTCTCGGTTTTTGCAGCACTTCTGCCTGGAAATGAACACATTCTACCGTGAAACGGGCTCGCATCTCTACCGCGTCTCGGCCTATTTCCTCGCGAAAAACCTGGCCGAACTGCCGTCGTACACGATTTCGGCGCTCGTGTTCACCTCGATCCTCTACTGGATGTCGGGCCTCGTGCCGCTCGTCGACTCGTTCCTCATCTACATGCTCGTCGGATTTCTCGTCCAGAACATTGCCATCTCGATCGGCTACCTCTTCAGCTGCGTGTTCGGCACCGTCAATCTGGCCGTCGCCGTCATGCCGATCTTTGTGGTGCCGATGATGGCGTTCGGAGGCTTCTTCATCAATCAAAACACCCTCCAGTGGTACTTTGTGCCGCTCAAGTACCTCTCCTACTTTGGCTACGGATACGAGGCGATCGCGATCGGCCAATGGATCCACATCGACGATATCCCCGGCTGCTCGAGATCTTCCTCGGATCACTGCGTCCGAAACGGAACAGAAGTGCTCCAGGAGCTCAGTTTCAAGCCGTCCAACTTCTGGACCGACCTCGCCGTCATGGGATTCATGATAATCGCCTTCCGATTCTTGGCCTTCTTGGCCCTCTTTTTCCGTGCCAGAAGCCGCAGATGAGAGATATTTGCAGGGCTGGACAACTTTAGATGACACAAGCAGGCTTCATGGACTTGGGTTGAACTATTTTGGGTACAAGTTTCAGAACGATCGGATCATCTGGTCCTGAGAAATACTGCCTTTAAGACCAGCACATCTCGGGACCAGATAATCGGATCCAAGGCCGAGAAGCCTGTTTGTGTCCGATCGTGGGTTGCCCAGCCCTGGGCGTTTGTAAAATAGATATATTTATATACGTTCCAGAAGTTGTTGTCCGTTTTGTTTTAAATGTATAAATGAATAAAAGTTTTAAGGTCGCTGGCCCGCAGCGCTTTTCCGGACGAGCGGGCAAAAATTTTGTGTGGCCAACAAAAATGTTTTCCTTTTCTTTTCTTGGTTTTCTCGCTCTCTCTCTCTCTTTCTCTCTCCGGGTACATAGTAAACCTCATTGAGTTTTTAAGTCCCAAAAACGCTCCCCGCCCCCCCGGGGGATTTTGTTTCCCATTTGGGCGGCGGAAAACGAGTGAAACGCCACTGGCCACTTGGAAAGAAAAAGAAGAAGAATAGTTGTTTGGGCGAGGAGCAGAAAAAGAAGAAGATTTGCATTTATTGTGGCCATTCTTTTGCCCATTTCATCTCCTTGAGATTTTTGGAGCCTAAAGACTTTGGCGAAACGAGATTAGGCACACATGCAAGTGGATGGGAATTGAAAATTCTTGTCAAACTTGGGCTAAAGCCTTTTTCTAGAGCTTTCCTGTGAAAATGCTAAAACCTACTCAGCGATTCGGAAAAGGTCCGCTGAAAATGAAAAAATTACGAATTCCTAATCGTCATCGAAGCTAAAAATGTCTTGGAAACTTTGGCGCTAATGCTAAACACAGTGCGCTCGTAAGTTGCGGAGTGTCGTTGTAACTTTTGAAAATTTGCAGGTCCAAAAATGCAGTTCAATTCGAGTTTACGACCATTATTTCCTTCTTTTTGACTTGAAAAAACGTCTAGAAAACAATATTTTACTGATTGGAAACCGTTCTTTACAGAATTTAGAGTTTTTCATGTTTTTAGCGTCTTTTTAGAATTTCGTCAAAACTTCAAACCTTTATATTTCAGCTCATTTTGCATTTTATGAGCCCAACGAACGATAAAAATGTTCGCTGAATCTTTCTTCACAAAATTGAGGTTTCGGCGGTTAGTCTTCTTGAGCAGTTTTCGAAAACTATTCGAAAAACATCAAAATCCAGGCCAAAACCTTCAAATCGAAATAACTCGTCTAATTCTCAACGATATGTGAGATTTCTGTTACCAAGACGTAGCTAGTGCTCAAATTATTCGAATCCAGGTTCCAGGCGTACAAAAAAGAGGTGTATTGTACAGAAAACATGGAAAGAACGCGAACTAAATCGACACAGGCCGCCTGTTGCAAGTGCGCCCCATTGAATTCATTCGCGCCGTGGGAGACCGCCGGCGGTCTTAAAACATGCTCTGCAGAGCGCTCTGTAAAGTTGACTAATTCGCTCGACTAAATTTAGTTTGTGATGCGGCAACAAAACGTATCCGCTAATCTCGTACTTCCTTGAAAAACGACTCATCATCATCATCATCATTTCCTCATCCGTCCGAAGCTTTCACCTCCGTCAAATCACCGAGACGACGACGGCAGCCTAATCCTAATCTTTTCGCAGGCGACTCGCTCTCCGCTTGCCCCCCCGGTGAAATCGGAGACGGTCGGAGGGCGGCTCCTCCTCGCTTTCCGATTAGTTACATGAGATATTTATTTGTTGGCAAAACGAGACTTTGTCTCTCTTTTTCTTCTTCTATCGGATCCTCAATTTTTCGCTTTTTTCGCTTTTTTTAAACCCATTTGACGCACTTGAACGTTTCGGGCCTGAATAACTGCAGATAATTTAAAAATTATGTTCCTCTAAACATTTTTTCTCACCGGTCCCACCTTACATGCTAAAAAAAGTGCGCAAGTGCAATGTAAGCGGATCAGACACCCAATTTCCGCTCGAGTCTCCTCGAATCTTCGAATCTCGGGGGCAACCGATCTCTGAACTCGTGTCCGCCTTCTCCTCCTCCTCCTCACATCTTGGTCGCTCTTTCTGCGGCTTCCGGATAAGCGATATTTTTTTTTCGGCGAAAGCTTACACCAGCTCTTTGTACTACTACTATTATGTACATTTCTGGCTCGAATGGCCGAATGACTCACTCTTACTATTCATTCATTCATTCATTCATTTATTTGCGTCCAGATTCAAAGAACTGACTAGTTCACTTGTCTTGCTGTGTGAACGCTATTGAAAAATCTGAAAAATCGATAATTAATTTTTTTGCAAACAATGCCCAATTTCAAAGCCACGTCATCATTTTCGCTCACTCGCCGCCGACTGGGGTTGTAGGCTCTCTAAAAATATCCGTCCAACACTCAGAAATACATTTCTCCGTCATAGTGTGTTTGTGTGCGAGCACGTCTGTTGTCTTGATTCACCGCCCATCATCCGGTGGAGTTGGTAGTAAACCAAGTCAAAATATTATATGGGTTAGCAACAACAAAAAAATTCGAGACTTTACGCTATTGAGTATGTCAAAAACCGACTTTACCCTCGCGTATAGTACTCGAATTTCAAAAAAGTGATTTTTGAGTCCATTTTTGCACAATTTTTTCTCTACGGCGCGCGGGCAGGCGAAAATTTGAACCACGCCGATTTTTGCGTGAAATGTTTCGGAAAAAACGTTGACAAGCCCGGTTAGAAACGTTATTTTTTGCAGAAAAGGTGAAAAAACAGCTCGCGCTTATTCTCACACACGCATTATGTGTATAACGAAACGGAGAGTGCGGAGGGCGCAGAGAGCACGAAACTGCGGCTCGGCGCTCTGCTCGCTCCTCGATTCGTGTGCTGCTTCGGACTTGTCGACGGACGGACGGACGGGGGCCTCCCGCTTCGTTTCTCCGCCGATCTTCTTCAATACTCTTTTTTTTTTTTTTTGCTTCTGCTGCCGCCGCCGCTGCTGTTTTGTCGTCGTTCATGCTGACGGCGAGCTTTTTTCGCAACAAAAACTTTTTATTTTTATCGCTTTTACTGGAACCTTCACGGTCAGCTGTCGCTAGAAATATCTTTAAAGGCGCACACGCGCTTCTTGCAAATTTGCAAAATTCTTACGTGAGCAGTCTGTTCTTCACCTTTTCCGAAAAAACATTGTGAGTTTCTTTCCGTTGAAATTCTGACCACACACTTGTTGTTTTGTAATCCTCCCTCTCGAGAGCTCTCTGGAACAATTCAGTTGGAATTTGCAGAACATTTCCGCGATTTCAGCATTTTTTTCGCAATTTTTTAATGGGGTTATTCAGGCTGTGAAAAAAATGATTGTTTTCCGTTTTTTTTTCGTTTTTTTACGTCAAAAAATCCAATTCAGCGTTTAAAAAAACGGAAAACAAACATACGCTGAATAGCCTCATAATCGAACATGTTCTAGACGTTTTGCGCAAATTTCGGACGTAACTAACAGTTTCCCGTTCAAATGAGTGTCGGAGACGAGAAGAAACCTAAATTCAAGCATTTTGAGCGTTCGACCAGCGAAAATTACTGAATTTAGAGTATTTGCAGCACAAAACTCGAAAATCGTGCAAAATGTAGGTAAAATGGGTTGAAATCTGAAATTGGCGCCAAAATGATGCTAGGCCACGCCCATGTACGCTGTACTTTAAAGGTGCATGCCGGAATTGGCGCCCATCAGGTTTTCGAGCTTTTTCCTGCTGGCTCCGCTGTCGGCGCTTCTGAAATTTCATCCGCCGAACATGAATAATTCATGAGAGTTTAGTGTTGGCGCAGTGTGTGTGTGTGTGTGTGTGCACGAGGAAATCAAGACACCCCTCTTCCGTCCGTTTTCCCCTTTTTTGAGTCGGCGGCGAGCCAAAAAAAGTGAAGTGAAGAGGAAAACGGAGGCGCTTTAACTTGTCACTCTCCCGAAATGTGAATGTTTTGAATCCGAAATCCGCGAAAAACTGCAAAACGTTATTTCGACAAGAGTTGGCCTTATAGCAGATTCCGCCAGCGCCAAACATTTTCACAAGTGCCCTCTAACAACACTTTGCTAGTAAGCATTTGCAAAACAAAATATGAAATGAGTTGACTGAAAATAATCTGAAGAAGCCACACACACACACACACACACACTCATCGCTCAATTTAATGATCTTTCCCCGCATCGTTAACTGCTTTCTCGTCTCCGTCTCGCCCCCCGGTTTCTCGCCTTTTCCTTTTCCAATTTTTCTCCGTGAGACACGTCTCGAACGCGCGGAGGCAAAACAGATGAGACTGGATGATGGCCGTCAGGTGAGATAAGGTGTGAAGTGAGGAGAGCCCCGGCCGCTTTTATTGTGCTGCTCGCTCCGGAGCCCTCCCCCACCCTCCCCCTCTCTCCGGGGCCCCCTTCCTTCCGCCACTTGCTCCCGTTGCCAACCGGCGCGAACTTTAACCCCCTTGCCGACACTTTTTGCCGCATACGCTCCATTTTCACACGCACTAATCCCCGCCCCGCCGTCTTACTTTTTTACTTTACTTCTTTTTCTCGAGCCGACCGGAATTTCCCTCAAAGTGATTACTTTTCAAAACGCCCTTCAAATTTTATTCATGTTCACAAATGTTCACAAATGTTCGCCGTGATCGAGCTGAAAGTTCATTTTAAAATTTCGCGAAATGTGGAATTGAAATCGGAGACCTCTGTCGTATTGATATCGACCCTTTGCTCATTATGAAATGAGATGAGCCGCCCGCAGTGGTCCCTTTCGAAAATCGGCCAAAGTTGTGAGAAATTTCTGATTTTTCCGTTTTTTACACTCGCAAATTTGTGGATTTTCGAAAAATTCGCTTTTTTCACTGGCTTCTCCCGCAGAGAACATATTTTTCTAGGCAGCTCAACACGATGTATTTAACTTTTTTTCTCACAAAATCTGTGTTGTTCAAATTAATTTAATCTCATCGAGATTCAAAATTTTACGAAAAACATTGAATTTCACTGGGGTTCGGCTCGGGAAATTCTGGCAAAACAAGGGCCGAATCGTGAGCAGCGAATCGTTTTTTTTTGTATCGCTGACACCAAAAAACCTCGATTTTGCTCGAAAATTGTTTTCTGCGGAACCGTTTCACACTTACTTACTATTAGTTACGCGCTTCGCTCACGTGGACACGATGCCTTGCGACGTTTGGCGATCAGTCGGGTTCTTTGCCGGATGCGAGCCACTCCATCTCATCGGCGGTCTTCCTTCCGGTCGTTTCGTGTCTCTTTTTCTAGTTCGCCGTGATTTCACACTTTTCTCGCTGAAAAAACACAAAATCCCACCTCGAAACCCTAGAATTTTTTTTGCGTCCGTCCGTCCCACTTTCCGCTCCTTCTGCTTCAGAAAAAAGCCTCAGAAGAAGATAATTGCCCGGCTCCGAGAGAGTTCCTTTAAAGTTCGCCTCCATCGGAGAATCCCTTCCTTCTTTGTCTTTTGCTTCTTCTTCTTCTTCTTCTTCCAAGAAATTGAAAAATGAGGATTGAAAGGCCAAGAAGGACCTTTTTCTCTCTTTCTCCTTCTATCGACGAGACTACGAAGTAGAGAAGAAGAAAAAGCAAAAGTTTTTGGTGCAAAAAAGAGAAAGGGTGCCCAGCGGCCGGCCGGCTTTGTCTCGCCGCCTCTTGTACACACTTTTCGCGTGTGACGTCATCATCCCGTCTTCTTCTTCTTCTTCTTCTTCAGCGAAAGGGACCCTCGGAGAAGAAGGAGAAGAAGAAGAAGAAGAAGAAGAAGCGGCCGGAAAGGGCTCCTGGAGCACACACGGCACACACAGAGAAGGCACGAAAAAGAGAGATGTGCACTTGGCGCCCGCCAAAGTTTTGATTGCACAATTTGCCGCGCGCGCACGCATGCTCTCTGCGGCCTCCCTCCAACGTTTTCCCCTTTAATTCACTTTTCTTCCCTATAAACAGAGATTTTTCGAGCGCCGAAGCGATCATCATCATAAACATTTTGAATTGTACTTGGCGAAATTTCAAGCGAGCATGTTGTTACGTCAAAGACTCTCGGAAGCGGCGTGGCCGTTTGTTCGATTCTTAATTTCTTCGTCGCAATCATCACGGCTAGCTTTTGTGAACATATTTTTATCGTTCCGTATCGCAAACCGTACCGCTTTAGCACCCAAATGAGTCGCGTTTCGCAACAAACGTGAACTACTCAGCGATAATTTGCACTGTCAAAGTTGACGTGGGTCAGGAGACGTCGGGAGAGCCTAAAATACGGGCGGGAGATTCAAACCATGTTCACAAATGTTCGCCGTGTTAATATTCTCATTTTAGAGTCAAAAATGAGCTTCAAGACTTTCGAAATAACCCCATGAATGAATAGCGAATGCAAATTTTAGGAGATACCGGTAATAGATGATCCTCGCTTTTCACTAATTCGCTAAATCAAAGTTCGATCGATTTTTGAAACATTTCACTCGTTAATTTTGATTTAAAAAAAACTTAAGTGACTAGACAACTCTTTCGCCAGACCGTTCGTAAAATGTTGTGCCTCGGCCTCCCGTTCAGCAGCTTTCAAACGAATTTTTTTCGCACACCAATTTTTAAGCTTTAATTTTGCAGAAAATTTGCGAATACGCTCAATCCAAATGCGTACTCCGTACACGACGGGCGTTCTTTTAAACAGAATCCGCAGCAGGCGCGCAGCACCCACAAATCGCATTAGCTCGTTCTCGTCGTCGTGTTCCTTCTCGCTCTTTTTTTGTCGTCTTGTGGCGCCCCAAAAAAAGAAGAAGGAGTAAGGGGCCATGGCGGACAGGTGTTTTATTTATTGGCCGTGGTCCGTCTTGTGCTCTCTTCTTGGGCTTCTTCTTCTTCTTCTTCGTCTTCTTCGTCTTGGCTGGCTCTCTCGGTGGCGCGGCCCCGGCCGTTTCCTGTGTGTCGCACCACCTCAACCCGAGAACGAGAAAGAGAGAGAGAGAGAGAAAGCAGCTTTCTCTCTCTCTCTCTCTCTCTTTCTCTTTCTCTCGGTGCCGCCCACCACATCACCGGTGATCATCATCATCCAGGACATCCAGGCAAAATGAGCCGAGGAGGAAACGAGAGCACACTTTTAATCTTTTCCACCTCTTCACACTCACTTGCGCGCCCTCTGGATTGATAAGGATTTTTTCATCGCCAGCTTGCTCTTTTTTCAACCGCTCAGCAGCCTGTTTTCACTATAAAACATTATTTCAAATTTGATTCACAGATGGAAGAGAAACTCGCACTAGTCCCCCGGTCATGTCGATTTACGGGCATTTTTCGCATTTTCTCTGATTTACGACTGGAAAACCTGAAGAATCGCTTATAACGCAGTATTTCCACGCGTGATTCGATGAAGAATAACGAAAACCGGTATTTTCCTGAAAATATACAATCTCTCGCTTTTTTAGAGAAAAATGTCGCGTTACTCACAGGTTTTGCAGTCGGAAATCAGAAAAAATGCCCGCAAATCGCGTTTCTCTCCCATTGGTGCATGGCATTCCACATTTCATGCCGCCGATACAAGTACAATACACTACAGTACACCCTTTTCATAAATTCCCTCCAATTTGAATGTCTTGCCCTCCTCATTCTCAATTTCCATTCCTCCCTATAATTAGGTCCTCTTTTCTTCCTCTTCGTCTTCTTTTTTTTCCCCCTATTTTTGTCCTCGCCAGTCAGTCATTTCATCTCATTCAAATATTCCGACAGAATTCGTGCCGAAGTGAGAAGACGCACTTGAAAGTGGTGTCCGCCCGCGTCGAAGCCGATTCTCAGATGGTGGTCATCGGAGGTGATCAAGGTGAGCAGTGTATCATTTTTCCGAAAATTTACCTTCCCGGTCCGGGAGCCGACCCTGAACTTTTTGAAAGTCAAAGGCGATTCGACCCAGAAACGGCAAGACTCTTAAAATATTTTCGAAGCCTCTACGTTTCGCAACTCGAACCAATTTTATTGAAATTTTTTTCTGATAAAGCCCGCTAAAGGTGAGCCAAACCCAAAAAAAAGAGCACTTGCTCTTTTTGCCCCGGGTGGCCTCCTCCTCGTCGTTTTCATCGTAAAACTCGCGTCCTTCTCGTTTTCTCCACCCCAAATTAGGTTCGTCTCTTCCTGCTCCGACCACGACGACGACGACGACGTCTTCTTTTCCTTCTTTTCTTCTTTGCATAGACGCTTTTTCTCTCCTCCTCCTCCTCCTAATCTGGGCCCACTGCAGCAGGCAGCCGGTGCGGGGGGACCCTAATCGTTTTTTTTTTTCGTCGACGACGACGACGACGACGACGTCTTTGGAGGGGCACCGGGTGAAATGATGTGAAAAGGAAGGTACGCGAAAAAGAAAACAATTTCGGATTGACTTATTCGGGTGTGTGCGCGAGAGCTCATCGTCAGAGGCAGCGCGGGAAAATTTTTCGCCCACATGCAGGGACTTTTTCTAAGAATTCTCGGAAAAGAGTGATTTCTACTAAAATGTCGTTCTTGACTTTGGCGTTGATCTACCTGCCAAGGTTGTACGTAAATTTTAAAAAAAAATCGCGCACCTTAGGCCAACGCTTATTGATCCGGACCGTGATTTTTTCCTCAATTTCGGGTCTGAAAGCAATCGTTTTATGCAAGAGAAGAATTTAAGAGACGGGCCGAAAATTGTTCCGCACACCCCTGACTTGCGAGCACTTGTGACGACGAAAAAAAGCGTGCGAGAAGTGGGGAGGGCCGTCTCCCAGGATGTATCCATTTCCAACGGCCGTCTCATCATCGATACATTTTGCTTTTTCGCTTTTTCGCGTGCGCTCCAAGTTTCGACACAACAACAGTAATTTGTAGGCAAAAACCTCTGCCGAAAAGAGTAAATATTGAGGAGATGGACGGACGGCCGACGCGCGAAACGACGAAAAATTGGGGGAAAAGACAAGAGAAGTCGAGACGCGCGCTCCCCGTTGGGGATTCTGATTCTTCTTGTTGCTGCGCCACCACACAGCTGAAACTGCTCATCATAAGCACAAAGCAAACTACGAGTGGCCGGCCATGTGGTGCTGTTTTTCCGCAACTCTCGCCCATTTTACTCGCTTTTTACTGCCTCCTCGCTCGCTTAAATCCACCACCGCGGCTTTGTGCAGAATGAACGATGATGATTTTATCGTCTCATTCCACATGTTTCAGTCTCTTACGCAAGTAAATGCGAATTGCGTCAAACGGGCCGCGCCGACACACAAAACTGTGTTCGTAGTCAGGCCGAGTATATAAATAGAAAATGATAAGAATGAGGGTTGCTCTGGAAAAGTTGCTACACTTTTGTACCGGTTTTTTTGCTGCTAAAAACTCGCTAAAAAAAATTGCAGGAGTCAAATTTTACAATGCACATCGCTGAATTGAGTTTTTTGACGTAAAAAACGGAAAACGACACGCAAATTTGTGGATTTTTTTTTCAAATTTGGCTAATGCGCTAAAAATTAATAGACGAAAAATGCGATTCTGGCCCATTTTCTGACAATAATGCCGAAAACGCACATTTTCTAATCGTTGCCGGTCAAATTTGAAATGCAAATTCAATAATAATCGCAGATTTTTCGTCAATTTTGAGCGCAGACAAATAGCCTCATTTGGAAAATACTTTCAAATTTTAGTACTGCAATAGGTCTGCTGAAAAACTGCTGTGCTCAATTTCTTAACCACAACCCCCCGTGATCCACGTCAGTTTTTTTTTGATGGCTCTTGAAAATGACGTGGCAGGTAAAACACATCCGCCCACTCCTTCTTTCCAACATCTTCGAGAGCGTCCGCGGGCGCAATTTCCAATATCCTCTCTCCGCTCCGAAATTCAACCTTATCTAGTCGACGTCTTCTTCTTCTTCTTCTTCTTCTTCTTTTTTCTTTTCCTTTTTTCCGCTTCGGGTTCTACCCTTTTCTTTTTCCTCCGCAAAGACGAGTTAGACGACGACGGCGACGACGCTCCTTTAACGTCATGAAAGTTTTCGGCGGACGCTCAAAAATGCGATTTTGTGCATATTTAAAGTTGGGAGCGCCGCCGTGGGCAACATTCTCACACGCAGAGTTATCTTCTTCGTCTTCTTCTTTCTTCTTTCTTCTTTCGCCAACCAACCCGACCAACTTGGCTTCCGTTTTTCTCACTCACACTTCTCTAAACAGCATGCTTGTACCGTACTCTGTGTGCCACGCAACATTGTAGACCCACGTCCGCCACGACAACGTCTACAACTTCAACGACAAATGCCGTCGCTCACTGTCAGCGCTTCAGAAGAAGAAGATCAGGAAAAAGAGGTGACCGTGTGTGGTGAAGTCGTTCGTGAAACCGATGCGAACGGCAAACAGACGGTGACGCGGCGCGAGGTCTCTGTCGAGCGACGCCTCAAAGTCGACATTCCGACGACGTTGTCCGTCGAGGAGCCACCGACGAAGGAATGTGAGTGTTCTCTCATCATGACAATGCATGCTTCTTCATAATTTTGCTTGGTACTGCTTACCTGACCGGTTTTTTCCACAAGGACCAGTGTGAGTCACGGTGTTTGTTTACCTTGTACTTGTCGATGTGACTGAAGACGTGTAACGAACAAAACATTTCATTTCGAATTCGAAAAAGAGTTTCGCGAAAAGTCGCCTTTCTAGATTGAATATTCCTCGTGTATTTTGCAGAATTGTCAAAACTCGGCTCGTTTTAGAAATTTTAGACAATTTGAGTGTTTTACTGAAAAAAACACGTAGGAATGATGACATGGCCGAATTTTTACACAGCGGCCGAGGCCTAAGTCTAGCGGGCTAGCCTTAGTTCAGTCTCTCAGATTTTACGATTTTTGACTTAGGCCTGCAATGTTTTTCCCAGAAAATACGATTTGACCTACGAATTGTTAACTAGTTGCTGTAAATTTCGTTTTTCGCGCGCGCGTTTCTTGTATTTTGTCCTCGACCGATGCATGCTGATTCTCATTCGGTCACACTGCACTTTGTTCGTCGTGAACTGTCCGCATTAATCGCCTCTGCGCCCGTCCTTCCGCGGATTATTTCGTCGATGACAAGTTTTGTAGCACTAAACGTTTTGTGACCCTTTCAATCTTCTCGCACGATCAATTGTTTCTTCAAGAGTTTCTGCAAAACGAAGAGATTGTATCTTGCGTGTGTTCTTTCCGTTTCGGACATTCTCGTCGTCGCGGCGCCCGCCGTTTGAGCGATAAGAAGAAGAAGAAGTAAATTGGGTGGAAATTGGACGGCGACGTCGTTTTTTTCCCCCTAGTTTTACTCCCCAATGGACCGCCCGATTGACGTCATTCATTGCGGGGTTTCGGACCGTCTATTTGCCTGTTTCATTCACAAAAAAGAAGTGAAATGTTTGCGTTCTTCTCGTCTTTTTCCCCTCTCTCCCTCTCTCCCATTATCGCACTTTGAAATTGATTCAGTATTGCAAAAATTGAACCTTGTACTTACCGGCGGCCGCAGAAAACTGAGACTGTCGCAATTTTAGGCCCGTTTTTTTCGCTTTTTCCTTTCGAATTCGTTCTTTGTTCGTTTCTTACGTCAAAAGCTCAATTTAGCGATGTAGAAACGTCAAAACACGAAAGAACGTGTTGAATAGCTCCTTATAATCGAAAATAAGTTAAATTAGTTTGAAAACCGTTTACCGAAGAGTTTCGTAAAATTTTGTTGAATGTAATAGTTTTAAACCAGTTTCTTCTGTTAAAAACCCGATTACATTAACAATTTTCAGCCCTGGACTCACCGTCGGGAAGCACATCGCGCGCCGGTTCGTCGGTGTCGGCGACCGCGAGTCCAATGCACCGGAACACGACGTCGCAGCACGGCGGACTGTTCGTCTCGGCGCCCGGCAAAATCATTTTGTTCGGCGAGCACGCCGTCGTCTACGGAAGGGTACTTTTCGCCTAAAAATTGTGCGCACCAACTGATTTCCTGTTTTTTAGACAGCGATCGCGGGTTCGATTGATTTGCGCACGTACGTCTCGCTGTACACGTCGGCCGACGGCCGCATCTACCTGTCGCTGCCCGATTTGGGCGTCGAGAAGACGTGGATGCTGAAAGATCTGATGAAGGCGGCCGAGCGGCTCGCCAACGAATATCCGATCGAGGAGGACCAGCCGCCGTCGCTCGAGGTGCTTGTGCCGATCGCCCGCAAATTGTCGGGCTCGTGCGAGGATCAGTGCGGTGTGCAACATCTCGCCATCCTCGCCTTCTGGTACCTGCTGCTCGGTGTCGCCCATCGCAAGAGGTGAGTGAGAGCGGGCAAAAACTCGGGCAAAAACTGGTAAAAAACCTGTGAGAACCGATTTTTTTTTACCTTTTAGCACGCGCACGGTCTCCAGCCACGAAAAAATCAGTAGTTTGTGCCCATTTGTGTTCGTATAGAACGAATGAATAGGTTGTGAATTTTCGGCCTGGCCCGCATCTTTTGACTACCAAAAGCAGGAAAAAAAATCAATGGTTTCGCTCTGGAGACCGTGATATCGGTTTTTTACTAGTATTTTATCCGACTCGATAGAACGATGAGAAGAAGAAGAAGAACCGCTTACTGTGTATGTGTGTGGTGATTTTTTCTAAGTTTACCATATATCTCTGCAAAAAAGTGAGCTCTCTAACTAACCACTACCCTATGATCATGTTGTCATCCTCCCTGCCTAGTGCCGTCCATCCCTGGTCTTCCCCGTTAGTGAGTGACGTGTGCTCATTCGTTTTGCAGTGGACTTCGCCGACTCGTGCGCGGACTTCCGGCTCCACCGCTTCCCGAAGGACTCCATCGAACGAATCTGTCGGTGATCGGAGGCGGCACCGGCGCCAACTATGGTCAGCTGCAAGAGCGCTCGGAGGCGGAGATTGCGCTCTCGCTGCCCGTCCCGCCGTTGTCGCCGCTTCCGTCGCCGGGCGCCCAGCCGATGGCACCGCCCGCGTTCCCGTCGATGTCGCCGACGCCGACGCCGATTCCGATTCCGACGTCGCCGTTTGTGCTGCCGGGCAACGTGCGCGCCGACAGCCCCGCCGTTCAACAGTGTGTTTTTGAATCGAAATATGATGGATTGGTTGTTGTGATAGTTTTCTAAAAGTCTTGGCATGTTTCAATAGATTTAGACTTTTTAATCTTTAGCTTTTGCTCAATCATTTCACTATCAAGAAAACCAACAAAATTCCTCTCTAAACCCGGAACAAGACACATTTTTTTTGCAGAGACTTGCTGGCCGTCAAAGCGACGGTCCGATTCAAGCTGCCCAGTTGCGTCGGACTGGGATCCTCTGGCGCCTATTGCGTCTGCATTGCCACGTCGCTTTTGCAGACCGCCGGTCTCATTCCGCCGCCGAGCATTGTGGTAAGCGCCGCAGCATTTCTTTTTGGGCCCTAGATTTTCGCATAGCTAAAGAGCGCGTTTGTCAAATTTTCCAAAATGTTTATAAGCACACCGATTGCAGGCCGACGAGCAAGGAAATCTGACTTGGGAAGAGGAGCACCTGGACATGATTCGAAAATGGGCGACGGCCGCTGAATCGCTGATTCACGGACGTGCGTCGGGTCTCGACGCGGCCGTCTGTACCTACGGTGCGTGCGGATATTGTCGGCGTTGTTTTTCGTTGATTGGTTCCTCTTCTCCTTCCTCTCTATCTCCTTTTCTTTCCATCTCCAGAGTGCGGCGGGTGCCCGGGTGTGCCTCTCTCTCTCTAATTTCTGCTATCAACTTCCGATCTCATCATCTTGCAGAACCATAAAATTTGCATTTTTTTTTGTAGCTTAGGGCTTAACCAATTTGTGGGGCGCATGATTGGAATTAATCCCTCGAATATGTTCCCTTTGTTGATGATTGAATTGGGACCTCGATTATTATTATTAAGGTCCTATTCAGTCGAGTAAAAAACTGTTTTCTTTTTTACTCGACTGAACAGGCAATCTCTCTCTCCAACCCCTCTAACCGAGTGTTTGCGGTGTCTGTGTAACCCCATATATTGCCCCCCGGGCACCACTCGACTTGCTCTTCCAACAAACTCTACCACGAGAAGAAGAAGAAGAAGCAGAAGCAGAAGAAGAAGAAGCAAGAGAAGAAATGTCCAAGGCGGTTCTGTTTTGCAGGCAACCACACGTACCGTGACTACGGCTATCAGAGTTTCACGCACCTCGGTCACGTCGGATGCTTTGGTAAATGATTTTGTCCGTCCCTCTCCGAAACTCGTTCTTCTTCTCCGTGTCTCGTGTCCGGTGCTCGCAAACGGTGTCGTCTTTCTAATCTAGACCAGTTTTTCTTGTTCTCATAACAATCTTTGTGCAAAAATGGAAGCATTGAACGTTTTCGTACTAACGGGGGGAATTTCACAGTGAACGTGGAAGTGAGATCACAATTTCAACAAAGCGCACTCACTTTAAAATGCCCCATGTGTTGAAATAGTGAAGATTGTCGTAACGCATGCTGCTCCTGACCTAACCCACTCCTCTCTTCTACTAAACTTTTCGGTTTCTGGCCGCTTAACTCACCCGCCGCCCCGCTCCCTTCGAACTTGGTTTCACCCACCTCTTTCTTCTTCTCTTTTCTCGGACTCGAACCCGTTTCTATTCTCTACTATCATCAGGAAGTGTAGAGTTATGAAAAGAGTTTACTGCCGCCTCAGAAGTCTGTCAATCGCGTTCTTACGGGTTTTCACGTGGGATTGCGGTAGAGCGACATTGCCAGATATTTGAGGATCTAATATATGAATCTTAGAAGAATTGCTTGAAAAGTGACAAGACAATTTGTGAATCTTGTACTTAATTCCGCTTGTCAAGTTGAACCGGATGAGATTCTTTCCTGAAACGTTTGACTCGTGTTACTGAATTTTCATGAAATTACAGACACACTAAGGTGGTTTAGTCGGACTAGAAAACCTCTTTAATGACACGATTTTATAAGAGTTAGATGATAATCATAGTCTTCAAAATTGTCCCGGCCAGAAGCCCGCATGCGTTTCTTGACAATGACGATGATGACGGAATTGGAATATATTTGGAGAGTGCCGTGCCGTCCATTTTCATGTGCTCTTTTTTCTCTTATTTTCTGTGTGTTGTCCAACTCTCAAATGTTCAACAATTTCTCAACGAAACGTTTCCAGGAGGAGTCGCCAGTTTCAAGCCGGGACATCGAATTGAGCACTTGAAAAAGTAGGAGTTGACGCTTGTTTCCTCGCAAAATTTCGCCACTTTTAGTCTTCCCGACCTTCGCGTCATTTTGGTGAACTCGAAAGTGGAGCGGAACACGGCGCGGATGGTTCAGACGGTCAAGGAGCGGTTAAAGAAGTTTCCCGAGGTGGTCGAGGCGATGTTCGGCACGATTGACGCCATCTCGCTGGAGGCGGCCAAGGTGTTGCATCGTCCGCTGCTCGAGGAGAACGGCGGCGGCGATCAGGGATCCACTCTTCAGGTACCGCATCTAATATATCGATGAAACATGTGAAAACTGATTTGTTTTTGGGACAAAATTAGTGTCGGTAATGAAAAAGCACGTGAACAATAGGCATTTTGAGAGTCCGAGTTTATGAGCCGTTTTATTTGAATCTTAAAGTTGAACGCTTGCATTGTTTTTGCAGGAAAACGGATTGGGACCGTTTGGCGGAAGTATGCAGGAGCAGGACCATCACTCTCTTCAGGTATTGTCGCATCGCACTTTTTGTCTCGTGTCTCGCCCCGCCCCGCCCCCATTTTTCAGTTTTTTGGTTTGGTCAGTCATATCCATTTTAGCGTTCCCAACAGACGAATTTCAGTGGCTTTTGTCTGGTTTTTTTCTTCGATCTCTTCGATACTTAACATATTTTGGGTCCATTTCTAGAATTAGGGCGTGGCTTGGAGCGTTTTTCGTGTAATTTTTGTGCTTGATTTCTTGAAAAACAACCTGTATTTGTCGGGAAATGAAAAACGGAAAACAGAGGCGCATACAGCCTGAAAAACAGTTTCAAAATAAAAGTACCATAAGCCACGCCCCGTGTTTGATACCATTGACAATATAATTATCGTGTCGGCCCCTGTCCCATCCCCAAATCGAAGCAGCAGCCGAGCGTTGGATTGCAGCCGACACGCACCGCCTCCGTGCGCTCCTCGTCGCTCTCCTCGTACGTGGGCGGCGGAAAACGACACTCGTCGGCGTCGGTCATTTCGGCGACGTCGGAGAAGGGCGAGAATGTGGACACGTTCAGCCGGCTTAATGTGAGTGAATCGAGAACAACCACTTTTGGTTTTGTATACTTTGCCCGGTGTTTGTTGCTCATTTTTCAGTTATCATTCAGAATTTAAGTTGTTTTTTTTTTCGGGTCACTGTGTCCAGAGCTGTATACAGCTCTGACTGTGACGTAGAAAAGATGACAACAACGAAAAAACTTGTATTTTTATGAATAAAGCATGTTTTACCCGTTTCTCTCCTTTGCTCCCCCTATCTAACCCATTGTGCGCGTTACTTCTCTATTCATTTCAAAATGTTGCAGGAACTGTGCCGGATAAACAACCAGCAACTGATCGCTCTGGGCGTCGGCCACCCGAAAGTCGATCTGATTTGCACGACGCTCGCCAGATACGGAATTCATCCGAAGATGACGGGCGCCGGCGGCGGCGGATCAGTTTTTGCTTTCCTCAAACCGAGTGAGTTGGCACAAAAAGTGTTTGGACGTTTTTTCTTGGCCATCTCTGTTTCGTTCGCGGCGGGACTAATTTTAGGAGACAATGCGAAAACGCTCGCATCCTAGGCGATGTTTTTGTGTTTTCCAGAGGAATTTGGCTGAATGTGAAGTTCCTACAATGTTTCTATATGTTATAGTCCCCGCGTTTTCTCAGAACATTTTCCTGACAAGGTACTAAAAAAAATCGAGTACTGCCACGAGAAGATGGTTGTACGCTTATACCCATTTGACGAATTATGACTAAATCCTGTCTCGTAGCATTGTAGAATGTTCTCTACTAAACAACCGCTAGTCAATACAATATTTCAAAACAAATGTTTTTGCAGACACGCCACAAACGCTGCTCGACATGATCGACGGCGAGCTACGCAGTCAGGGCTTCGAAGTGTGGCAGCCGCCGTTGGGCGGTCCCGGAGTCGTCGAGCATCAGCGCCGTCCGGAACTGTTTGCGACGCCCGTCTCCCCGCCGAGCCATTAGTGATATATTCTTTCATTCTTTGGTGTCTGTCCATCCTCTCCAATTATTCTTATTTTTTTATTATTTTTTTATTATTATTACTATTACTAGTGTTTTTTTCATTTGACTTCTTTGGGTAGCCGCCCCTTTTACAGTAATCCCCCGTAACAGTAAAGTATCCTTTGTTTTTTTATATTGTTTTTTTCTTGGATATCCCCCCCTCCCACTTTTTTTCTTTTTGGATATATTTCCTTGGTGTAGACTATCAGTAAAGCAGCAGCAGTAAAAGTCACCGATTTGTAGGAATTATTTTATTTGATTTTTGTCGGTATTATTGTATGCCTATATTTTTTCAAATTTTTTCTTAAAATTGCCACACACCCCCATTTATACCCCCCATTCTTCTTCATTCCCCAACCTTGGAAACAAATTGGAAAAAATTTAATTTTTCGAATTTTATTGTCGCCTTCCAAAAGCTATAACTCTTTCTTCTTCTTCTTCTTCTTCTTCTTCTACTTCTGTTTCCTTTCTCCCCAATTTGTTTAGTGATTAGCCGAGGAAAATACGTAATTTTCAGTCGATTAGCTCCGCCCCCTTTCTTTGTGTGATAACAATGTTTTCAACACACACACACAATTATTATACATTTTTTTCGTCTAAGCCCCCCATTGCTCATATATATATAAGAAGAAAGTGTACACGAAATAAAAAATCTGAAACCTGACGTATTAAATTTCATAAGTAATCAATAAAGTCGGAGAAGAGGATATCGGCTATTATAAATTTAAATAGATTTTTCACTTCTTAATTTTATAATATTCAACGAAAAAAAAGAGAGAAAGCACCGATTCTTTTTTGGGGGGAAGGAGGAGGAGGAAAACGAACTGGAATAGGGGAGTGATGGATGAGAACGCGCTCCATTGCACTACGAAAAGTGCGAATAGAGAGCGGCGTTACGGGCTCATTCAGTCGAGTAGAAAACTGCTGAAAAGGCTCAGTAAAAAGCGGTATAAAAGACTCTATTTTTCTTTTTGTAACAGTTCGAATTGGTTTATACGGGTTTGTACGGTAAAAATCAGTTGTTTCCGTTTTTTACTGTAACAAACCGCATTTTTACTGGTTTTCAGCACTTGTTTACCCGTCCGAATAACCCTATTATTATTATATTGCACGTGGGCGGTTCGAATGAGTAGTAGCCGTCAAGAATTCTATCACAGAAAGAGAAAAGTGTAAATGTGTTCGATCGATCGATGTCGTTGTTACGGAAAGGAAATTAGGTGTCATCACATCGCGAGTTGGATGCTGCTCGAATTGTTGGCTCCGCCGCCACTGCCGGTGCTCCTGCTCGTCGAGCCCGTTCGCACAAAGTGGTTCTCGAGTCGGTGCCGTTCGCCGCTGTGTCGCTCCCGGATTTGCTCCTTCTTGAGCCGTCGCAGCTGGGTCATGTCCTCGCGTTCTTCGAGAATTCGCTGCTCGAGCAGGGCACGACGCGCTCCGATTCGCTCCTCGAGCGCCGTTCGTTCCTGCAATCATTTTGTGATGAATTTCAATTTTATTTCAATTCTACGCCATCACAGGGAGCCTGAAAATGTGTACCTTTTTGATCTGCTCCTCGAGCATGACCCTCTGCTTCTTCTGATACTCGATGAGCTCTTCGAGCTCCTTCTCAAGCTTCGCACTCAGCGCCCTCTGCTCGTCCTCCTGCCACGACTCCAACTTGACCGTCTTGTCCTGCACCATCTTCCTGATCTGACTCTCGTACTGCGACGCCAGCAGCGCGACCTTCTGCATCTGTTCCTGCTTCAGCCGGGCCGTCAGCTCCTTCTGCTCCTCTTTCGGAACCACTTGCACCATGTGTGTCAGGTACACCTTGAATTGACGGGTTTGCGTCTTCACCACCTGCCGGTACTGCTTGCGGATCTGAGCTTCTTGCACTTTCAGTTCCCTTGGCTGCTGTCTCGATTGCATCGCGTGCTTCTTCCGCAGCTCGTCCTGCTGCCGAGTCGTGTACTCGTTCTGACTGGCCGATTCCGCCTCGTGCTGCGTCTCCAGATGCCGCTTTTTCGTCGCGTGCAACTCGTTCAGGTGCTGAATCTCGAGTTCCCTCGTCATTTCGTGCTGCTTCATGAGCAGTCCGTGCCTCGTTTCCATCTGTCGCTCCTGCACATTCACGTCTTCGTCGTCGAGTCGCTCCTCGAGCTGATGCAGATTGTTCAGCTGCTGCCGTCGGTACCGCACCACCTCCTCTTCCATTTCCGTCCTCAACTTGTCCTCGAACTCGTTCTCACGCATGTCTTTCACCCGATTCAGGTCCACTTTCACGTCTTTCATCGCGTTCTCATAGGCGTTTCGTGGCATGTTCAGGCTGCGGAGACGCTGTAAAAATGGCTATTTTGAGTAAAATGTAGGCAATTTTTAATGCAAAAAACGTGGAAAACTTGCAAATTGCGTCATTCTTTTCAGTCCCCCCCCCCCCCGCCAAAAAACCGACCGTTTTCTGGGCCTCCTTGTTGTGCTTGTACTCCTTCAACTGCTGCCCACTGTACAACTTCATCTGCTGCTGATTCTGTCCGCTTTTCGTCTTTTTCAGCCGCTTCTCGCCGTCCTCAATGTCCTTTTTCCGCTTGTCCAACTCGTTGTTCTGCGAGCACCGCACGCGCATCTTCTCCTTTGAGTACGTCGAATTCAACTGCTCCAGCTCGCGGTCCATCTTGATCCTCAACTGCTCGCGTTCCTGCGCACACCGTTCCTCGAACTGCTGCAGTTCTTTGTGGTGCCCCTGCCGGAGGTGCTTGTACTTGCTCATCTGCTCGTACATGTTGTTCTCCTTCGTGTACTCCTCCTGCTCCTGGTTTATGAGTCTCTGCGAGCGGAGTGTCGCGAACTTGTGCGTCTGCAACGTAGCTATCCGCTCCTTCACCTCCCGATTCGGCATGTGCAAATCTTTGACCGGCGCCACGCGCATCATCGACGTATCCAACGGAATCGTGCTCACGTTCGTTGTCGCCTCGTCGTCGTCGTCCGCGCGCTCCGAAGGCGACGGAACGTCCGCGATCGACGGGTTCACCGCGATCGCAGTGATTCCGGCCGCCGATCCGTGACTTGGCATCGTGCCAAGACCAGAGGTTGACGTGGAGGAGAGCATTTGCGAGGGGATCGGAGGACGACGACGCGCCGAGCTGGTCGTCGAGCTGCTTCCGTTGCCATAGCCCGAAGATCCTGAAACATCGGAAATTGTCAAACTTCGCGTTAAAAGGACAGAATTGAATTTGACGCGATTGCTCCACATTTAGAGTCAAAAACTGAGGTTACATGCGCGAAAGAGCAAAAAAGCTACCATGCACGTTGTCCATGGCTCCGGTGGTGTTCGTGGAGACCATGAGTCCGGGTCCTCCGCTGGATTGCATCGATCGGAACGAAGTGAGCGAGGCGCTTCGGGAAGACGCCGAATCGCCGGCTAAAAATAAGCGATAGGAAAGGAAACATTTAAAAGAATAGAATGCCGACTCACCTCTGCCGATAGAATGCGCCTCGATTCCGTGAAAGTCGAGATCATCGGAGGCGGCTCCGTTCCCGCCCTCGCTGCCCTCTTTCCCCTCCGTCTCGTCCAAATACATGAGCTTGCGCATCTTCTTGTACTGGAAATTGTCCAGCTCCATCACCATGTTCTTGGTGCGCGTGATCAGCTCCTGGATCGTGTCGGCCGGCCGCTTCCGCTGGATGAACGGATGCCGGAAGCACTCGTCCGCCGACATCCTCTCTTCCGCCGGCTTCCGCAGACATCTGTCGATGAACTCGACAAACTCGACCGACCACTGCGGCTGATCCGAAGTCTCCACCGCGGCGAGCGTCGGCGGATCGTTTTGCGCAATGTGGTACAGAGCCGACATTGCGTTCATTGTGAACAGAGGCGGACGCCGTTCCGCTGCAAAATTACAATTTTAATATCAAACTTGCTATTATCTATCCGTAGTGTTATAGGACCAGTAAAAGGAAGTCAAATTTCTGCCAAAACTCACCGAGTTCGATGCAAGTGATGCCGAGAGACCAAATGTCGGCCCTGTCCGTATAATGTCCCTCGTCCATTGCCAGAATCACTTCGGGCGCCATGAAGAAGGGCGTTCCGATGAACGTCTGCGCCGGATCCGTGAGCGAGGCCGAGCCAAAGTCGGCGAGTTTGACGACCGCGTGGTCCGACAGCAGGATGTTTCCAGCCTTGATGTCTCGGTGTATCCGTTTCAGAGAGTGCAAATATCGGAGGGCTTCCAGTGTTTGCGAGCAGATCGCCGCGATCTCCACCTCTCGCATTCCTTTCCGCAGCACGTCGACTATGTCTGCCGCCGATCCGATGCAGTACTCCATTACCAACTGAAAATTTGCTTTTTCGGTACAGAATTACAAAAATATGAACATTTCTATGCATTTCACGGTAATGGCTTCATTATGAACCTAATTTGAGCACCCTTTCCGGTGAAGAATCGCAAATTTCACGCTAATTTCAACAAAAAACGTTTTTCATGTGAAAATCTCGCAAGAACTGACCCAACACGTGGTTTCCTTGAGAAAACACGCCTTATAATCGACGATGTGCGGATGCACGACCGTATTCAGGAACGCGACCTCTTTGAGGATGTCGTTCCACTTTTCGGTCGCCTGCTTTCCGCTGAACGCCATTTTTTTGATCGCCACCGTCTGCTCGTTCTCCTTGTCGTACGCCTTGAAATTAAAAACAACTATATAGATGTAGATCAGCGATATAGTCTTACAAAATAGACGGCGCCGAAGGATCCATGTCCGATTTCCCGCAAGTCGTGGTACCTCTGCTCGGGATCTCGGTTACTGAACAGGGCGGCGAGCGAGGCGTCCTAGGAACATTTTTCAATTTTTTTGAAGAAAAACCGTCTAAAAACGAACTTTGATGACACCGGGTTTTTGCAAGACGGCGGGCGCCATCCTCCTCCTCCTTCTGCGCTTTTCGTCCGCTCAAATTGGGCCTTTTCGGATGGCAAAAACGACGACGACGACAATAATAATAATAATTTCTTATTAATTTGCAATTAATCGATGAGTATTCCGGAGAGAAGCCTTCGAAGGAGCACATCGGCCAGACAACCGACCGAATGACCTGCGCGCGAATGGCTCTGCAAAAAAAATGAGGCGAAATTTTTGGAGTTTTTGAAAGAGAGTTTTTGAGAGAAATGCGAAAAAGTTGAAAAGTTTTGTAATCGACGTCGGCGGGCGGCAGCGGATTATCGCGTGCTGGTGACAAAAACACTTTCCTTGTTTTTTCAGCACTTTTTTTCTGACGCTGAACCAGTTTTTGTCAAAAAATTGTGAAATTCATTTCAGCTACTTCAGCTGCTGTAGCACCAATTAAAAAATGCTTTCTTTTTGCTAGTCATGAGTGTGCAAGCCGAAAAACAAAAGGAAACTGATAACAACTCAAAGAGCACTAATTTGGGAGGCGTGCTGAAGCGGGCGATGGATGGAGAATGTAGAAATGAAGGAAAAAAGTGTGTTTGAAATAAGTTACGTTAGGCTTTCTCGGAACGACGCTTAACTTCCGCTACCGTCGTCACAGTTTCATCGATAGTTTCTGCTCTTACTGATAGACTCGGAAAAAGATTCTGAAATTCCAATGGAAAATCCGAAAATTTGGCAGATTCGAACAATTGATCTCAAGTTTTAGAGCTCTCTTATGAAGAAAAAAAAAAGCGTGTGCAATTGTAAACACATCCGGAAACGATTCCAAGGCGAGAAAAATGAGCTGTTTTACCGGGGCACGCACACACACGGGGCGGCGCTTCTTCGTCGCTTCTTCGTCCGTCTCAAAATGCAAACATTCGCAAAAATGGAGCAAACTGGGAGCGGACGCGCAGACGGCGATGAAATCGAGTGCGGCGCTCTTTATTTGGCACAAAATCAAGAGGATCACGCATCGAATCTCCGACATTTTTGGGATTTTGGCGTGCAATAAAGTTTTTTTTTCGAAATTGGAACTTCCTGTTTTTATAGAACGCACTGAATGGTATGACATCATCACTTGCTTAAACACTTATTTATTTGTCCATCAAACGATAGCTATATAACTTTTTCTCCGGCCGAACTCGATGATTCATTGTTTGTTCCCTTTTTCTCTCGGAATTTTTCGATTTTCCGATTTTCCCATAGACTTTAGCGCCTGGAGACAATAAAATGCGGAATTTTTGGGTGGAATTGATAACGAAAAGTTATCGATCGAGTGCCGGCAGCTGCGACCGAAATTCCCGATTGTGACATCATCGGTGAGCCGTTATCAGCGGCTTTTTGTATTATTACAAAAATCAAGTGGAAATGGGCCGAAAATTACAGAAAATCGAGAGAAATTAATGAGAAAGTGATGGGAACATGTTCGCGTCTCGAATTGTCGTCGGATCAAGCGCTACCGTACTCGTCGGCTTTTTCAACAGATTTTCAGTATTTTCACACTGAATTTGATTGATTAACTGGTCGAAACGCAAAGAAATGATAGTGTTGGAGGGCCAACGGGCAAAAAAAGTGATTTGAGAAGCAGAGATCACGGGGAACGGGGAGGCGGCAGCAAGTGTCGTGGGGTGTGGTGCCAGGTGTGCATGTTCACCGACACGTCGTAGTGCACACGCCGACAATTTCGACGGTGACGAGCACAAAAACTCGCACAATTTCCAGCCGCAAATTCGCATTTTCGCGCAGTTTTGGCACACCAAAATTTACAATTCAACTCGTTAATTAATTTTCCTCGTTTGCATTTAAAATAATTCACCCCGCAAATCGCAGAACTTGATGGTGCACGGACACAGCCACGACGGAGCCCCGTGCTCGGGACATCATGGAAAAGACGAGGACGGCGCCGGTGGATCCGGGCACGGAGGCCTTACGGACCCGCAGGCCGTTTCGAAGCTCGTCGAGCAGCTCCGTCTCGCCGGCGTCGACGTCTCCAGCCTGCCGAACATTCCGACGGCGCCGAGAGACATCGAGGAGGCGCGCAACAAGAGCTACCAGTTCTGGAGCACCCAGCCCGTTCCGCAAATGAGTTCGTATCTAGTTTCGTTCAAGTTCTCACTAATTTTAACCGTTTTCCAGACGAGCAAGTGCCGACGAACGTGAACTGTGCGATCGAGCCGGACATTCCGCTGGACAAGGTGCGCGCCGAGCCGTTCTCGCTGCCCGCCGGCTTCCGCTGGTCGAACGTCGACCTGAACGACGCGGAGCAACTCGACGAGCTCTACAACCTGCTCACCAAGAACTACGTGGAGGACGACGATGCGATGTTCCGCTTCGACTACTCGGCCGAGTTCCTGAAGTGGGCGCTGCAGGTGCCCGGCTACCTTCCCGAGTGGCATTGCGGCGTGCGCGCCGACGGCACCAATCGCTTGCTCGCGTTCATCGGCGCCGTTCCGCAGACGGTTCGCGTCTACAACAAGACCGTCAAGATGGTCGAGATCAACTTTTTGTGCGTGCACAAAAACTTGCGCTCGCGGCGTGTCGCGCCCGTGCTCATCCGCGAGATCACGCGTCGCGTCAACTTCACCGGCATCTTCCAGGCGGCGTTCACCGCCGGAATCGTTATTCCGAAGCCCGTCTCCGTCTGCCGCTACTACCATCGCTCGCTGAACCCGCGCAAGCTCATCGACGTGCGTTTCTCGCACCTCTCTCAGAAGATGACGATGGCGCGCACGATCAAGCTCTACAAGCTGCCGGAGACGACGACGACGCGCGGACTGCGGCCGATGACGCGCGAGGACGTGCCGCAGGTGTTCAAACTGCTCACGCAGAGCCTCAAGCAGTACCGGTTGGCGCCGGTGTACACCAGCGAGGAGGAGTTGGCGCACGCCCTCGTACCCGTCAAGAATGTCGTTTATTCGTACGTCGCCGAGGTTTGTACAACGCTAAAATGAGTGGCACTTTCATCCCTTTTCTTTTCAGAGCAGATCCGGAATCATCACCGACTTGGTCTCGTTCTACTCGCTGCCGTCGACCGTGATGGGCAACTCGACGCACAAGACGATCTTCGCCGCCTACCTGTACTACTACGTGGCCGGCTCGGCGCACATCAAGGATCTGCTCAACGACGCGCTCATTCTGGCGCGGAATCAACAGTTCGACGTGTTCAACGCGCTCGATCTGATGCACAACGAGGAGGTGTTCGCGGATCTCAAGTTCGGAAAAGGCGACGGAAATCTTCAGTACTACTTGTACAACTGGAAGTGCGCCGACATGAAGCCGAGCGACATCGGACTCGTCCTCCAGTGATTCCTCATTCCATGTGTTTCCGCTGCTCCCCATACTCTTCTCCTTTATCTGTATCCCCACCCCTCTTTGCTCTGTTCCCGTCCCCTTTTTCTTTTGCTCTCTCGAATCTCTCCGCATTGCCCTTTTTTCTTCAAATTTTCTCTTCATTTTTATTCCCCTCGTAATACTGATTCCCTTCTTATGTGATTTATTTTTTGTCAGAGATGAGGTCAGTTGGGAAGTGAGATGAAAATATTATACAGAATAGATGAGGGAGAATTAGATGCTAATATTTCACAATAAGTATGTTATTTTTTCCTTGTTCGCGATTTTTAATTCTTGTCTGAATGCAAATGCGCGTTGTCGTCCAACGGTTTCGTTTCAGAACGTCCCACTCGGCAGTCGTCAGCGTGCACGGCGAAGAAGTCGCTTGCTTGAGCGCCTTGTCAATGAGAGCGTGGTTCGGCGACATTCTCGGAGCGATCTCAGTCAAGCTCAAGCTCCTTTGCGCGTTCACCTGGATCCATCCGTTTCGCACACAAAGACTGACGATGGCCACAGCCTGATCAAGTCCAATCTTCAACTCTTTCACCACCCGTGGTATCGTCCAGTCGCGTCTCGCATCCCTTCGATTCGTTGGCGCCTCCGCATCATGTCGAGCAGACGGTACTCCGGCTCCGGGTTGCCAATAATTACTCTTCCGGCTTCGGTCAGCTCGACCAGGTGCTCCTCCACTCCCCATTTCTCAACTTTCGCATCCGGGTCGGTCAATTGGAAGTGCGGCAGGGAGTTCAACGGGTTCATCCGTTTGCTGAGCCGACAATTCCGCTGCACTGAAAAAGCGAATATGGAGTAAAAAAAAAAGGTGAGAGAAAGTTTGAAATTACAGAATAGACGTCGTCGTGATTTCGGCGAGAATTCGGAGAATGCTGATCCGGTTCCACGCGCGTTTTCCTCCGAATACCCATCATGTTGATGGCAGGAAATCGTAGATCACTCGAAAGGAGAGTCATGAGAATTTGGTGTGGAATCAAAGAAAACGAACCGCATCCGACGCCGGAACCCGCGCTGTGCTCATTGATGACGGCAAAAAACACGGACACGGCTGCTCATCGGAGTGACGAAGATCGACAGTTCCGCGAGGATCGGAGCGAACGCCAACGCGATCATGCCCATGTACGTGGAGGGCGACGACTGTTTGAGGATCTCCTGGTAGGGAAGAGATCCCTTCTCTGATCATTCTCGACCAAATGCGGAACGAGACAGGAGACGAAGGCGAGAACACACAGCGGAATGCTGATTCCGTCGGCCTTCGGTGAAAATTTCTGCCGAAGTTTGAAATAGCCGGATGAAAGCTGGTGAGAATCCATTCCAAAAATCGTAGAAGGTTTCCCATTTTTTTTCCAGGTTCTCGCTGCTTTTCAAATTTTTTGATCTTCCAATGTGGCGGTTTTCGAGCGATTACTGTATCATTAGAAAAATTATTTTAAAACAAGATTTTTTAAAACGGGGAAAATTTTCGCGCGCTTTTTTGCGTGCAGCTCTCAGTGTCGATTTATGGGATACGGTTTTTCAACTGAAAACACTGTTTTCCCGAGTTTTTTTTGATTATGCACAGTTTTCCTTCAAAACGTTTGCCTCACGTTTGTTCATATGATCGATAGCTACAAAATGATCACAGAGTGCTCGTGTAAAAGTGAAAATTCGAAGAGTAATTTCGTTTTTAAAATTTGGCTTGAAAAAACAAACTTTCGGAAATTTTGAGAAAACAGTTGACAGAATCGAAAAACAGTTGCCTCACGATTGTTCAGCAGACAAAGGCGGTCATCTTGAGCACAGAGACGGCCCGTAAAATGCAAAAATCGCTGAGAAATTTCAGTTGTTGAGGTTCAGAACTGAAATTCGCAGAAAAATGAAAAAATGCGCTCTTTCTTGTGGGCAAAACGCTAATTTCAGATCACACCTGTTATAAACTATTCTGACAATCCCTGTTTTACATAATTTTGCTCATTTTAGAATGAAATTTCGGGTTTTCGCAAGAAATCCAGAAATTTCAGACCTGCTTTTGTTTTCAACGACACTCCGTTTTAACACGGCCCTCAATTTAGCATTAGCCATTGGGGAGACAGTGGAAATGGAAAAGTGACCGACCGGAAGGGCCGGTCAAAGAAAAGAAAGAAAGAAATGGACAGACTCCGTTGGCTTTTTACTGAATGAAAATGATGATGCTGATGATGATGATGGTGACACCTCCGTCGGCCCGACCGAACTTTTTTCGAAACGCATACTCATTTTGCTAACTGTATTTGTGAAAGAGCACTTCTTTGCGTCCTGAAGAAAAACTGTCTCGAAAATCTTTTGGCTTTTTTCGAACCATTTTTCCAGAATTCTCTGTCGGACCACTCGGATTTCGCAAACTATGCTGGAATCTCGTTTCCACTGCAACATTTTCACTTCAGAGTGGAGAATTGTCATTTCTGCGGCTTGCTTCATTCAAAGTTGAGCGGAATAACTATTTTGAAAAGGCAGTCTTCGAACCCGAATTCCTGTTGAGGAAAAATTAATAAGGCGAGTGTTTGCGAGGGAGACCGTGGTCCTTCCTTCCCATTTTCTCCATTCCATCTGTCCCACACCATTCATTCCACCCTCTCTCCCCACATAAATATCGATCGATGCGTTTCAACACACCCAAGCTTTTAACTCCGTTGCTCTTTTCGAAATACACAGGCGTTTTAGTAACTATTATTCTTGTGATGACACCAAGTCTCGCCCAGTCGGGAGACGAATCTCGCCCTTTCGAATTTTTGACTGTATTCGTCTTTTTGCCAGTTTTTTTCACACCCTGTCTCGAAAGTTCCCCGCTGGTAACTCTATTAACGTTCGGAATAGCTCAAAGTGCATTCATAGCTAATATTCTACACGTTCTTCATATGCACTTTGAATGGGTAAATGAACTGTACGAACTGTACACCCCCGTTAGACCCTTTTTGTATTCAGATAAGCATAAACTACGCAAGATGCATGGCCGGAATAATGATGGTATACTCGATTCTCCGTTTTGGTCACATGGGCACCTACCTGATTCCGAAAATTCCAGCAACACTCAGCTGGAGACGCGTATTCGCGATAACCGCGTTCTTCATAATAACCGGACATCTAATGCACCCTTATTGTGTAGGTTTCCAGTATCCAAAAGTGTCAATCAACAATGACAATATTTGTTTCAGGTCCAGAATAACATCAGGATCCACATCTACTCGTATCTTGTAAGCATCGAAGCATTCATCTGGTACTCGGCCGACGAATTTCATTTTGTTCCGTCTTTCCTTGAATCTGATCCGGAATTGTTCGAAAAGTTCAGCAATGTCACTGTGCATGCTAAGAAAAAATAAATAATTGATAAACATGTAAGACGAGTTGTCCATAAGACCCCAACTAAACGTTCTCCTGGCTAAACGAGATGATGAAGCCGACGAGAATGGCCGTTCGTCACATTTTCGGTTTCTTCTTCCGTTTTTGTTGACCACGATGCCTGAAAGAAGGTTTTTCCGGGGAAGCACGTTGAGTTTGATTAGAACTGACCCCGATCCTCCAATTTATAGCATTTTACGCTCGTGGTTCATTTTCCATGTTCGTTTCTTCAGACTATTATAGAGACACCGCACAGAAATGGCGCTCTGTTGAGAAACTCTTTTTGAAGTGCAAATTGAGCGACCTCGGGGCCGAGTTTGAAAAGTTTGGCCACATTTTCAGTGGAAAATTACTTCGCGGCCTAGAAATTCGGCCAGATTGCGAACAGCGCGCCCTTTCTGTCCGGTGTCCCAATAATAACACGGCAACATTCCAGATCTTTCGATGACTTCTCCGAGCGACACGAGACTTTCTTTTCTTGACTTTCCGCTGTGTTCTGACGGCGGCGGAGTGGAGAAGAAGCTGTAAATGTTATACGGAGAGAAAAACAATTGTTTCGTCAAAAACTAACACGAAAATCGCTAAATCCGTGCCACTTTGTTGATTGTTCGCCTGTTCCGACAATTAAAACGCTGAAAATTTGCAAAATTATTGAAATCGAGGTGGGAAAGAGATAATTCGAGTAATTTTCGCAGTTTCAAGCGAGAAATCGGTAAGTCTGTTTTCAGAATTGACATTTCATTGCAAAAACGACTGTAAGCGATGTATGATGTATTTATACGGGTAAAAAATGAGAAAAAACGAATGAGAACCGAAGTTTTGCTGAAATGCTAAAACTACGCGCCGCCGGTGTAAGGACGGAGCGTCGTAGCAAATCGTAACAGGAGCACTGAATTATTTTCCAAAGTTCTGTGTAGGTTTCCAGTATCCAAAAGTGTCAATCAACAATAACAAAACTTGTTTCAGGTCTACAATAACATCAGGATCCACATCTACTCGTATCTTGTAAGCATCGAAGCATTCATCTGGTACTCGGCCGACGAATTTCATTTTGTTCCGTCTTTCCTTGAATATGATCCGGAATTGTTCGAAAAGTTCAGCAATGTCACTGTGCATGCTACGAAAGTGTCTTTGCCGGTTTCCAGAATTCGCAAACATTTTTTTTCGATAGTTTTCATACTGAACGCACTGGAACATGTGTATTACGCAATCCAACGGGCAACGGTTACAAAAAGAGGATTACGGGTTAATCCCCCCCAAATCGCTTATGAGTCGCGACCGAAACTCAACAGAAAAACAGTCAGTTTTCTCAGTTTCCTTGTATAAATACAATAATAATTACAATACGAATAACACTTGACTTGTTTTGTAGGTAACTGTGCACTGAAGCATAGCGGAGGTGTCATGGTAGTTTGTCGGAAATTTATTTTCTTATTCATATCTAAACCCTACAAAGGCATTCCCAAATGCGTTCCTCTTAACCTTGAAATGCCGATCGTTACAATATTTGCATAGTTTACATTATGACCCTTTTCTACACGGTCCCTCCTGGATCGACAAGTTCAACTACTATCCATTTACACGACCTTCCCATGCCTCATTTTGTACACTTTTTATTTTCTCACACGTTTTTCTTCAGCCCCGCCGCCGAAGCCGCCGCGTAAAAGATGGCAAATGACGTGGAAACGCGGCCGTTTTTTCGCGCTTTGTCTGCTGGCTATGCAAACGCGCTCCACTGCACTTTCAGCTCCAAAAGCGGTTTCTGATGAGATTTCCTCAAAAATGCTCGGTTTTTCCACTTTTCTTGTTTGAAAATCGTACAGAGAACACATTTTCAGTTGGTTTCGTTGAAAAACTATCGAAAATTGAAAGATTTTGCAAAAGACTGGCCGTTTTCGAAACGTTTTAAACAATTTCGGCACGATTTTAGAACAAGGGAACAAGAAAAGTGAGAAAAAGCCAAGTTTTTCAGAAAATTCCAGCAAAAAATGCATTCGGAGACGAAAAATGAGGAAATGAAAGTGCCGAGTCGCGGCGGAGCGCATTTTTCTTGTTTCTTTGTCCTTGGCTCACTAATAATGGGCTCATTTCGTATTTTAACGTAAAAATTCAATTCAGCAATGTGAAAAAGGCTACAAAGACTGAAAATCTGCTGCATAACCCCAAAAGTCGTGTAGAATTACACTCCCCCGCAGCCCGCCGGAAAAATTTGTCGATTCTGTCACAAAGTATTATGAAACTGAGCCCCTTTTGCACTTTTCACTAATCTTTTGCCTTATGCCGTTGAACACTTCCACAGATTCTTGTCTTTTCACATTTCCCTCCGAGATCGAATTAGTGATTTTTGTCGGCGCCATATAAAAACTGGACAAAAGCGGGCGGAAATGTTGCGCAGTTGAAAAACGAGGAACACGAAGCTAATGTACTTTTGTTTGCGATTTGTGAAAGCTACATGTGTTCCAAAATATAAAATATATAAAAGTTTAGAGCCACGTGTGCGAGCATCTGGCACTACTAGTCTTCTCAAAACTTTATATTAGTTACTTCCAGAACACTTTTTCCTGTCAAACAACTTCCTTCCGTCGTTTTTTCGCCTCAAAAGGTAATTGAGGCTTGGGTCTGGAATCGTAAACCGAAAAGGGATTCTTCGTTTTTCTCTCCATTTTACAATTTCCTTACAACTTGCAAGTAGTCTTGACCTAGTTTTCTACGAAAACAACTCCAATGCATGATGCGTCTCTATAAATATGTACTCCCAACAATTTTCACACACTATCACTGGATGGGCGCTCTCGCAAACATTTCGTTTTGCAAAGCAATGTTCAGTCCGCGAGAGCCGCTTTCGTTTGTGTGCTCACAAGAGTAGAGTAGTCTCTGTGAACTTGGGTTCTCATTTTGTTGAACTCAGGGCCTTTTTGAAGCATTCTGAAGCACTCTGTAACTTTTTAGGGTATTCTCTTAAGGTTCTCTGGCTTTACCTTGAAGTTTTAAAAGATTTGAGCCACTCAGCGCTATCTTAACGTTATAACTTTGTTGCAGTCGATTCCATCAGTTGTTCATCTCAATCGCTCTCTTTTTTCACTAATTTCTGCAAAAAAGCGTTCGGCGGGTTTGCTCTTTTCGGTCATTTTAATGACTTCTCGTCTTGTCTGCTCTTTCCGTTTTTCCGCTAATCCGACATTTCTTTTCTGAATTTTCATGTCAAACACTCACGGAACTCTCATTTTTCCACGTTTTTTTTCGTAATCTCCACTCTCTCTCGTTGTCGTTTTATAACAAAATTGTCCTGAAATTCTGTTTGAGATCTCTGGCTCGTCGTTGTCTGCGTCTCTCTTCCCCGCGTGCGCACTCTTCGTTTTGTGCTGTCCGGGCTCTTACAATTTCTTCAAAATGTTTATATCCAAATTGCCAATTTTTGCTGTATTCTTGAGGCTCTGTCGTCTTATCATCTCTTCTTCGTTTTCAGAACCACACTTCTCCTCGGCGACGACGACGATTTGTCGAGTGCCACGTGTGATTCAAGAAATTTCCGAAAATGTCTGTTTTCAAGCGATTTGTTCATTATTAAATTTCTGTCAAAGCCCTGTCTTTTCGTCTTTGTGGTCATTTCACTCTAGTTTTTCAGGTGCCCCCTTCTTTTTGCTCGTTTTGTCGGACTTTTCGCAACTTTTGCTGGGCCGTTATCGCTCGATTATCGATTTTTTTCGAATTTCGATCTCTTCCACCTCTCACTCATACTTCACCATGCACGAAATGTCGCGAATCTCAAAATTGATGTAAAAATGGAGGCGAGAATCCCGTGCACTTGCTTATAGTTCTAGGCCACCGTCTGAAACTTTTGAACGACTCGGCAACGGTTCTAACAGGCCTCGCCTCACTGCCCTATGACTTCAGAAGCGGAACGATTCAATCGGATCGTATCGCCCCATCATTTTCCAGTTTTAAACCCCGAAACCCTAATGCATTACGTAATGTATATAAAATTCAACAAATTAGAATAGATACTTATCTGGTCAGCTTTTCCATTTCTTTCGAAATCTCAACCACTATTTTGGGCGGCTAATCGAGTTTTCGGTCACATGGTGGTCCTTGTATGTTTGGCGCAATGCTAACGAGGGTTTCCCATAGTACATGAAGCCACTAAATCGCATCAATTCTCGCCGAAACGCACCGCCCACCGCCGCTCTTTTCTCGTTCTAACCAATTAGCAATCCGTTAGTCGGCGATCTTAATTTCAATGTCGATGGCAGATCGTTTCACGTAAGTTCCTCTTTGTCAACTTTGAGGTTTGTGACTGAAATTTGGTTATGTTTCGAAACTAGGCTATGAAAAAAATTATTTTTTTTCCGTTTTTTTCGTTTTTCTACGTCAAAAAACCCAATTCAGCGGTGTAAAAAAACGGAAAACAAACATACGCTGAATAGCCCCATTAGGACATACGCTTCAGGATTGGGTCTCCAAAAAAATGCACAAAACACACCTTTTTGTGGTATAAACTCTGAGCGCTGTAAAAGGCAATTCAGAGAGACAAAAAAATTTCAAACAATTTGAGCGTTCCCTGGTCCTTTAACAATTCCGAATTAGTGCCGTCCAACTTTGTGTGCCACTTGAGCCACAGTGCTCTTTTGTTTGAATTCAACTCGTACAAATTGACCAGACCACTTGTCATTTTGTGACGCAAAAAAAGAAAAGAAGGGGAAACCAAGAAAAAGACGATCCGAACGAATCAGGTCGCGGATTATTTCGCTCTTTTTTCCTTCTTCCATTTCCGTCTCTCGTCACTTTGGCGTCGTCAATTTACCCGGGCTAAAACGTTTGAAAATGAAAAAGTGAGTTCCAGACCGTCGAACTATTGTTCTCCGCTTCCATTCCAATTTGTTATTACACCTTTCCGCCGACGTTTTCTTTGTTCTTTGTCACATTTCGGACGGTGACACCCATTCTTTCGCTTTGCTTTTTTCCGTATTCTTTCATCGACTCGGAAAATTTTTCTGCCCCAATTTTTGACAGCTCTCCACGAAAATGTCCGTTTTCGGGCATGAGCGCAGGTGCCGGCGCCTTCCGGATGCCAAAATTAATGACAGTTTTCGAAACGGCGGCGGCGCGTTTCTCGCTTTGACCATTCTACCACTTGACCCGAAACCCGAAACAAAACATGTCTTAAGTGAAGCATATACGGAATACGCGAAAAAAAAGGCGAACACAGGCATCCGATAATTTGATCGTTTTCTCTCTCGCGAAATCCTCGTTGCGTATTTGTTTTGATTTGTGTTCCTCATGTTCATCTCGATTCCCATCCGATCATTTCTTGTTTGTCCTATCCATCCCTTGCAATCCGATATCGCCCGAAACCTTTGAGCTCAGAAAGACTGGCTCGGGAACAAAAGCCTCCTTTTATTACTGTTATTGTCTGCATCCTAGCCGATAGATGTTCAGAGTTCTAGTTTTTTCGATATTTCGCCCTTTTCTGATCAGACCCCTAAGTACGATTTCTGAGAAAAATGACGTTTTATAACTTTTGTCGCTCTGTCCAATGGTCCAAGTACTTACAGTATTAGTTCAATGACAAATACATGCCGTCCTTTAAAAACGATATATCTCAGCTACGAGTAGAGATATCTAAAAGTAGTCAACAGATAAAATGTAGACAAGTTTTCAATGAACAATGTGTCAGTTGACAACTTTTTGTTAACTCTACCGGCAGCTGAGATATACCGTCTTGAATACACGGAGTTTACAGTAGCCGGCCAGTCTCTAAACGCAACCGTAATGCAGTTCCGAGACTCCTTTTCCCTTCGTTCCCCTATCATCAACCACCCACCTCGCCTTGCCTTTCTCTATTTATTTCTTCCATCCGTACCCAGTCATCCCATTATCCAATACGATCCACCCCGCTCTTCACGTCTTTCCTTTTTTTTTGTCGTCATCCAGTTGATTCCCTCTCTCTCCCTCTCCGGTCGGTATCCATTTCAAGAGAAGAATCCGTCTTGAGTAGCCCATCATATTCCGTGTTAATGACGATGCCTGTGTCCATTCTGAATGTGTTCTGGACAATTCCGAATGGATGCAAAGAAGGCGCGCGCCGACCGGCTGACCGATTCTTGACATTCTTTACAAAAAGAGACGATGATAGCCATGTTCATCACTTTATTTTGTCGAGGTCGGCTACGGTGGGTGTGCAAACGCCGTCACGCCAATTTGCAGATTTACCAGGCTACCCTACCCTATTACTTTTTCCATTTTCTAGTGAATCTCCAACAAGCCGCGCTATTCAACGACTACCGTATGCCGTAAATCTCAGTTGTCAACTGCAAAAAATGCTCATCAAGAAATTGTCTACATTTTATCAGTTGACAATTTTTTGCTATCTCTACCGGCAACGGTCTCACTTTCTTCGCTAATTGTCATGACCTGGCATGCCATTTCATGTCAAACTTCTTCGCGAACACCCCCTTCGCCTTGTTGCGTACGTAATTGTCGGTGGTGCCGAAGGGAAGACGAAGAAGAAAAAGAACACAGTTATTATTATTATTATTATATTAGTGCGGTTGTTCGGTTGCAACACAAAAAGAGAAGACGACGGAAGATGTGTTTGTCTTGAAGGTATACGCAGTACTAGGTGAGGGGGAGGTACTTCCTCTCTCTCTCTCTTCCTGTCTGTACAGAATCATATCTTCTCTCTCTCTCTCTCTATTCCGAGAAGATTGTCTCATGGGTATTATACGCCTACATTCCGGGTGACTGACTCTCAATCTGCCACCTTCAGATTATTAGGAGATTACTATTCGTATACATACAGTTTCGCTCCCCGAGACAAACCCATAGCAGCTATGATCAAATTGTGTACACTTTATCAGTTTACCACTTTTTTAAATATCCCTTTTAAATATAGCAGACTTGCAACGGGCCGGGCCGGGCCAAAATTAGAAATTTTCCGGCCCGGGAGGATGCACCTAAAAATTCAAAGCGAACTAGAACTTCGAAACGAACATAATTTTATAGACTTAAAATTGCAAAAAATTGCCAAACTGGACATTATCTTGTTTGAAGATATCGCCCTGAATTGCATGTCATATTATTTTGAATAATAACCGTAAAAAACTTACAAAAATCACTTTTTTATCTTTCTTCCGTACCAAAATTTGCAGTTGTTTCGCAGAAATAGTTAGTTGATCGCCGTTTTCTTCAAGCACTTTGTCTTCGTCCACTTTTACCCACCAAACTTTGAAAACGGAATACGTTATCGTCGTTTTGCTTCAATTTCGAAGATTCATTGTAAAAACCAGCAGAAATAGAAAAAAGACGAAAAAGGCAATGTTATAGCATAAAAACCTGTTAAAAAATAGAAATTGCTGTTTAAAGTCGCAAAATTTTCACAAAAATTACGAAAATTTTCTCAAGAGTGGGCGGAGCGATTGATTGCAACTCTGGCACGCCATTTTAGCAATTTTGCCGCACGCGTTTTCCTCTTCCTTCATATTTTTTTTGCATATTTTTTTGAGGTCTAACTTCCGGGCCGACCGGGCCAGGCCGGGCCGACGATTTGCTGGCCCGGCCCGGGATTTGGCAAGTCTGAAATATAGTACAGACAGCCACAGTTTCTGTACGTTTGGTCTCGAGATCTCAAGACGCATCATTATTTCCGGGGACGGTGTCTCGCATCCTTTTCAATCATAAAAGGTCATTGAACGCGAGAGGTGTCGATTATAGGGTTTAGTAGATGATGAAGAGGACGCTCCTTTTTTTTCCGAGTGTGTGCGCACAGCGACAAAACACAGATCGCACCTTTTATTATGAAGAGAACTGGTTACCATCGCCCTTCTTTTTTTGTGATGGATTTGAGGATGACTTGCCAGTTTCGTGAACTTTTCAATATAGACAGTAAGCGTCTCCAGAAAATTCGTTACGAAAGCAAAACAAAACAAAAAAAAACTCTATTTCAATATTGATACTTTCTCTGTCTGTTTGCTCTGGGTCTTATCAAGCGCCGCACTCACAGAAATTCGTTCTCCATGTAGTTTTTCTCAAAAGATGTCTACGGCTTTATATGCCCGGGGCCACCAATTGCTTGGGAGTTTATATAAGGGAACGGCTTGCTCTCAGAGCCTTGAGTATCTTTTGCCGAGCCTAGATTTATCCACCCACTGGTTTTAGTGATTTCATGGCAGTGCTCGTCCATTGTGATTCTCCAACGTGCCCAGGGTTGCTCATATTGCGTCAAGGCCGTTGGATCCGAAGATCGATAGCTCAACCGTTTCTTTACTCCACGTACTGTTCTAGTTAGGTATCTTGTTGGGACTCGTGTGTTTCCGTCTGCCGTCTTCCGTCTTCCGTAAAAAAATTTTTCTTCCGTCTTCCGGGATTTTTTCTTCTTACCGTAAAAGAGTAATGGGGCTATTCAGGCTGTGAAAAAAATGATTGTTTTCCGTTTTTTTCGTTTTTTTACGTCAAAAAATCCAATTCAGCGATGTAAAAAAACGAAAAAAAACGGAAAACAAACATACGCTGAATAGCCCCATAATAGCTTTTCAGAAGCCATTTACTAGCCCCGAAGAACGCGAATTTCCACGTTTAGTGACCCAGATCCAAAATTTTTGCTTCTTTAGTTATTTTTCTCAAAAAAAAAACCGGAGAAGTAAGTTCTGCATTGACGATTTTTTGTTCCGTCTTCCGTCTTCCGGTAGAAAAATGTTCTTCCGTCTTCCGTTTGAAGAACTCAACGGAAGAACACGGAAGAATTTTTATCTTTTTTAGAAAATTTTTTCATGGAATGTGATCAACTGACGAAATGTATAACAAAGTGAACTCTGCTTATAAAAAAATCATTGTAAATTTAACTTTTCCTACAAAAAAGTTATTCGAGTTGTTCCGTGAAAATGTCCTTCCGTCTTCCCCGTTAGCCCTTTTTTCACGGAACAACTCGGATAACCTTTTTGTATGAAAATCTAAATTCACAATAATTTTTCCATGAGCAGAGTTCACTTTGCCATACATTTCGTCAGTTGATCACATTCCATGAAAACATTTTCTAAAAAAAGATAAAAATTCTTCCGTGTTCTTCCGTTGAGTTTTTCCGCTCAACTCTGCTACATACGTCACCTTACGCATTAGTTTTTTTTTGTCTATCTCTAGTCCTCTTCTGTAGTCTCCTTCCAACTTGTCCAAGTACTGTCCGTCCTGAAATGTCCAACCGAAAGCACACAATCGTGTTCCTACCACACCTTTCCATGTACACACACAATACAATAGAATTCAGCGCGGTGCCACGTCATCTCAAAGTGAAAACGGTTCAGGCGCGAGCGAGCACCGTTTTGAAGTGTCCGTCGAGAGCACATTTGTGTGTGTGTGTGTGAGCATTATGGATTAATTTCGTCGCATTTCGCATGGCGCGCCAGCTCTTCTATAATCATGCGCATGATTGAGACGCTCTCGGCATTTCCGTGTTGTTCTCGAAGAATTGGACTACTGTAGCTAGGTGTACAGGTTTCCCAACATTATCTAATAGTTGTCTAATCGTGTTTGACAAGCTTTTCATTGAACTTTTCCTATTGATTTTTATTCTCTTGCTACACATCTTTCTTCTAAAACTCTAAATTTAACATTACCTGACTAGGGAATGGCCCGCACTTACCTTGGGCTTTTGGAATGGGACCTATATGATTCGAAAGAGAATTTCACGGAGAATCCGAATCTGCTCTCCATTTTTGCTAAAAAGCACTGGCTGACGAGAAAATCTGCCTGTTTCTGCCACATTTTCTAGCAAATTCATCTTCGGCGACCTGTATCTCAAGAGCCACGCGTCCGTTGCAAAAGTGGTCAACTAGTAAATTAACGAAAATTATCTCGTAAATAACTTTGTAGTTGATCGTCTATTTAAAAAAATTTAGTTTTCGAGTTATCGTCGCTTTTTTCTTGTCGCTCTAGGAAAACAGTTCATAACTCGAAAACTAATTTTTTTTTAAATAGACGATCAACTACAAAGTTATTCACGAGATAATTTTCATTAACTTACTAGTTGACCACTTCTGCAACGGACGCGTGGTTCTTGAGATACAGGTCGCCAAAGATGAATTTGCTAGAAAATGTGGCAGAAACAGGCAGATTTTCTCGTCAGCCAGTGCTGTTTAGCAAAAATGAAGAGCAGATTCGGATTCTGCGTGAAATTCTCTTTCGAATCATATAGGTCCCATTCCAAAAGCCCAAGGTAAGTGCGGGCCATTCCCTAGTGAGGGTTGATCATAACATACTAGGCCTTCACTATTTTATTAATATCCTCAGTTCCACTTGCCCCTTCCTAATCCGATTACCACATTTCCCCTACTACAAGATCACTTGGCATCATGCCAATTCTCTTCTGGTTCTTTCTTTTTGAACTCTCTTCCTCGCTCGTCTTTCGATCCCTGATCCAACTATTTTTCAGGTATAAAACATCCGAATCAAACGAATCAACGTGGCGACGTCAATCGATAAACCGACTCTTCCGAGACAGTCGTCGAGAATGTTGGCGACGAGACCCTACGAGCCACCACCAGATTATGTAAGTCTTTGGAGGCCTAAATGATCAATTGCCACTCTGAGACCGTTCATTTAAGACAATATATCTCAGCTGCCTGTAGAGGTATCAAAAAATTGTCAACTACAAAAATATTCGAAACATGTAGGCCTACAAATTTGTAGTTGACAACCTTTTGATATCTCCGCAGACAGCTGAGATATACCGCGTTGAATAGACCGTCCAACTTTGCTCTGTTCAACTCCTTTCCGCAACCTTTCCGCCTCCTGTTTGTTATTTACTTTTTGTTTCCGCGCGCCGCATCGGCAGCTCACCCTTTTGACAGTAGTGTTCACACACTTTTCTCCCCCCCCCCCTTCCCCAAAAAAAACTGGTCCTGGCCGATCGGTCGGGCGCTTCAAATGACTTTTGGCACCCGTCGGGAGTGAATTTGAGCTGCCGATACCACTTGAAAAGTCATCATCATATCCACGTGGCATCATATTTCAACGTGAGTTTCGAGGGGGTTATATATATTGTAGTCGAATTCGGCTAATTGAAAAGTGACATTTCCACCCACCACTTTCTCCTTTTCCCCTCGAATTCATTGCCAACTGGTGAGACTTTATCTAATTATCGATTTATACATGCTACTCGGTTCTAGATTCACTTTTGATTCATTTGGGTCTCACCACGAGAATCTAGAGGTCTCAAAATGGAAATCCTGGAGACCCAACGTGTTGGTGTCAAAAGTCATAAAGATGTCAGTTCATTTTGTTTACTCTTTTTTCCGCCCAACTGTTTGTCGCCCCCCGTCTACTATCCAGATCCTAATGTACATCATCCTCCTGATCATGATCTTCTTCCCCCATTTTCCCTCATTTTTTTTCCCGCCCAATTCTTTCGCTTTTCATCCGGCGTTTGACCGACTTTTCTCTGCGCCGCCCCGTCCGCTGCCAATCCGCCACTTTTTTTGTTATGCCACCACCGCTTTTTCACTCACTTATCATACAATAGTCTAATTAGCGAGGCCACGCCCACTTCTTTTGTTTTTTTTTCGACCTCTGCAACAATACGCGAATTTCTCGACGATTCGAACGAAACGGATGATGATGATATATATTGTGGCGGGCTTGACTATTGATGGCGATTTATCTCAGCTGCCAGTGGAGACATCAAAACGTTGTCAACTAGTAAATTGTGCATTAAGAAATTGTGAACACGTTATCAGTTGACCACTTTTTCACATCTCCACAAAGAACTGAGATATGTCGTCTCGAACACTAGAGTTTCTAGCAGCATTCTCTTCCCCAAACATCGCCTAACAACCCCTTCCTCTATTGATTTTCATCCGTCTTCCTCTTCCCATCGCTATAAATCTCATTTCCTTTCCGTTGATTTATGATAACAGATTGGAGAAGCATGCAGAAAGTGGACACAACTTTTCCTTCGGTGATCTTCCGTGGGGATGACATTGCAGGAATGTTTCCTGGTCAGAAAAACTGATATATCTTTGGACCCCTGTATCTCGAGAACTAATGATTGTATCAAAGTGTTAGAAACTAGAAAATTGTTGGAAATTTTGTGCTAAACAACTTTGCAATTGAAAACTTCTTCTCAAACTACCGCGTTTTTGAGATGTGAAGCCTATCATGAAAAAGGTACAGTGTACGTTTTGCTCTTCCGTATCGGCTACCAAACATTGTTCATTATCATCCATTCGTTTCTTCCTCGTATCACCGCTTCCGAATGTCATGTTTCCCACGCGTCGCTCTGCGGATTCCCAGCCGATTCGTCCGAAACGATCCAACATTGTCCGATCCGATCAGACAACAAAAAAAAAAAGAAGACGGTATTCATTGTGATGGTGGTTTTCGCATAAATTATAATGTGACATGCTTCCTCCTCCTCCTTTGCATTCTTTCCGATAGTTTTATTGAATAATATCCGAAATGCCGTCGTGTGCGTCTGCATCAATCGACGCCGAATTACAATAGTTCCGATCTTGATGCTCCGGTGAGCCTAATCCATTCGCCAAGTGTTGATCAAACAATGTTCGTGGCTTTTCGGCGAGCGCCAAACGCGAAAGGAGCATCTTTGCTTTTGGCTTTTGGCTCCGGCTGGCTCTTCAATAATAATCTGTTTATTCTCTCACTTTTCCTCCTGACCATTCATTTCGCTCATTCTCGCATACATACCGATTGTTTCTTTTTCTATTCCCCATCCACTTTTTCCGATGCATCTGAAAGGACAATCTTTGAGGATCTTCGAGCGAAGACTCTTGAGATATGCATCTTTTGCCCGACAACAAACTACCCGTTTGACCTGCGGTTTTATGTGCATTTCGAGTGAGATTCCAATCTTGGAAAAGAACAATCGAGGAATGTTGAAAATGGGTGTTACAAACCTACAGTATGTCCTGTCAGTTTCAAATTTGTTTTGTGAAATCTTCAAGTCCAGTACTGCATTTTATTAGTTGACAACTTTTTTGTACACGCACTCTCTGGCTTACTGTAGCTCTTGGAAGTTGGGGGTGGTTGCCAGACGTGTTATGATTTTCAGTGCAAACAAACTTCCAAGAGGTACAGTATCCCAGGGAGTGATTGTACAAAAACGTTGTCAACTGCAAATTTGTAGTGCATAACGTGTAGTATATTTTTGTAATTGACCACTTTCTCACACGTCCACTGCTAACAGTACCAACTCGACAATATTCGCTCAAAGTTGATCTCCACTAAAACTGTGTCGAGTCATCATCGAGAACAAGTGTAATTAGGAGTAGAACAACTTCTAGGAATTTGCTAAAACATCAAGTTCTACCCTGAAAAAAGCGTGTCCAGGTTCCTGTTCCTCGTCAAAAAATTTCTAGAAAGAATTTCCTTTTTTACAACCTCATCACGACCCCCGAACTTCTTCATTCTTGACATTTCTTCTCAAAAAGGACCGTGATCTTCTGGTGGTCACATTCAGTGTTACATTCAGTTATCAGTAAGTCACCAAACCATTCTCACTCTTTGTTTTCTTTTTTTTATCCTTTTATCATAAAAACAATAGAGAAAAGGGACGGAAATGATTGATTGGCATTGATAAACTGTCACTTTTGTGAATGAACTAAAACAGAGTAGCTTTGTTTTCGCTATTTACCACTTCTTCTCATTTCTGATGCATCATAATGGATTTTCCGTTCATCTTTGATAACTTCCGGACACTTTGCAACTGAATTTAGTGACTGAGTTGGTTGCGAAACGTCCTTGTATGTCGTGAAACTTGTTATATCACAATACTGTATATTCAAACTAGTATATCTCAGCTGCCGGTGGAGATATCAAAAAGTTGGCAACTACAAAAATCTACTAAACATTAGCGACTACATTTTTGCAGTTGACCTCTTTTTGATATCTCTACAGACAACTGAGATACACCTCCATTACAGTTTATACGCAAAACAAACTCGTTCGAGCTGTTTTTGCAGCTATGATTAGTAGCAAAACGCTTGGTTGCAAAACGTCTCACAGTGAAATATTGAAACCAGAACCCTCCAAACACATGTTCTCCTAAACAAACATGACCCAGCCACGTCATCAACCCATGGGGACCGACCAGAAAAAGCAATGATACGTCCCATTGGCTCTTGACATTTCCCCTCCCTTCTTCTTCTTCTTCTTCTTCTTCTTCTTCGTCTTCTCCCACTTTTTCTCGTCGAATCTGCGTTCTGTTTTGTGGTGTAATTCGAGAAGGGATTCACTGTTTGTTCACCCCACCAATAATATGCACCTTTTCGCCTCCCCGACCGGTGAACCCTATTCATGCTTTTCACACAACCACTATTATGCATGCTTTCATTTCATTACACATTGTTATTGTCGTTTCCTTTTAGAGCTGTTTGTTCGCTTTTCGCATTTGACCCCTAGCTTCCTGGCACAGTTGCAAGCGTGTCTCACAACTGTAAAGCGTCTTATTGTTGCAATTTGTATCTTACTAGTTGATCAATAGTTGCAAAGTGTCCAACGGTTGCAAAACGTCACACAAAATTCTCATTTCATTTTCTCTACGCATAATCATAATCCCACGCTTTATATTGCGCCAATGTGTGCAACTAAACGAAACCACCCGAAACTAGAATGGATTTTTTTTTTGGTCAAAATTTCAAAACCCTCGCTCTCAATTTGCGTACCGTTTTGTGTGCAGTCAACTGTGACATTTACCAGCCGCCACAAAATTTGCATAATCTCCGTTTCGCATGCGCTTTTCGGTTTTTGTGTGTGTATTGGTTTTGGGGTAAAAAAAAGTAATGGGAAGGGATGGAGGTCGACACTGAAACCGTTTCTTTTTCAAGGTTTTGAGTAGCGGAAAAGCCGAAGAGGTTATCATTTCCTTTTTTCGTCTGCTGTAGTTGCGAAACTGGTTGCGAAATGTCTAGGTTTCGGTCAGTGTTGAGCGGAATTCCGTCTGCCGTCTTCCGCCTTCCGTCTTCCGTGGTTTTTTTTGTTCCGTCTTCCGTCTGCCGTCTTCCGTAAAAAAATTTTCTTCCGTCTTCCGTCTTCCGGGATTTTTTCTTCTTACCGTAAAAGAGTAATAGCTTTTCAAAAGCCATTTACTAGTCCCGAAGAACGCGAATTTCCACGGGCAGTGACCCAGATCCAAAAGTTTTGTTGCTTTAGTTATTTTTTTCAAAAAAAAAACCGGAAAAAAAGACTCTGAATTGACGATTTTTTGTTCCGTATTCCGTCTGCCGTCTTCCGGGAAAAAAGTGTTCTTCCGTCTTCCGTCTTCCGTCTTCCGTGAGAAAAATGTTCTTCCGTCTTCCGTTTTCCGTGTTCCGTAAGAAAAATTTTCTTCCGTCTGCCGTCTGCCGTCTTCCGGATTTAAAAATTCCATTTCCGCTCAACTCTGATTTCGGTCATTTCGTCGTTGGTCCCCTCCTGTTAGAGCCGCGAACTTTGCCTACACTTCTCCATCCTCGAACCTCGTCAAGTTTCATCAACTTTTTCACCTCGTTTTCACACTTTCTTCTGCCATCATCTTTAGAAAAAACCGCGCCTGCCAATTAGTGTGTGTGTCTCTTCCGAGTATTGCGCAACAAGTGTGTGTGGGGATAACTACGCCCTAGCTAGCGATTAGTGAAAGTGCGAAAAATGGCGCCGCTTTTGCGGATGGAGAAGGAGAAGCGGCAAAAGTGTTCGCATTTGACACCACCTCGGTGGCTGTAACATGATATAAGTTTATGATCATATCGGCAGAGGATGATCGATGGAGGGGAAGACCCTGTTTGCACACCTGTTCTTCTTCACCCCCTCTCTCTCTTTCTCTCTATTCCACCATTCTATTTCTGGCCGCTTTACAGCCTATGCTAGAGCAGCGATGGCCGACGAATACAGTCAGGAATAGCAGCTCGCCGCACGTCGTCGTCGTCACCTCATCGCCCACCTACAGAAGTCACTCGATTGACGCCGCCGTCAACAGGTATGTGTACGTAGGCGAGCCTTTAGAAAAGGCACTAATTGAAAAAAAAAAAGAAACGTACACGGTCATGAGTCACAACGTTGACATTCAAAAGGTTTCGTATAGTGTCGGCACTCACTTTTAGCCTTAATTCAGGCAAAGTAACTCTACACACCCGCGGTTGGTAGTGACCTAAAAGTAGAAACTGAATTGCCTTCAATTTTTGCAATGTTTCACTGAAGAGTGCCACCAATTTGGCTCGAAGTGAACCGAAAAACTTTTGAACTATTTCATGTAAATTGACATCAATGTTGCATTTTGCAGAAGTACATCCGCCTACTTCCAACACGCTCACCGCCCGACCTATCATCGCAAGCCACACCAACAGCACGAGTATCCGATTTGTGGAGTGTCTCCGGCCAGACAACACTCGTACGATCACTTTCAAAAGTCAGTTGTTCGAATGGCAAAAACTGACTCTTGTTAATACGTTCTAGAGCCTTAGGTTCAGCAAAACATCATTTGAGTCTAAGGCTGTGAGCATACTTACAACGAGCCCGAGATTTTGCTTTATATGCTTTTAGACTTTTGAAAAAACCAAGACTAGGCCCCTGTCTGGGCTTTATTTTGATGTGAGCTAGTAAAAAAAAAGTCGAGCTTAGCCAGGTTCTCCTGAACCGTTACAAATGTGTACTCAGCTCAAGTCTTGAGATCCTTGAAGCAGACTTGTGACTAATAATCGGCTTGGTCCGGGTTTCATATTATAGGGGCACCGGAGAGAAAGGGCGCGCTGTTCGCAATCTGGCCGAATTTCTAGGCCGCGAAGTAATTTTCCACTGAAAACGTGGCCTAACTTTTCAAACTCGGCCCCGATGTCGCTCAATTTGCGCACTGCAAAAAGAGTTTGTCAACAGAGCGCCATTTCTGTGCGGTATAATAGTTTTGAAGGTTTAGAACTGGAAAAAGTCAAGTACAACTATTATTTTTATTTCGAAATAGAAAAAGTCACTAACAGCCACTGTTTTTCAGCCTATCAGCAGCCGAAATCGAAGAGATGCTGCGAACACGTCAATTCCCGGAGGTAAGCCTCATTTGTCACCCCGAAACCAGTCATTCATTCGCATTCCACAGTTTCTCCTCATTGTTTTCCTTTTTCCTCCAACTGGGTCAATCTCATCGTATACAGTTAGCAAGTTTCCAACTTTTCTCACCACCTCACAACACACTTTTTATGCGTTTCTCGCGCATTCAATTCACAAAGTCTCGATATTATCAATCAACGCGTTTATGATCTCTTGTGTTTCTTTTGCAAAAGCAAAAGCCTCGCTGGCTATGGTTAGAAACTTGTTTTCGCACTTTTTTTGTTGTACAAGGCCGAGGAATAGAGGACACTGGGTTTTTGTGTGTGAAAAGTGAAGTGACGGCGGATAAGTGTCGTCTTGGTGTTTGATGATTTTTTATTGAGAAGCTGGGCAATATCAGTTGAAAACGTTCAACTTTGAGTGTGTCTAGCCGAGCCCAGAGACACTTTTTTTGATAGATCTTGACACCTAGTACTGTAATTTACTAGTTGACAACTTTTTTGTGCAACCTTTCTCTGGGGTACTGTAGCTCCTTGAAGTTTGAACTGAAATACAAAGCCTTAAAGGTAGTCTTAACTTTCAAGAGCTACAGTACTTTTAGGAGTTGGTGTACTAAAAAGTTGTAAACTGCAAAAATATACTACACATTATGGACTAGAATTTTGTAGTTGACAAGTTTCATGTACCATCTCTCTAGAGAATACTGTAGCTCTTGAAAGTTAGAGCTACTGAAAGTCTCATCTATTTCAACGCAAACTTCCAAGCTCTACAGTACCCCAGGAAGTGGTTGTACGAAAAAGTTGTCAACTAGTAAAATGTAGTACTGGCTGCCAAGATTCACCAAAAAAAAGTTTCTAGACCAGTAGGACACCTCTTGACTCAGCTTGACACACGTAACGTTTATCTGTTCAGTTCCCATTGCCAAACTACGAAAAATTAGTGACCCGAACAAAAATTCAACGAAAAATTCGCGGTCATATGTTTCCATCTGTTCACATCTGTTCCATGTCACATGAAAAAATGAGAAAAGTTTCTATTTATACACACTTTTGCGGATTCGTTTATAAATGTGTGAAACAGTGATCTCTTTTCGTTTGAAAATCTTGTATATAGCCTTCTAAAAACGTTGAAAATCTCTCTACCAAGTCAAGAATTCTCTCAAAAAATGCTTGTCCGTTCCACCGACTATCCTCCTAATCCCCACCGCCTAGCCGCTTCGAAAACTGCCATCATCATCCGCACAGAGACGGGGTGGGGGGGCGGCTTCGAAATGATGAATTCATAATTTTTTTTGGCTATCGGGAGGGTCGACGACACAATAGAACACACTTGAATCCCTCCCCCTCCCCCTTGCTTTCCACTTGAAGACTGAAGAAAACAGAAGCGCCCTCTCCGGCCGTCTGTCCGTCGTTTTATTATTTGCCCATCATACCATACCATCATCACATTTACATCTCTTTTCATTCATTCATTCATTTCCTCCTCCCATTTCTCATCTTTTTCTTGTTATTATACAAATCTTTTGCAGATTGCCGGCATTTACGGAAGTGATGAGCAGCCGGCGCTGAGAAGATTCACTCGCTACAATCAGTCGATTAGCTCGAAGGTTCCGCCGCCGCCGCCGGCGCCTCCGCATCCGCCGCCACAGCAAACTGTCGTCATGGACAAGGATGCTGGACGCGGATCGATTTTTTCGAAAAGGTCAGTAGTGTAGGGACATGTCTTTTTATCTTTGGCGTCAACCAATTCATCCTCATTTGCAGCTCGAAGAAGCCGCTATTCTTCATGGGCAACTGGACGTTCCGCGAGCGCAACAAGTCCGCCCGCCCGTCGATCAGCGAGGCGATGCGCGAGGAACGTCCGCACAGCATGAACCTGTCGGACGTGCGGAGCCGCAGCAAGAGCGGCGAAGTGCTGGGCCCGCGGAGTACGGTCTTCGTGTCCGAATTTCCGCGGAACGTCGAGACACGGGTGCCGGTGAAGATCGAGCGCAGTTCGATGGTCCGCAGAAAACCGTCGAATTTTGGTGGTGCGCCCGAATCGATCAATAATAATAGCAGTGCGTCGAGTCCGTCGTCTTCCACCTCCTCGGCCGTCGGCGATTTCAAGAGTGAGTATTGTATTGTCGAACAAGTTCCCCCCCTCCTAATCTAATTGTGTTATTGTATTGTATGATTGCAGCCACGATTACCGTCGACGATGATCAAGTTGCCGTGATGCGACCCAAGAAGGATTCCGAAGCGACCAGCAGCAATAACAACAACAACCGGTACAGCTTTCAGTCTTGGTACGTCCACGGCTACCAGACGACTATACAATTCCGCCCGTTTCAGTGTACAACTCCGCAAATCGTGTCCGGACCTCGACAGTTCAGTGATGAGCAACATGGAACAGCACCGAGTCTCGAAGAAACGGACCCGACGGGCGAAAGAGAAGATGACGCAGGCGGCGTGGAAGCGGAAGTCCGTCAAGGAATGGTCGCTCGACGACGTGCTCCTCTGGCTGCAGTCCGCACAAATGGACGAGGTGGCGTCGCTGCTGATCGGCTACGATTTACGCGGCGACGATCTTCTGCAGTGGAACGATCACACGCTGGCGCAATTGGGAGTGTCCAGCGAGGAAACACGGAGCACCTTACTAGCGGAACTCACGAAAATCATCGAGAACGGACCCGAAACGGTGGTGGAGGATGTTCGCAGCAATCATAGAACACTTTTTGATATAGTTAAACAGACTAGTTATGATCAGGTCAGTTTTGAGTGTAAACTTCAAACAGCCGCAGTAGGCCTAGGAAAGGTTTTACAATAAAGTTGTCAATTTCAAAGTTGTAGTACTCAGTGTGTAGAATAATTTGTTAATTGACACTTTTTCTGCATGAGCACTCCGAAGACTACTGTAGCTTACGGAAGTTTGGGCTCTCAAATGGCCTTTCAATTGTACTCAAACTTCAAGCACCTACAATAGGCTTAGAAAACGTTGTACAAAAAAGTGTTCAACTACAAAAATACAGTACTTGGTGTCAAGATTCCACTTTTTCAGGTACTGGCAGTCGAGACCCCCCTAACGACTCGAGATATCACAGTGACGCACGGACGACTCGGATGTCTGCAGATCACAAAAGTCAACGGAGCAAACTTGCCGCTGAAGGAGCATGACTGGTAATTTATTATATTTTTTGAGAAGTAAAATAACAAAAGCGTCAATTTAGCCTACTCGAAATCAACGAAAGAGCCGGAGAGCAGTTCAAGAGTGCTCTGATGCTCACCAAATTGATATCCGATTCGAACGGCGCCGCCATTCGATTCGTCGTCTTGCGACGGAAAAGCGATACGATTTTGGCCGAGTCACAGGTGAGACGGTTCGCAACCGTGGTTGCAATTCGGCAGAACACTTTGCAACTGGTTTAGACTTTTGTTTTCCCTTATTCCTTATTGATTTCATGGCAATATGTCAGTTGGTTGCGAATTGTCCTAGTTCCAAAGTGTCCCAGTGGTCAAATAGTTGCAAAACGTCCCCCTAATCTCTATTTCTTCCAGAAAGAATCGTCGAGCAGCGGAATATCATCAAGTCCTCAAACTCCAACCGAATAATTGTTTCGCAAACCCTTTTATTGTACTTTTTTATCGTTAGTGACTATGCTTTACTTAATTTTTTGCACCCCCCCCCCCCCGCCTAAAATCAATCGATAATGCGCCCCGCTTCTAACTCGGAAACTGGTGACCATTTGCACTTTTTTAATGTCAAAATGACCGATGATAATAAAAAAAAAGTGTTTTGCTGTCCACGAAGTACGTCTGCACATGACCCGTTTGAGGAGAGAGAGAGAGAGAGCACAGAGAAAACGACAGTGTTTAGTGATAAGATAATAGTTGTGGGTCATGGTTTCGGCTCGTAAAGTGAGTGTACAATAGTAATTGACTACTATCTACTTACTCTCTTTTTGAGCACATTTTGCTAAATTGATAATAGCGGTAGGGCTTTTTGAGCCAATTATTGTGTTGTTATTGTATGACAACTTTGAACAAACAAATATTATCAAACCAGTTTTCTCCCCCTTTCTTCAATTCCAGAATGATGTTAGCCGAAATGATGCACGGCGACCAACTGTCGCTTCTAAAGCACGAAGAAGGGATGCAACCGATGGTTCCCGAAGGGTAGCCTACCGTAATCCCTCTCACCGCCCTTTAAACGTTTTCAGTTCTAACCTGTACTGGTCCTCACTAAATGTGACGGGTCCGGAGACGAAATCCACCAGTTTCCTGGAGCGTTGGAGGAATAAAAGGCCGCGAAAAGTGAAGGAGATTCTTCACAACGTGTCCGGAATGGCCGAATCCGGACGGCTTCTGGCTATTATGGGCTCGAGCGGAGCCGGAAAGACCACGTTGCTCAATGTGCTCACCTCGAGGAACCTCATGAATCTGGACGTTCAGGGCTCGATTTTGATTGACGGAAAACGGGCGAACAAGTGGAAAATTCGAGAGGTAAACTCTAGTTGCTTCGACTTTAGTGGCCCGACTTTATCCTCTCTTCCAGATGTCCGCGTTCGTGCAGCAACACGACATGTTCGTGGGCACTATGACCGCCCGCGAACACCTTCAGTTCATGGCCCGTCTTCGGATGGGCGATCACTATACGAAGCACGAACGGCGCGTCCGAGTGGAGCACGTGCTCACTCAGATGGGACTGCAAAAGTGTGCGGACACGGTCATCGGAATACCGAACGAGCTGAAGGGACTGTCGTGCGGCGAGAAGAAGCGACTCTCGTTCGCTTCCGAAATTCTCACTTGTCCGAAAATTTTGTTTTGTGACGAGCCGACGTCCGGGTTGGACGCGTTCATGGCCGGTCAGTTTGTGCCGTTGTCTCCATTTGCTCTTAGCCCCGCCCATGTTTCAGGCCACGTAGTCCAGGCTCTCCGCCGTTTGGCCGACAACGGAATGACCGTGATCATCACGATTCATCAGCCGAGCAGTCAGGTCTATTCACTTTTTCACAAGTGAGTTTTATAGTGCTTCGCTCCCGCCCCCGCCCCCACAATAGTCGCATTTCATTTCCAGTGTGTGCCTGATGGCGTGTGGTCGTGTAATCTATTTGGGACCGGGCGATCAGGCGGTCCCTCTGTTCCAAAAGTGCGGCTATCCGTGTCCGGCCTACTACAACCCGGCGGATCATTTGATCCGAACGTTGGCAGTGATTGACAGCGATCGGGCGACCTCTATGAAGACCATTTCGGTTCGTGCTTATCGATTGATCACGGCGACCAAAAGTGTAGAAAGGGGGGCGTGGCCTAATCTGAGACGCGTTTTCTGAAAATTGTCGCAATTCCAGCACACTTTTCCGATATTTTTTAGGTGATATCGACTAAAAAAGAGACATTAAACAGAGAAAACGATGAAATTTTCGTGAAAACGCCGCGTTTGAGACGTTTTTGGCATATTTCGCAATTTCGGAATTTTCATACCGGCCGATGTGGATAGTTTTGAGACGAAATGAGTGTCGGAAGTGATTAAGCACGTTAATACAAGTATTTTAAGCGTTCAAACGGAAAAAATTAACGGCGAATGACTGAAATTCGCGCATTTTCAGCACAAAACTTGAAAATCGATTCAATTAATTCATTTCTGAATGAAACCTGCTCGTTTTAAGCTCAAAAAGTGCGCGCGATGATTAGTTTAACAAAGTTATGCAATTACATCGTCGAAATCGCACAAAATTTGGGTAATTTTTGACGAAAAACATGAAAAAAATGGGGTTAAATTTCGAATTTCGCGCCAAACTGCACTGAGTTTATCATTGGAGCGCACTTGCAGCGCACGCGCGGGAGTTGAAAAATAATAAATTTTCGGGTTTTTTTTGGTCGCCGTGAAATATCACGTACACTTTTGGGATACTTGAATTATAGAAAATCCGTCAAGGATTCCTGTCGACAGACCTCGGACAGTCCGTTTTGGCGATCGGAAACGCGAGTAAACTGCGCGCCAACTCGTACGCGACGAGTGATACGTGTTCCGAAAAAACCAAGACATTTTTCAATCAAGAGTGAGTATATACCTACATATATATATATGTATAACTACAGTAATCCGCAATCCTTTTCAGCTACAACGCCTCGTTCTTCACCCAATTCTGTGCGCTTTTCTGGCGTTCCTGGCTCACCGTAATCCGCGATCCGAATCTTTTGTCCGTTCGATTGATGCAAATTATTGTGAGTTTGGAAGACATGAACCTCATTTTTCGGATAAAACTTTTTAGATAACCGCCCTCATAACCGGATTGGTGTTCTTCCAAACGCCCATCTCGCCGGCCACAATAATTTCCGTCAATGGAATCATGTTCAACCACATTCGCAACATGAACTTCATGCTACAGTTTCCCAATGTTCCGGTAATCATAGACTACAGTACTCGGCAACTACAGTAGCCCAAAAAAATAGGTGATCACCGCCGAGCTACCCATAGTGCTTCGCGAGAACGCGAATGGCGTCTACCGGACGAGCGCCTACTTTTTGGCCAAAAATATTGCAGAGGTAAAGGGATAAAGAGTGCATAAAAAAGAGATTGCTTTATCCATAAATCTATCCATAAATCTATCGATAAACGTGCGTTTTCAGCTGCCCCAGTACATAATCCTTCCGATTCTCTACAACACGATCGTCTACTGGCTCTCGGGTCTTTTTCCGAACTTTTGGAATTTCTGTTTCGCATCGCTAGTCACTATTTTGATAACTAATGTGGCGATTTCCATTTGTAACACTTACAATATCATTTCAAATTTTAAAAACGCTAAAATACTTCCAGCCTACGCCGTAGCGACAATATTCGCGAATACGGACGTCGCGATGACGGTCCTGCCGATCTTTGTGGTTCCGATCATGGCATTCGGCGGCTTCTTCATCACTTTCGACGCGATTCCCCAATATTTCACGTGGCTTGCGTCGCTTTCCTATTTCAAGCAAGTTTTGGGAAACCCACTTTTTCAACACTGTATATCTCGGCGGCCGGTAGAGATATCAAAAAGTTGTCAACTGATAAAATGTAGACAATTTCTCAATGAACATTTTTGTAGTTGACAACTTTTTGACATCTCCACACACGGCTGAGATACATGCGTTTGAATGCACGCTATTCTCAGTTTTGTAGGTACGGCTACGAGGCGCTGGCCATCAATGAATGGGAGTCGATCAAAGTGATTCCAGAGTGTTTTAATAGATCCGTGACGGCTTTCGCACTGAATGGATGTCCGAAAAATGGATATGAAGTGCTCGAATCGGTAGGTTTTTCATCTACAAATAAAGTTGGTACAAACAAAATCGATTTTTCTTGCAGATCGACTTCTCGGCTTCGCACAAAATCCTCGACGTTTCCGTCCTTTTTCTAATGTTCATCGGTATCCGCATAATTGCATATTTCGCTCTTCTCATCCGTTCTTATAACAATACCTAAACAGAAAAGAGGTTCATCGATTGAAAATGTCACAATGAGGGAAATGAAATTAAATGAAATGCGCCTATAATATGAATTAGTGGAAGAATGTGTGAGGGGGATGGAATTCTTGATAAATACATAATAATGATGGACACAAGATACCCATAGAGTCGGGTGAGATTAAAACAAAGAAAAATACAGACAAAGGAGGGAGCATTAATGATTATTGTTCTTATTATGGATTATGCGTTCGGAGCGAAAAGTGTCGAAGCGATTTCTCCGTCGATCACTCCCGAATTGTTCTCGTTCAGTTCGGCAAGGAAGTTGTTGAGGAACGGAAGCGACAGCTCTTTTATGTTAACTATTTCCGGGATTGACGACGACGCTGAAAGTAGTTCAATATTGAGTATATTCGACATTCTAGCCAAACAATTGAAGGCCGGACCTTGTCTTTAGGCCCACTTGCAATACTCCGATCGGTCCCAAACTTTCATTAAAGTAATTGGGACAAAGTTTCAGCCCGATCGGATTATTTACTCGCCAGGTTGGCCGGAAAGCCCGGAAAAACAACCAAAAAAAAAACGAACCTTCCTGCTTGGGCACATTCAGATTCTCCTCGTTCTGTTTGCCCTCCTCCTCGTTCGCCGCGCCGCTCTTCTGCGTTCCCGCCGTCTTTCCGTTCAGCTGATTGACCATCATCATGTGCTGCGACAGGAGATTCTGTGCCATCACGTCGGCCATAAAGTTGCCGCCCGGCAGGTTCGTCAGATTGCGGCCCATGTTGGAGAGGGTGCCGGCGGGCAATCCGAACTCGATCTCTTTCTGTCGCTCGCCGATCCGCGAGACCAGCTTCATCGCCCACGTCAGCTTCAGTTTGACGTGTCCGCCGTGCTCCTCGAGCAGTCCGGGCGCCCGTTCGAGAATGTACTGGCGGGCCAAGTGCAGGGCCTGCGAGGCGGTGAAGTGACCGCCGTTCGGGTCCGCGTTCTTCAGCGACACCATGTAGTCGACGAGATCCGCGTCGAGCTCGTCGCCGATCAGCTTCGGACGGCCGCGGCCACGCCCACGCAGAAAGCCCGGAGAGCCTGTCGAGTGCGCCGCACTTTGCGCGTTCAATTTCAGCATATCCACCATCGCTGAAACCGGTTTTTGTTACTTTTTAATTCTTCTTCTGCTTTCACTTACATTGCGTGAACAAGTTGGGTGCCTGAGGTGTAGTCGACGTGGCAGGCACAGTGGTTTGAGCTGTCGGCACTGGCGCTGTCGCTTGTGGCGTGGCGTCTTCAATGTGTTCGTCACGGTCCCCTTCGGACGAAGGACCGGGAGAGGCGGTCGAGGTGTTCGTGGAGGTCGGAGGAGGTGGGAGCAGAGCTGCAATATCAATTCTTCTGGATTTTAGAACGAGTAGTTGTCAAAACTAACCATTCTCGCTGGCTTTTCTCTGATAAAACGTGGCGACGGGCGGGAACCCGGTCTTCCTCAGCTTCCTAGTCTCCGACAATCTTTCCTGTTTCGCGAGAATCTTGCCGCCGCCGCTCGCACACGAATACCCCTGTCCCAGTTTCGGACTCTCTTGTGTTCCATTCGCATTCGCATTCCCGTTCGTTTCGCGCTCTTTGACCACTTGCGACGGCAGTTTGTTCATTTTCGACAGCTCCAGCAGGGTTTTGAGTTGTTGCGCCGACGCGTTGGGGAACAGTTGCGACAGCATTTCGGCGGGCTCATTCTGAACGTGTTTTGGCTAAATCGTGAATAATTTTGTCAATTGGATTACCAATTGTTTCGCTCCATCGACTGTCCGCTGGATTTTCGAGCAATTGTGGCAAGTGCACGGAGGCGCGTGGAGGTGACGCATGATTGCGGCCAACTGAAAGATTTTAAGTGTTTATATGGATGGCTTAAAATTCTAAATTTGACTGACATGGATCTAAAATGTTGTTAGTTAGAGACCTAAGAGCTTTAGGAAATAAACTTTTCTGGTCTAATATTCCAGTGGCCTAGAATACCAAACTTGGCCTAATTAGCAAAACGCGCCAAAAGGTGACAGCTGAGAGGATTTCGAAACTTTCAAGCATAAGTAATAATCAGAAAAACAAAAAAGTTAGAGGTTTAAGACGTTAGACTGTATTGGCCTAGATTTCCCAAACATAACAGCCTAGGATAACGGCCTAACATTCAACAATCACCTAAACTGTGGGGTCTCTATTCAATTGCGTTATTTACTCAATTATTATTATTGCCCTCCTTCTCTTCCCCCCCCCCCAATTTCGACTTTATTTTCTCTGTGAGAGCAGACAGGTTGTGGCTGGTCAGAAAAGTGAAATGCAAACTTTGCGGGCGAGCGCGCGCCTCCCAAAAAGAAGTTTGACAGTGATGAAATGAATTCGAATAAATATTCAGCTCGAAAGACTACTATACAGTTCTATTTTTGATCGTAGAGCAAACAACAAACACAATTTCACACGAGGTACCTGATGTTGAATATAGACGAAATTCGTTTCGAGACCCGAAACTCGTCGAGCCAGACATTCGTCTTCATCGTCTTTCTGATTCACGTCGTCTTCCATTAGGTCCTGCAACGAAAATGTGATGATTTTGGGTCTCGAAGAGAAAATTTAAAGGCGCAGCACGGTAAAATGCAATTAGGGTCTCGAATCGAACAACCGTAACCTACAAAACTCAAATTTAAAGACGCAGCACAAAGTGTCGTTTTCAACACAAAAAGCGAGGTTTAGGTGAAAAATTTAGAGTGTTTGCTCGATGAAAAAGTCGAAAAATTATAAATATTTGATGATGAAGGCAGAAAAAGCGAAATTTTTTATATTTCGTCATCTAAAAGAATTGGGGAGCGAAATTTCTTCTAAATAAAAGCGGGTTCTCTTCGTGCGGACTGTTTGTGTATTTGAGCAAAAGCGCGCACTTTTCCGATTAAAAAACACGAAAAAAAGCGGCCAAAATGAAATGTGCTCGTCGTGCTCCGTCCATTTCGGCTCGCCAAATAAATCGCCGCTTTTTTCTCGCCCGTTCCACAAAATTCTCCTTTTTTCATGCGATTACCGCGTTTTTTGACAGCTATCACACAAAAATGAATTTTTCTAGAAATTCTGCTGACACACTGCTTACTTGTGCGCTTTGCGCGCAAAATAATATATATATATTTTTTGAAAGAAACGAAAAGAAAGAAATGTTGGTCGCTGGGAAATGGGCGGAAAACAGAAATATGTTTGTTTATTGGGAAAAAAAACTGGGAGAGAGCAAAGTTTGCGCATTTTTGAAAACAAAGAGCGTTGAGCAAGTGGGAAATTTGAAAATGTCCTTACATTTTGATTCCAAAAATGCCAGATTCAAATTTCAATGCAATTTAGAGCGCAAAAACGGAAAAAAAAACCCGTTTTCCAGTGCTCGCCAGCTGTGGAAAACAATTTTTTGCGAAAAAAACAGCAAAAATTTAGCATTGAATCGAGATAGAGAAAAAGTGTAATAAACGCGGCAGAAGACTCGTAAAAATGATCATCTCATTGCAATTGTGAGAGAAAGAGGAAAGACGAAATTTCAAATGTTTTTCTTGATTTTTTGTTGGTTTACATACGCCACGAAAAACATTTTTCGAACCGGTTTTACGGGCTTTTTTGAACGATATTTATTGTCACACTGTGAAGTTTGCAGACAAACAGAAATTTGTCCACGCTCAAAATTAATCAATCAATTTTCCACTCACGTTCAGATCATCCGCATTCATCGGAGAAGCCGAACTCCGGTCCGTTGAGCCGTGACTGCTCACGGAGCCATTCAGCACGAATTCTGCAAAAAAAAATTAGAGTTGTTTTTTAGTGCTTGCTTGCATTTTTCGGTTGCGAGGGGTTTGAAATTTCGGGAAAATTCCGATCGGAAAATGGAAACACTTGATTGTGAAAATTGCGCTAGGAGTAATAATGCAAGTTTCACGGTTTCCGACAGACTTTTGGGACTCGTGCTCGATTTTTTAATTTCCAGAGAAGCCGTTAGGCTCATTCGATATATATAATGCTTTTCAATGTACAAGGGCGAGCACTCGCTATTTTTGAGTCAAATATCGATAAACGAAGACATTTGATTCAAATTTGAAAGAGAGAACATTAAAATTTTCGTGAAAACACAGCCGTTCGACGCCGCAAACTCGGATTTTTGATACGGCCCGAAATGGACAGTTTTCAGACAAAATGAGTGTCAGAAGTGATAAAGCACGTAAACACGAGCATCTTTAGCGCAAAACTCGGAAATCGATTAACTCTCAATGAAATTTAGTCGTTTTGAGCCCAAAATGTGCGCAATAACGTGCAGACTTTTGGTAATATTTGACGAAAAACCTTAAAATAGGGTGAAAATTTGAACGTCGTGCCAAAATTGGGAAAAACTGTGTCTGCACGCTAGGCCACGCCCTAATTTTCAATTTGTTCACCTTCATTCTCATTCTTGATCGTTTCCCTCAAATTCGTCGGTTGTAGCATCATTTTGTGCTGAAAAATATAAAAATAAATGTAAAATGTTTGATAAGCGAGACGGGGAAAAGAGAAAAAGTCAAATTTTGTGTCCCGCCATTTTTTAAATTTCGATAAGATCGGCAAAGAGGAAGAGACGCCGACAATGAATTGGAAAACATTTTAATTATTTTTTTCATTTTTGTGTACGACGAGCGAGAGACAAAACCTGCTGATTTTGCATTTTTCAATGCTATTTACGCAAAAATGTATTATTTGTGTGACGGCCGGTGTGGAGACGGAGGCGGAGGTGTTTTTGTTTTATTCAATTGAAAAAATTGGAGAGACGGGCAAATATATATGAGGAAATTGTTATTGGCTTACTTTTTACGGGCCGCGCCGTCGGAAAAGGCCATAGACCCGGCCCGGCCTTCTTTTGGTAACTTTTTCTGTTCGAGCGCTCGAAATGCTTGTATTTACGTTATTGGTTAAGAATTCTGCGCAAAGTGACAAGTACAAAAATCAGGTACAAAGCAAACTTTTTTCAACCGGCCTTCGCCACAATTCAAATAATTGTCACCATTTTTATGTGTGTGTGTGTGTGTGTATGTCAAATGTCCGAAAAGGAGACAAAACAAAGAAAATGGTGTGATTGGCGCCAGGGCGACCCAAATTATTCCGAAACGAAGCGACAGCTGCATGGCGTCGATTGGAAAAACGCGAAGAGAAACAGAACAAAGAGACATTTTGTCAAAATTGAAAATGAGAAGGGTCGGATGGATGGACGAGCGGGTGTGCCCCTCCTGGATCTTTTCGCTGAAGAATGTATGTGTCCGAAAAAATAAAAAGCAAAAAATTGTTTTTGATTGTTACGAATCCTTGTGATTTTACGGCACGCCACTGTCTCCCAATGTCTCCCAAAGGTCTGAAATCTCTGGTTTTCTGTTCCGAATAATGAGGAAAATGCGGTGAATTGTTGCACTTTGCCAGTGAATTTCAGTTCTGAACGCAATTTTTGCAATTTTTTAGTCTCTGTGCTCAAAAGGATCGGATCATGCAGTTTTATCGATTTTTACTGTTATGAGGTAGAAAATGACGAAAATGGAATGCGAAGGCTTTTTGAGTTGCCTAGCCGTGGTTTAAAAAATACTCGAAAAAAGGCGAAAGAAAGCGCAACAAAAAAGAAAAATTGGGTGAAAAAGGTGTGTGAGAGAGAGAGAGCTCGTTTAAAATTTCCAAAGGGTCCGGCCACAAAATGCGAATGTGGTAGAGAGTCGAAAAACGAAAAATTCATAACTAAAATGTGTGGAAGCCACGCCCCCCACTTTCTGTGCGCGTGTTTATATTATATTTTTGACGAAATTTCATTCAATTTTAATGCGCTTTCTCAATTCAACAGAAAGAAAGAGAGAATTGCATTAATTCATTTTCAATTCAAACCATTTTATGTTTCGAATTTAGAATTTAGAATTGGAGGCGATAACTAATGAATAAAGCGATGTCCAAGGGGGTATTTGAAATTTTATGGGTTTTGGGGGTACTAGCACTTTAATGTGCTCTCTCTTTCTCTCTCTCTCTCTCTCTCTCTCTCTCTTTCGCTTTCCCTATGTTAATGTGTGGTGCACTTTTGAATGAAAAGAAAGAGGAAAAGAAAAGAAACGATGCACAGTTGCTGGGGACATTTCGCAACTAGAGAGACCCGATGAAATTGAACTTTTTTGACAATAAGACGTTTAGCAACTGAAGGACACTTTGCAACCAAAGAGTTATGAGACGCTTTGCAACTACTGGACAACTAGAGAACGCATTGGGACACAAATACAAGAGGACGTTTGGCAACTGAAGGACACTTTGTAGCTATTACACATTTCGGACACATTGCAACTAAAGGACCGCGAGACATTTAGTAACCAATGGACGTTTTGAAACCATCAGGATACTTTGCAACTACACCTTTAGTCTATAACCTTGAAACATTTAGGAAAACTGCAAACGCAATTTGCTGCTAACTGCATGTGGTTGCGAAACGTCTCTGGACGTTTTGCAACCGGAATTCTCGGTTGCAAAGTGTCCGAAAACCGAAAAAACCGACAAATTCGTGTAGAAAACCGTCAGAAAATGCGATTATTTCGCTACCAATCTCGCCAAGGCCACCCAGCCCATTTTGAAGAATGAAACGATTTCTTCCAAATATTTTCCATTTCTTTTCCGTTTTCGAAAACAATTTCCACAAAGTTTTAGCATCGTGAAAACCGGTTTTCGACTTCAATTTCATTCGGAAATTCGATTATTCTCTTAGGTACTGCAAAAAAAAAGGCGAAATTTTGTTTGTGCTGGGTGCGCTCACAAGAGAAAAATATGATATTATTTATACACACATTTCGCTTTTTTTTCAACAAAAATAGCAAGGAAATAGTGTGAGACGAGAGAAACGAGAACGAGAGAGAGAGAGAGAGCACACAAATGCGTTTTTATTATAAATGTATAATATTGTATATATATATATATTTATACATTCTCTATTTATTTAATATTATGTTTACACATTCTTGCAAAGCTCTTGGCTTCATTGTGCACAGCTATATGATTGAAGTTAAAACTAGCACAGCATTTTTTTTTACTATTAAAGGACCAGGGAACTTTCCGAGTCTCAGAGATACCTAAAAACGGAACAGTGCGCAGTAAAATTGTGGCCGTGGCCTAGAAAACAATATCCGCGTGCTCTTCTCGTAGTCTTTTAAGCTTTTTTTGGGAAAATTCAACAAAAAAACGTCGCGAAAACCCTGAGCTACCGTACTCTTTCGAAACTTTAAAGGCGCACGACGTGCCGGCCGACGGATGAGCCAAAAATGAACACATTTTGTTGAGCTGACACAGAAACGAAAAGAAGAATATGGGTCTCGACACGAAAATCAAAAAACAACAAGCAGAAACGATTTGTTGACGATGGAGAAGAAGAAAAAGGGAATTCTTCGAGAAGTCAAGTCTTTCTTCTAAATATAAACGCCCCCGCGCGCGCGCACGCATAATTGTAAAATAAAAATGGTTTACACAAAACCTTTCTCATTCTCCTTCTCTGCGTCTCTCCATTTTGCCAACTCACTCGCCCCAATCGTTTTTTGCGTTTTCTCGTTCATTATGCTGCCCCCGCGCGGGCGCAGACGTTTTTGAGTGAAAAAAATGGGCGGAAAAGAAGAAAGGGAGGAAATGGGGAAAATTAAGCGACAAAAAAAGGAAAGGAAGCCGGTTTGAATACAAAATGAGACAATTTAGTGCGAAATTATGGCCCGAAAAGTGATTTTACGGCCCGGCCGGCGTCGAGACAAGCCTCCAGCGCGTCTTAAAACGCTTTTATGCGTTCTGAACAGATTTCCGGCAAATTCGAGCGATCCCACCCTGCCGGCAAGAGATCCGTACTTTCCGGACGTCTTCGTGCCGATTTTGTTTAAAAGTTTCAGTTTTCGAATCGAAATCGACATGAGCAAGTGTGAAACAAACGCCCAGAAAAAGGTTACGGTACGCTGTCAAAAACTTTAAAGGCGCATAACGCGTCGGCCGGAAAACTTTAAAAGAAAAAGCAGCGGCGGCGCGCGCACGAATTGTGCTCAAAAGCGGCCAATTTGTGAGCCGAGCGCTCTGATTTTTAAGGAATCGAACAAATAAATAAATGAATGGGGGGCGAGGAGAAAGTGACAGAAAAAGGCGAGAAGGAGCGCGAGAGCAAATCGTTCGTTTATTTGATTGAATTCAATCTTTCCAAATTTGCTCAAAATGCCCACACCTTTTTTTTCGGCGGCGCAAAATTAGTTCCGGAATACTGGGGTCGGAGAAAAAAAAAGGTGTAATCTCATTTCGAAATCGCTTCATTTTTTCGGTTTTTCGAAACGCTAAAAAATGGCGATAAACATCTGCGAACTTTTGCGCGCGCGCGCGCCCGGCCGAAACGAATTTCGCTTTTCGAATATTATAAAACACATCATTCTTCTCACACACACACACAATTTGCAGACAAAAACAATGGAAATCGAATTTATGTAAAACGAATGGAGAAGACGCACAAGAAGACGGAAAGCGGAAGACGGAATTCCGGGAGGGTCGGAGAATTACGCTGAAAACCAAAGAAAGCGACATGTGTGTGTGTGTGTGTGTGCCATAGAAAATTAAAAATGTTATGCATAAATTTCGCCGCCGACTTTTCCCTCTCTCTCTCTCTCTCTCTCTCTCTCTTCCCACAAATATGCAAATGAGCGTCAATCTGTTGTGCTCCGAGGCGAAAGAGCCATAAATCCCCGAGGGTCTCGACACGAATTACAGTAATCGCGCTCATGTCAGTCGAAGGCTGTGAGAAAAAAGCGGGACGAAAAAAAAAAACTCGCCGCTTTTTTTGAGTTGTACATACACGCAGAAATGGACGGAAAGGGGAGGTGTGATAGGAATGTATGTATGAATAAATAAATGAATATTAAAATAAATATACAAAATGTTTGTCGTGTACAATTAGTGCTAGTGTGTTGACGTCTAGAATTAGAGAAAAATTTGAAAAGTCAATGTCTGTGGGCTCTCGCCGATTTTCGCAACTCTCACGTTTCGCAACCGAGCATTTCGCAACCGCTACGTTTTGAAAAAAATCTTCACGAAAATAGTAATAGACGCTCTTGATTTTAGAAGAAAAAGCGTCAGAATACATCCTCTGCCGTAAGAGTTGCGAAGCGTAACGGTTGCGAAACGTAGCGGTTGCGAGTCGTTCGGTTGCGAAAATCTCTGGCATTTCGTTTTTAATCTAACGACGGTCTAATAAGATTGATATGACACCTAATTAGATTAATAAATTGTCTAGCTAGATTAATAAATCTTCTAGCTAGATTAATCAGTGCTCAAATCAAGTTTCGCGCCAACCGTCTGCTGGCTCAAATCTCGAATGCGCCAAGAAAAAACAGTCGAATCTAATTAGGTCGCGTTTAAATCAATAACTTTCTAATTAGATTAATATCGAATTGCCAGAGAATGGTGAGTCTTTTTACCTCAGGCGTGCGTGAATTCCCATTGTTTTCCCGGTAATTTCTGTTGCTCGAGCGCTCAAAAAGCGTGCTTGTATTCACGAAACCAATTTTGTCTGAAAACGTTCGAAAAAATGCGCAAGTGCGCTTTCCTCCTTTCTCAAATCGAATTCTTGTCAAAAATCGGGTTTGTCGTGTCGAAAATAATAGGCAAATTTGATCCGTTTTAATTAAAATTTCGCAATAACCACGACTAGAGAGGGAAAGGGAAACGAAAGGAAGAATTAAACATTCAAATGAAGAACCGGTTGGCCAGGGCAAAAAATTTATCGATAAATTTATCGATAAACGGATTTTCCTCAAGTATACACTTAATATAAACAAAAATGCGAGCCGGAGAGAGAGAGAGAGCGCGCGAGTGAAAGAGATTAATGAATGGGGGAAGTTTATATACAAATAAAACGGTTGGATGCTAATGAGGCCGGGCCCGAAACAATCAAATCAACAATATATATGTATATATACTTATATTTATGTTATTAAGCAAATTCGTGGCGACAGATGGTCGAGTGAGCGCCTGCCGAAGCGTTTTATGGCCAATTCGCGGAGGAGGACGAGGCAGGCTTTAATGAATTTTGCACAAACACACGTGAAATCAAGAGTGACGTGTATTTTTGATGATTTTGACATGTGCGGACAAGGCAAAAGACAAAATTTCCATTCGGGAATCGAACCCGCAGTGGCATTTTCCGAGAACCGTCAAAGTGTTCCAAAGATTTCATGGCACTGTGGCTCAGCGAGTGAAGGGAATCGAACCCGCCGACTTTATCACGTGGAAAACATTTATTCTTCAATCATGACGAACCCGTAGTGAAAGCATGTGTGAATATAGTGTTATATTGTATGCAAACGCGCCACGGTCTCCAGAGCTGACAATATGGGCGTGGCCTCGGCGGCCAAATGGCGTTTTCATGAATTGAGCACGTTTTCTCTGATTTTTTTGGTCAACAGCGATGAAAAACGATTTTTCGACATGAAAACACAACAATTCTCGAGAATTAATGACGTTTTGGCGCATTTTTCGCATTTTTCGCGGACTTTGCTTTTTCACCTTCGCCGCCTAAAAATCGCATTTCTCATTTCGCGCTTTCTTGACCGTTTTCCGACAGAATTGGTTTTGAGAATGATAAATCACGTAAATACAAGCATTTTGAGCGCTCGAACCGCGAAAATTACCGAAAAGCAACTGAAATTCACGCAGTTTTAGCGAAAAACCTTCAAACGGACAAATGTGATTTGCGACTTGACCAAATTTAACGCTCTTGCGCTTAAAAAATTTGTAATAGCCTATTAAATCGGTCTATCGAGAGAAAAATGAGAAATTATCGGTTTTTCGTGGCGAATCTGGCAAAAAAACGCAAATTTTGCTGTTAAAATTTGAATTTCGCGCCAATGTATCGCTCTATTGGGCGGGGCGCACTTGCGCCGATTGTCAGCTCTGCAGACCGTGAAACAGCCAAAAAAAAGGTAATGTTGAGTTGAAAAACGGCGAGAAAAGACTAGAAAATGGTTCTATAACCCAGCAAGACGACCATCACAATGCCACTAGAAAGCGAATTGAGTAGGTGCGCGAGAGAAACAAAAGTGAGAGTCAATAATTGGAGATCAACTTGTGCGGGTGCAGAATTTTCGACGGTTTCATGCTCGCGAAGAGTCGCGATCGTTCCACCGATCGCCGCCGTTGTTTCGTGCTGTTCGGCGCCGTTCCGTTCCCGTTCCTCACTTCTCCGCTACTGTCTTTCGAGGTCCGACTTTCCGCCGACTGGGCACGATCTGCAAAAGTTCGTCGAGTCGGCAAAGTTTCCCCCCTTCGGCGGAAAAAAAAAATTTTCGCGCGCTTTTTTGAAAGCGGCTCTCAGTGTCGATTTACGGGATACGCTTTTTCAACTGAAAATGATGTTTTGCCGAGTTTTTGCGATTATGCACAGTTTTCCTTCAAAACGTTTGCCTCACGTTTGTTCATATGATCGATAGCTACAAAATGATCGTAGAGTGCACGTGTAAAAGTGACAATTCGAAGATTAATTTCGTTTTTTTTTGAATTCGGCTTGAAAAAACAAACTTTTTCGGAAATTTTGAGAAAACAGTTGACAGAATCAAAAAACAGTTGCCTCACGATTGTACAGCAGACAAAGGCGGTCATTTTGAGCACAAAGACGGCCCATAAAATGCAAAAATGACTAAGAAATTTCAGTTTTTGAGGATCCGGACTGAAAACTAATTTAAGGTCACAGCTGTCATTAACAATTCGGAAATTCTCTGTTTTACTTCATTTTTCTCTCATTTTCAGAAAAAAAATCCAGAAATTTCAGAGACCTGCTTTTGTTTTCAACGACACTCCGTTTTAACGCGGCGCTCAATTTAGCTGAAGCTGTTGGGGAGACAGTGGCCGACGCCGATGGATGAATGATTACCTCTCAAAGTGCCGGAACTACTGTCGTGTGAGCTGCTATTCTTGTCCAAACTAGTCGTTCTTTGCAAACTTCTCGCCGTATCATAATCAGTGTCACTACACTCGGCCTGAGCAATCGGAGCACGACCCTCTTCACCGCACTGCAAAAGTAATCGATAAATGCGAATGATTAGTAGGTGTGTGTGTGTGTGTGTGTGAGAATTAGATGAATTATATGTAGAATCTAGCAAAAAAAATGTTAGTCAAGTTACGAGTACACTTACGCCAACCTGATATGTTTAGACGTTTAGGATTCCTAAAAAATAATGCCTCATCTTTAAAAGACTGTATCTCAAGAACCAATCGTTATTTCAAAAAGTGATCAACTGTAAAAATGTAGGCAATGTTTTGCTCAACAACTTTGCAATTGATCATGTTTCTCGACAACGTACCTATTTTGAGTTACAAGACAATTTCTGAACAAGGTCAGCAAAAAACCTCTTTAGACTTTAAAGGACTGTATCTCAAGAACCAATGATTTGTTAGAAAAGCGATAAACTACAAAAATGTTGGAAATGTCATGCCTAACAACTTTCTAGTTTAACATTTGTCCCCATAATGCACCACTCTCGAGTTACAAGACAGATTGCAAACAGTGCGCTAGAAAAGGGCTACGAGTTCTAGTAGAAACGTACCGTACGAATTTTGTCGTGTTGTAGTCTTCTCAGACTCGCTTTTTTCTGATCGATCATCTCGTACAACCGGTTACGGTAATCGTCGATGGTCAGCTGAATGTGGTCCGGAAGTGGCGGGTAGACTTCGTACGGGAGCACGGGCTCCTCCGACGGATTGTGGAATTGGACGACGTACGGATGCACGAGACATTGCTCGACGTTCAGTCGCTTTTGCGGAGCGAAGATGAGCAGTCTGAAGAGAAGCGAAAGTTCGGCCACCACGGCCACCACTACTCACCTCTGGATCATGTCGATCGCGGCCGTCTGGTTCTGGCTGATGATCAGATCCAACGGCTTGCGCGGTCTTTGGGGCATCTTCTCGAGGACGCTCTGCGCGTAGTGACTATTGATGCTCTGAATGTCCGAACGGGACGGCTTCGCGATCGTGTTCATGATCCGCTCGATCTGGTTGATCGTCGACGAGCCGGGGAACAGCGCGCGGCCTGCAGAACACGGGCGGGTTTTGTATGTACATTTCGAGCGCCCAACTCACCGATGAGCATCTCTGCGAGAATGCATCCCAAACTCCACATATCGACACCCTTCGTGTACCTCTTCGCCGCCAACAAAATCTCGGGACTACGATACCAGCGCGTCGCCACGTACTCGGTCAAATCGGGCATCTTCTGACCCTCCGGATAGTCTTCTAGCTGCAACAAATTCGCCCGATTTCTGGGTTTTTTATGTGGGCTCCGTACCGATGATAAGCTGCGCGCGAGTCCGAAATCGGCCAATTTCACGCGACAATCCGCGTCCAACAACACGTTCGACGGCTTCAGATCCCTGCAAAAAAGGACAAAATTGGGCGGCGGAAAATGCGGCACTTCCGTCGGCAAAAAAAAAACCGGAAGTAGTTCCGGTTCTTTTTCTTTTCGCACTTGCACGTAATGACGTGGTTTAGGATAGTCTAGTCTGGATGGGGCTGAGATTCAAGAATTGACAAAGTTACAGTGACTGCACTTTGGGTGACTCTACTTACAAGCGCTACAGTATGTTTCGAAGTGGTTGTACAGAAAAGTTGTCAACAACAAAATTGTAGTCCTTAACTTGCTTTTTATTTTTGTAGTTGACAAATTTTTAGTACATTGACTCCTAAGCCTACTGTAGCTCTTAGAAGTTATGACTACTTGATGCAAGTTTTGAAAGTAACTTCCTTACTTCCATGAGCTACAGTACTCTCAAGAGTGATCATACAGAAACATTGTCAACTACAAAAGTATAGTACACACCTTGAACTATAATTTTGTAGTTGACAACTTGTTCATACAGTCACTTCGAAGCCTACTATAGCGTTTTGAAGTTAGTACACTCATAACACTTGCTGAGAGCTAGTCACAACTTCAACGTCCTACCGTACACTTAGAAAAAAGTGGTCAACTAGTAAAATATAGTTTGAGACATGAACATTTTTTAAAAAAACTTTTTAGCTTTACCTGTGCAGCACATTTCCAGAGTGCAAAAATCGAATGGCTCGGAACAGTTGACACATAATATACTGTTTATGGACATCTTTCAGTATCGATCCCTTCTTGATCACATTATGCAAATCGGCTTCCATAAACTCGAACGCCAAGTAGATGTCTCTGAAAAACCCGCGCCGGATTTTTCGGGTGGAGCGCACTTGCATACCTGTTATTGTCGGCCCGAAAAATGTTGTACAACTTGATGACGTTCGGATGCTTTCCAAACTCTTGCAAGAACATCACTTCGCGGAACGTGCGCTGCGAATCCGTCGGATTTCGGAACGCGTCGAAAATCTTTTTCAGCGCCACAATTTCTCGCGAACGCTTGTCGAACGCCTTCCAAACGATTCCGTAGGCGCCTTTGCCGAGACGTTTCTGAAAGGATTTGCAATAGTTTTCAAGCGGTTAAAGGACCAGGGAACCCAAAAATTTTTTGATTTTTTTGTGCAATTTTTTTTGTGTCTGTTTGAATTGTCTCTTATTGCCACTCATACACTGGTGAAATGCTGCCTCTCAAAAATGCCAATGAACGAAACGGCGTGCAGTTGAAGTTGTGGCCGTGGCCTAGCGCCAATGGCCTAGAAATATGCGCTTCTCGGCCATTTTATTTTTTCCGCTTTTTTACCGATTTTTTCGCGATAAAATCGAAAAACTCGCGACTTCGTGTATCGACTGAATGAAAACAATTTTTTAGCAGTGAAAAAATAAGTAAGTGCCGAACAAATGTCAATCAACTGAAAAATGGGAGAAACCGTGACATTTTTGGAAAAAAAACCGGTAAAAAAGCGGAAAAAATAAAATGGCCGAGAAGCTCATATTTCTAGGCCATTGGCGCTAGGCCACGGCCACAACTTCAACTGCACGCCGTTTCGTTCATCGGCATTTTTGAGAGGCACCATTTCACCAGTGTATGAATGGCAATAAGGGACAATTCAAACAGACACAAAAAATTTTTTGGGTTCCCTGGTCCTTTAAGCACCGAAAAAGTACAAACCTGAAGGTCGAACTTTTCGTGAATATGCGCGTCCACATCGTCGGTCATCTCCTCCGGCTACCCGTGTGGCCAGCTACAAACGCACACGAAAAAGTGAGCAAAGGAAATCGATTGGGAAAGAGAGAGAGAGAGAAAGAGAAAAAGAGTGGGAGGGGGCAACTTCCATGGTAACCAAGCAGATCGGAGACCCAGAGACGGCAGCCAAGCGGAAAGTGCGTGCAAGCACGTTTTTCTGAACTTTACGGGCTCGCGGCGGAGCGTGTATATGTGATCTTTGGGTGTACTTGAATAATATTAGATAGTTTGACACTTTTTGCCGTAAAAAATGTACAATAGCAGCCGGAACAGTGGAAACACTAAGTTGAAAAGAATAGATTGACTTTGAACGAGTATTATATGAGTATTATACATGGTTTATATAAATTTCAATAGTTTTTTCGAAATCGCCATCTCTGGTACATGATTTTCATAGTTGAACGTTTTTTTCTACGACAATTTCTAAAGGTACTGTACTGGACTTTAAAGTTACGAGTAGCCCAGTAGGCGTTTTAAGTGTGCCAACTTACAGAGCGCTACAGTAGTCCAGGGAGTGGTTGTACGAAAAAGGTGTCAACTGCAAAAATGTAGTACTAGACGTGTTCTATAATTTTGTAGTTGACAACTATTTTGTACTATCACTCCCAAGCCTACTATAGCCGGCCAAAGTTGGTCAACCCCAAGCACTGTTGGTAACAAAAAACACATCTTCAATATCTAATACCGCCAAAAAAAAAAGTTGTGACTCATTCTAAGCTCCCACACAAAAAGGATTTCTTGTGAAAAGCATAATAATCTGCTTGACGTCAATCTTGAGGTACGTAAATGCGGATGACAACTTGTCCCCCCGGTTTCCTCTCAAAAAAAGACGGCTAAATTTAGTCTTGAGACTAGAGGTCGTTTCAGTTGGGTGTTATGGAACCTCGGAGCTCATATACACAACTGGAACTCGACGGATCCTTTACAAACTTTTCAGGCATGATCTTGGTATCCTATATGGTCAAACTTTGAGGTTCCGTCCGGATTTATTGATACTGGCCACACCTGTCTGCCCTTTAGACACTTTCAGACTCTCTCTCTCTCTCTCTCATGTTTCGGCGCGCATACGGCTCAATGAGCACACATTTCAGGAGAGCATTTGGACGACTGGTCCCAACCTGATCATAGGCCAAAAAGCAAAAAAGGGAGGAAGGGGGGGAAAAGGGAAGGCAAATCAAAAGATATAGGAAAGAATCTTTGGGGGGCGTGATAATCTCAATGTTTTTGCGCGCCCGTGGATTAGATTTGAGCGAGAGAGAGAGAGAGAGAACGAAAGCTGATATTATAGCGAAAATAAATATAATCGAGAAAACGACATTGAGTGGAGAAGGAAGTGCGGCGAATTGGGAGTCAGTCGATTGGAAACTCGCCGAAAAGTTCAGAGAACATGTGACGTCACAGAGCTATATTGATTGGATTAGGCATTCGAATAACTATTAGTAATCGACGAAGAAGCCGCGTTATAAGCCGTTACAAATCGGAAAAAAATTTGGAAACTTTTGTAACCAATTTTTACAAATACAACCTCAAACTGCTCTAAATGACCGCCTTATTCTATGATACCAACCAGAGTTGAGCGGAATTCCGTCTTCCGTCTTCCGTCTTCCGTCTTCCGTGGATTTTTTTGTTCCGTCTTCCGGGAAAAAAGTTTTCTTCCGTCTTCCGTCTGCCGTCTTCTGGGAAAAAGTTTTTTTCCGTCTTCCGTCTGCCGTCTTTCGGGATTTTTTCTTCTTACCGTAAAAGAGTAATAGCTTTTCAGAAGCCATTTACTAGCCCCGAAGAACGCGAATTTCCACGGGCAGTGACCCAGATCCAAAATTTTTGTTGCTTTAGTTATTTAAAAAAAAACTGGAAAAAAAGGTTCTGCATTGACGATTTTTTTCTTCCGTCTTCCGTTTTCCGTGTTCCGTAAAAAAAAATTTTCTTCCGTCTGCCGTCTGCCGTCTGCCGTCTTCCGGATTCCAAAATTCCATTTCCGCTCAACTCTGATACCAACCCAAACTACTTGCCTACGGAGTGCAGCAGAGTTGAGCGGAAATGGAATTTTGGAATCCGGAAGACGTAAGACGGAAGAAAATTTTTTTACGGAAGACGGAAGACGGAAGAAAACCTTTTTCCCGGAAGACGGAAGACGGAACAAAAAAACACGGAAGACGGAAGACGGAATAAAAATTTTCTTACGGAGGACGGAAGACGGAAGAAAACCTTTTTCCCGGAAGACGGAAGACGGAAGAAAACCTTTTTCCCGGAAGATGGAAGACGAAAGACGGAACAAAAAAAACCACGGAAGACGGAATTCCGCTCAACACTGGAGTGCAGCCAAAGTATGGTTACAGGCGGTTCAAACACGAACGTAACTTCACGAACAGTGATCGGATCAAGATGGAACTCTCACGCCAGCATCCTCAAATGTTCAAGTGGGGGGTAGTGAACACAAATTCCCGACAACTGCCCTTTTTGTTTTTAGGGATACGGGTGCGGTGTGTCGCTAACAACAAAAAACCGCGTTTTTGAGTATGCCCGACATCCTGAGAACAAAATTCGCTTTGATAGTTAGTTACATAGCAACGCTTAGAGACAATTAAGATAAAAGTTGTGGCCATACTTTGGCGGCACTGTGTAGTAGCGTTGAAACCGGAGAAATTTGGGAGATATGCAGAACGTAATAGTAATAATAAAAAAAGGAACGAAATGTATGGATGATGGCAGTGGTGAATAGCAGGTAATTAGGAAAAAAACGAGGGGACTGGTTGTCTAGTAGTTTTCAGCCATTCGCATTCTCCCACAAGTGCAAACATTGTGGGGGAGGAACGAAACGACGGCGTCGGAATGAATATGCAGGTGCCAGTACCCGGGGGCCCCAACAAAAAAGGTGGGGGGTGGTAAACGATGTGACGGAGAAGAGGGCGAGTGAGAGAGTGTCTGGACTCACCTGGCCTCACGGAGCACACACACGCATGCACACGCATGCACACGCATGCACACTTCTGGAGCGGAAGAGTCAATATTAATGTGAATGGAGGATGAAGAGGTGAGGAGAGAGAAGCTCCGCCGGAAAAAGAAAATGGATGGATGGATGGAATATTTATGTGTGCATTTGCAAACACATACACACCTTTGCACACGGATCCCCCCGGAATTTTTGATGGCCTTTGTGAGAAATGAAGGAGTCGGAAACGGACGTCCGTTTCTTCTTTATTCTCTCTATACCTTGGAAAGAATATCGCTTTTTTTTAAGGCTTATAGCTGATATTCTCGGTGGGTCTCGCAAAAAAGAACGGAAGGAATGTTAGGACGTTTTGCAACCATGACTACTTGGGATCTTGCAATAAATTGATCGTGGGACACTTTGCAACTGTTTTAACCTTTTAACTGCTACGAATACATACGCTACGTTTGTAGTCTTCTGTCTGGTTGCAAAGTGTCCAGTTGCGAAACGTTTTGTCATGAACATAAGACATTTTGCAACCAGACTCTCCGGGTGACGTGACGGTTGCAAAACGTCCACTAACAAATTCTCGCGCCACGTCGATTCGCACGGCCATCGCGTGTCGATGTTGGACAGAAAAGAAGCCTAGCGAAAAGAGGATTAGGAGGAGAACGAGAGCCCTCCGGAAGAAGAAGAAGAAGAAGAAGAAGAAGACGGAGCGGCCAGGTGGGGGGTGTTCCGGTGCTCGCACACCGCCAGGCACCATGACGACCGACTTAATTGCACCCGCCCGCGACTAGGGGTGTATAGCCGAGGGGGGGGGAACATTCGAAAGACGGACATGATGTAGACATTCTGTTTTTGAGAAGTGTGGGGAAAGTGAACAAACCCGGCGTTCACTTTCATTTATTTGCCTTGTACTGAAACAAAAAGGCATGCAAAAGTATCACAAAAGAAGGACCCAGAGAGATTAGTTACTGCTCAAAAATGAGCAAATGTTCGTCATTGCCCAGACGCATCGTCTGTCTCATCTCCGCAATCACCATTCCCGTCATCGCCCTCGCCGATGCCATCACATCGTAATCGTCCTCTTCCAGACCGCCCGGTTCATGCTCTTTCACATCCGTACTTGCTTCGTGTTTCCTCGGAATGTGCGGCACCCTTTGAACACGTTCTCTTGCCTGAAAATGAAAAATCAATGTACCGCGCTAAACAAAACCCTCCGTACCTTTGCCAATGAGTCCTTAATCAGAAACCCCTTGCGTTTCGACACAATCGAGGTGGCGATGCTTCCGGGCGGATGGGTCCGTCTCGAGTACATCCCCCGATCCACTTCCTCCGCTTCCCGCACCGCTTCTTGAATCGACGTCACCAGCTTCTTTTGGCTCCGAGTCTTGACTCCGTACGGCTCTGGAAGTCGTTCCGGAACGGGCCTTAAAGGTCGGCACGTTCTCTGACTCTTGCTCTTTTCTCGTTTCTCCTCCTCCTGCTCAATTCGCTCGAGCTCCGCCATCACTTTCACATTGAATTCATCGCTGACTTCTCGTAACTTCCTCCCCAAATTCCGTACGATTTTCCGCTCATTAACGTCCGAAAATTCATTGGCAAGTTTTGAGATTTCTCTCGAAATCGTATAGAACAGTCGGCAGAGGCGATTGGCAAAAGAGAGCGACGCGCGCGTGTCCACGGAGTTTTGGCTGGAAAAAATCGATAAATTAAGGGGGGAGTTTTTCTCACCTCTGAAACTTTTTCCCGTACGCTTTCAGTACTTGAACAAGTCGTCGACATGCTGCGCCGATTCTGAAATAAAAAGAAATTTCGTGGCGTTTTCTGCCGATTTTTGTTGTGCATCGCGGTGTTTGCACACGGTGCCAACTACAATAACCCGTCACTCACTGCACTGCGATCGTGTCGACGCCCGCCTCTCGCACCGCCGTATTCGTCAGCTTCTCCACTTTCAGACCCGCTTCGAACAGGGCCGACGCGTCTCGATTCGAAGAAGTGCTCTCGATGCAGAGCACACAATTCCGCGGGTCTACTGCAAAAATGTTGTTGTCATGCAATCCCGCTCTTTCGCGGGGAAAAACTGCGCGACAGTTCGCAATTTGAACACTTTCGTACCGTTTTCCTCAAACGTTGTCACTACAAACTCGATTGTGGCCGTTAGTTCGCCGACCGCCGTTTGGAGCGAACTGATGCCGTGGCAGGAGGTGGACGGAGCGGCGCTCTGAAAATAGAGGGGTGTAAATACGCTCTACCGCACTTTTGGAAAGAAATTCGAAAATTGCACATTTCTACTCCATTGTCGCTTAATTTCCGTCAGTGTTCGCGCTTTTTGTTAGGCTTTCGCTGAAGATTACAAATTACCTGATGTCTCTCCAACTGCTCGGCCACTTTCTGCTCCCAGAGCTCTAAAAAAGCGGGCTCGCGGAGCAAGTACTTGATTGCCAGTTGTGAGGCGCGTTCCAACGCGACTTCTTCTTCCATCTGCTGCAAAAATTGGCGAAAAACATTAAATAAGCAAAATTAGACAAGGATTCGATATTATGGATTCTACCTTGCTAACAATTGGAAGAGTGAGAAAAAAAAAACAGTTCTTATAGCAAAAATCACAATTTCAAATATTCACAAGTCAAATTTATTCCTCATTTTTCTCTTCCGTCTCCTCTTCTTCTTCCTCTTCGTTTTTGATGGCTCTCGGCAGAAAATCCAATTCTGGCCACGTTTCACAGAAGATTCGACGGCACTGAAAAGCGAAACATTTAAAAAAAACCGGTGGTTTTTAAGCTCCGCCCATTTCTTGATAGATTTTTACACTATTTCGTTCAACGAATTAAGCAAAATGAACAGAGAGCATTCAAAAAAGTTGATAACACTGGGAAACTAGCACAAAAACCGGCGTGCCTCATCGATAACATGCGCGTAGTGAATGGACGGTTCGACGGGCGGCGCAATGATCACATTGGCGGGCAGATGCTCGGCGGAGGTGTCGAATTTCAGCGAATTGGCGGTGAAGCTCATCTTCCAGTACGGGTGCACTTCTGCAAACAAACACCTCGGTTCGTTCAGAGCATTCCGAGCTCACCGTTCTGCTCGAAAATGCGCTCGACGACAGTGCCGACGCTCGTCTCCCCTTCCTGCGTTCCGGTCGCGTGCACCAGAACTGAAGACATGAAAAATTGACTACTTTTAGCTCAGACACCAAGAAAAGCAAGCAACTCTTCCAATTCGCAACCTGCCGTTTCGCAACTTTTACGTCCGCCACGCAGCCTTGTTTTCATGTTTCTCTTCCAAACTCAAGCACATTTTTTTTATCAGCTTGTACATAAACGACTGTGAATCCGGTTGCGGAGTTGGTTGCGAAACGGCAGTCTGCGTATCGTTGGGCTGTCTGTAGTGAGAGCCGTTAATCGAACAGTGCTTTCTTTTTTATCGCAAATGGTACAAATGGTACAAACAACGTACAATGTCCTCTCGGGGCCGTGCACGCCTCGAATCCGACTTCGACTATTCGAGAAATGGCGGCTTCCGGTCGAAGAGAAGCGAGGTTGATCAGTGTGAGCTAAAATATTCGGGGGGTTTGCCAGAATCTCATCATTTGAAAAACACAATCGAAAAGGTAAAAATGAAAATGTTTGACTCAAAAGCCGTAAAATAGCCTCTCCAACCTGTTCTTTCTGGCTCTCCTTGACGGATTTCTCGGTGGCCCACACATTTCTCTCAATCTTCACACATTCCTTAACGGGAACTCCGTCGGGCACGAACCGATTCGACATGATGACGTGGCGACAGTTGACGCGTTCCCCGTTCGCCACCACCGCCACCACCCGCGATCCCTCGGTGATCAGTGCCTGCACGGGCCGTCCCAGACAATAGAGACTTCCGAAAACGGCGGCGAGTCGGCAGAAGCACTGCGCGAGTTCTCCGCATCCGTACAGAGGGAAAAGGAAGGGCGAGGGACCAAAGTGGCCGACAGAGTCCATGAATTGGCACGCGGCGAGCATTCCCGCGTGCGCACTCGGCCGCGCCTCCAGAATTCCGATCGTGTCGATTATGAATGATTGAAGCGTCCCGTTCATGCCCATTTTCGCGAGAAACTCTCCGAACGGGCGGTCCGCGTGCTCGCCGAGCAGTTCGCGTCCTTCCGGCTCCGGCTTTCCGCGCCATTGTGTGCAGAATGTGATGAACTTCATGAGGGCTCGTTTCTCCAGAATGCTGCAATGAAAAAACAAAGGGTAAGCAAATTCGCTCTGTCGCATATGACGCAAAATCGCTTACGAGAGCACAGAACTCTGAAATATCTCTCCTTTACTGCACGGCACCGAGTTCAGAGTGATTTTCTCGGCGTTTTCGTCGCAATTCCCGACTGTCGGACACAATTGACGGTTGATCAGTTTGAATTCGGCGTAGTGCGATACTTGCGAATCGCACAGCGTTTGCACCTGCAAAAATTGGGGTTTTTACAAGAAAATCTGCGAGTTTCAGTATTTCCGCACCATGGATCCCTTGGAGAGCAGCACTTTGGGCACGAGATCGATCGAGAACCGTCTCATCTCTTTCTGTTCCTCCAGTTGTTCCCTTATTTCATCGCGAATCCACTCCATTTGAATGTCCTCCACAACTTGTCGATTTCCCAACTCCAAAAGGGTCTCGCCTGCGCGCAAGTGCTCTTTTTCGACCGTTTCTCGTTGTGCTTCCGTCATTTTCGAGCCTTCCGTCGTCGCTTTCGCCTCGTGGATCATCGTCATCGTGAAAGAGGACCACTCGCCGCCGTAATGCTCGTTGCGGTCCAAATGGAGCACCGAGAGCCCAGCGCGCGAGCACGCCGACGCCAGAATCGCCTCCGGAAGGCCCGTGCCGAGTACGATCACGTCCACCGACTCCGGAAGTTTCTCGTCCATTCTGCAACTGGAAATTCGTCTTTTTTGAGCTGGAAACTCGCAGAATACGAGAAAAAACTCATTTACGGGTTGATCTTTTCAGTTATCGACCAGAAATGTTCACTTTCATTACGTCAATAGCAAACACTTTCAAATTTGCGCCGGATTTGCACTTACGCATCTTGAATTGTTAAAAATACGAAAAAGGAGGTGTTCAACCTTTGAAACTACCAAAAGCCGATCAAAAACCTCAACATTTTCATTGATTTTTCGATAATCGGGTGCAAATGTGTGATGATAATATAGTCAACAAAAAAAGGACAAATTTTAGAGATTAATTACAAACGGCCAAATTTTGTTGAAAGACACGTATTGAGGTATACGGTGGGCATCTAGACGACTAGTGATAATGGCCTAAAATATATGGACGGAAATATAAAACCAGTGTTTTTGAGTCCGAGAAACCGAGAAAAATAGTTATTTTTGCACTCTATCGCTCAATTTCTGGTGATTTTGCGCATAGAAATGTGGAAAAGTCGGCTTTTTAGCAGATTTCGCGGAAACTTTCCACATCTTTTCCTTGATTTGCACACAAAAAATTGGGAAACTTGAGCGATAGAATGCAAAAATATATAAAAAAGTTATCGATGATAGTGGCGATGCGGTCGGAGACGTTCGTAGAAGAGCATGTAGCTCTGGCAGGCGGCGACGGTCGAGTACGGCACACGGGACACCTGCAAACGGGCAATTCAGAGGGGGGTAGGAGTAATGAGCCTCGGTTCGGCCGACGGGAAATACGCTGCCGAAAACGATAATTATATACGCTCGGGGGGGCCAAGGAAATTGGAATGGAAGCGATAGGAACAACAGCTCTCTGAGCATATATTACAGGTAAAGTCAGCAAGCGAAACCAAGCAAATCACCTGTGCATCGCTAGTGTAGAACCATGAATGATGGTTGGGTGCGGCCGCCCGTCTGTAGGTGACAAAGTGTCCCGAGTAGGGTCCTCCGCGGTGCTCACTCACCGCCCGCAGCTGATACGCGTACTTTTGCGTCTCCCGACGGTCCGCCACAAACGATCCGCCGCTGAAAAACGCATCGTTTGCTTCGCATTCGATTGCGGACGCCTACTCAATGAGGGAGTAGCTGTGTCCGACGTCTCCGTACCCGTTCGAAGTGCTCCCTCCGCTCGTCGCATGGATCGGAGACTGTCGGCTTCTCGTCTCTTCCGCACCGCCCAACACTCGCGACGTTCCGTCCGGCAATTGCCACCGATTCGACTGTTCGTACGCGTTCTGAAGGTGAAACCGAGAGTTTCGCTAAGAAAACAATGCATTTTCGCGGCGCGCACTTGCCCACCAACCTGATTAACGCGTGGGTTCTTCCTGAAACAAACGTCCTGCAGAGAGAGACAGTCGCCAAAGTTGACGTGCTCGGAGAGTTTCATGGATCCGTGCGGGAGCATGCCGACCCGTTCGATGCGGATCATCAGGGTCTGCGGCAGTTTCACGATTCCGTGCTTCTTCAGGAAGCCCGTCTGTTTGCGGTCCGCCGCTTTGCACTTGTCGCACGTCGCGTCGCGGATGATTTCCGAGCAAAAGTAGCGGCGGAGCAGCGCCTCCGTGTTCGTCTGGGTGCCCATTTGCGAGTTGGGGATGGCCAGAGTCAGCACGGTGAACGATTCGTACTTTATTGTCTGAAAATTGACAAATTTCGGGCGCAAAACTATAAAAATCACGATTTACTCGATATACTTACTCTATATCCGCACGCAGAGTTGCAGCACCGGAACTCCGTGGCGGTGAGGCCCATGCACGGCGGAATGAGGCCCGCGTCGATTTTCGCCATCGTAGCGCATCTGAAAATTATTGGGCAAATTGATCGAATTGAATAGTCGGCAAGTGCGCTTCATCGTAGTTTTGACGGGAGATTCAAATATTTTAGGGTGTTGGGGATTTAAGGTTTTGAATTGTGTGATGCTTGATTGATAAATGAGTATTACATTTGAAAGATATATGCAGAAGTGCACAGAATTCTACTTTTTTGTTGCATTTTGTTCGAATGAGGTGTTCTAGAGAACCCAACCTAATCGCGCCGTAAGAAACGAATTGCAATTGTGTTCTCATCGACAGAACATGGCCATGAACAACGAGAAAAACAACCGAGAATCGAATGTTTCGGGTTTCGCAGCGATGCGACAAATTTGAATTGAGTGCGCGCGTCGCGGTGTTGTTTATCTCGTTTTTCTGTGTATTGTGCGAAAATCGTTTGCTTTTCTCAATCAAAAATTCACCTCTGAAAGCTCATCAACTTTCTGACAATGCTCGGCGACGAGGAGGCGCTCGAAGTGGGTGGAGCCTCTTCGGAACTGCTCTCCAGCGAATTCTCAATCGATTGATGCTTGAGCGTGTGTCGCGATGTCTTCAACTCGTCCTCCCACGTGGTCACAAACACGTTGAACAACTCGAAAAGGTCGTGCTCGACTCCGATTGTGATGTTCCAGCCGTGCGCGGACAGCGCACGAACGATCGGAATGGCGGTGAGCACGCCGCCGTGCGATCCGTTCATTTCCGTCAGCAATTTTGCGAGTTGCTCCACAAATCCGCCCGAAATTCCCATTTCGCTAGTTTTGAGACTTTTTAGCCAGCCGACAAACGACGGGCAGCTTGCGAGGCCTTGTAGAAGAGAGTTCATGTAGCACGTATTGCCCTGATTCACCAGTCCTGGCACCAATTTGCTCCCGGAGTCTGAAAATTTCGAAAAAGTTAGAGTTACCCGAAGTGTTTCCGATGTTTACCATTTTCAATTGATTTACTCGTCAAAAACACGTAGGTGACAGCAGCGGCAAGTGTTCCACCGAACAAGGTGCTCGCGAGAATTGCCTGTAATCAATTTTAAGCGTGAAAAGTGTAACGTTCTGTACCTGCGGCGAATATTCCCTCAAATCCATTAGTAAAGGGATGGGAAGCGTGAGAAGCGCAACGAATACGCTTAGGAAAAAAGCGTTGACATCGATTTGAGACAGAATTTTTTCTGAAAAATTTAAATTTGAAGCAAGTTTCGTGCAAAATGCTCGAGAATGAGTAGAAAATCGGTAAAATTATGCAATTTTCGTTCAGTTTAATGCTGGCTGTGTATTTCTGACGTGATGGTGTTCGCAGACATGGCAGAGGAAGCACGCGGCCGCTAGGCCGTGTACTCCCGGTGGAGAAGTAGAATTGCTTTCGAAATTCAAAAAATTGCTTTCAGAAAACAAGATGAATAATCTGGTTGCATACGATGCCGACAGTGATGACGAGTCACCGCGACGACGATCCAGTGATGGTTTGTATGGTTTTCAGGAAATTTCTTATAAACCAACAATTTCAGCTGTAAATTTCGCGAAAAATGCCGAAGAGAAACGTAAAAGACGCACATCCGACGCGTACGACGATGATGAGGACGTCGACGTGTCACCGCGCAGTGAGACGAGCGACGGAATGACCGAATTCGTGGAACCGCCGCCGCCGAAACGCGAACGCGACGATTCCGCATCGCCGGCCGCGTTCCGCACCCCACAAATGGCGATGCCGCACACGAGCTCACAGGCCTCGCTGGTCTCTTATTCCGGCGACGGCGACGACGACGATCAGGAGATGAACGGAAAACTGAATCTTTTGCCGGAAAGCACGCCCGCCTCGGAGCTCCACGAACCGGCGCCGCCGATCCGGCAAAGCGAAGACTCGGAGAGCGACGAAGAGCAAAAATTGATCGATCTGGCGATCCGTGAGGGGAACGCGGCGATGAGCAGACGCAACGAGCAGGAGGGAGCCGCGTCGCCGGCCGATTCGGAGACGCCCGGACGCGAAATGGATTCGATGCAAATTCTGGAGGAGGACACGACGGAAGAGCTGCGGATCCCACCGCCGCCCGACGTGGAGGTCAATCCGGCGATCGTGGCGCGATTCGAGCACGCTTTTCGGCAAAAAGCCGGCGGAACCGATCTGAATCAGCAAATCCAGGGCAACCAGCAGTACAACAACCCGATGAGCTACACCACTTTCATCGAGGCGTTCGATATCGATGAGAAAGGCGAGTCTTCCCTATTTTTCTCGAAAACATTCAAAAATTTCCAACTTTCAGGTACAAATTTCGCGAGAAACATCTTCGATCCGCACTGTTTTCCGGAAAACTGCTTCTACGACGCGATTGCCGAAGAGCAACGCAAATTGGAGCCCGTGAAGAAGAGCAGCAAGTGAAGCACCTCGATTTTTGATAAATAAATTATTTTTACCTGTCATTCCCTGTCGTTTTTGCAAAGTTTCGCGTCCTTTCCATATTGTTGCCCTAAAAACCCGATTCCCCTCCATTTTTCCCCCTCAGATGTCCTCGTACCATCCGGGACACGGAAACCGAGACCCGCGGCGGTCGAATGCTCCGGCGCGACGTGGATTCAAGCGTCCGGACGACGCCGCCGACGTTCCGCGCACCGGACCGCTCGTTTTCGAGGAGCGAAGCAGCGAGACGAGTGCGCCGCCCGTCGAGGAGCACCTTCAAGTGCACAACAATCCATACGCGTCGCTAAACATTCAACAGCAGAGGATACGGCTGCCCATCTTCAAAGTAATCGATGATTTTCCGCTTCAGATTCTTTTTCTGAAAAAATCTTATGGTGTTCGGCTGTTTTTCCACTCAACGTGCTGTAAAACGCGCTTTCTAATACCAAATTGTTTGTTTTCCAGCCTAAAACAGAGTCAGACCAAAAATCGTTTTTAAAAACTCGAAATTTTGCAACACCCAAAAATCTTTTTTTATTCCAGAATCGTGGTCACATTCTGTACATGTGTGAACGCTATCGAACAGTGATAATAGTCGGCGAGACGGGATGCGGAAAGAGCACTCAAGTGCCGCAGTTCCTGCTGGAAGCGGGATGGGCGGCCGACGGACGGCAGATTGCGATCACGCAGCCGAGGAGGGTGGCCGTCGTTACGGTAGGCCGGGAAATTCTAGGCCACGGAAACACAAATCAGAAAAACTTTACAGTTGGCGACCCGAGTTGCCGAGGAGAAGGATTGTATTCTGGGGCACGATGTCGGGTATACGGTGCGATTCGACGACGTGTCCGACAAGGACACAAAAGTGAAATTCATGACGGACGGCCTGCTGCTCCGCGAGATCCTCGTCGATCCGTTGCTCTCCCGCTACAGCATCATCATGATCGACGAGGCGCACGAACGGTCGTGCAACACGGACATCCTGCTCGGACTGCTCCGAAAGATCATGCAGGTCCGCAACGATCTGCGGATCATCGTCTCGTCGGCCACACTCGACGCGCAGCTGTTCAAGGACTTTTTCGAAATGAACGAGAGCGAAAATGCGGAGAAGGACACGGCGGCGATCATTTCGGTGGAGGGAAGAACCCATCCGGTGGCAGTGCACCACACCAAAACGTTTGTGAACGACTTCTGACCCAGTTGTGGTATTATTATGGAACTGTGGCCGCGGCCACAAGTCCAAAAGACCACGCCTTGCCCTAGAAACAAGCCCCTCATTTTCAGTTCGGTGCCAGACTATTGCCAAGCGGCCGTGGACACTGTCCTCAACATCCACAAACACGAGATGGCCGGCGACATTCTCGTCTTCCTGACCGGACAGGACGAAGTGGAGGACGTGTGCGAGAAGCTTCGCGACGCCTCGCAGTCCCTGCGCAACGTCGACCGTCTCTGGGTGGTCCCGTGCTACGGAGCCCTTCCGGCACGCGAGCAGATGAAGGCGTTCGACTCGACGCCCTATGGAACACGAAAAGTGGTCGTGGCGACGAACATCGCCGAGGCATCCATCACGATCCCCGGCATTTGTTACGTGATCGACACGGGATTTGTGAAATTGCGGGCGGTCAATTCGAGGCACGGAGTCGAGAGTCTGATGCGAGTCACCATTTCGCAGTCGTCCGCCGAGCAAAGAGCCGGAAGAGCCGGACGGATCCGTCCCGGAAAAGCCTACCGACTGTATCCGGAGTCGGAGCTGGCGAAGATGGCCGACGGAACGGTCCCGGAGATCCAGAGATGTCATTTGGCCGCCACGATCCTCCAGCTGAAGGCGTTGGGCATTCAGAATGTGCACAAATTTCACTATTTATCGGTAGTGCCTTTTATAAAGTTTTCCGAGAAACTGCGAATATTTTAGCCGCCACCGTCCTGGTCGATGATCAATGGATTGGAATTGCTCTACGCACTCGGCGCCGTTGATGAAACGTAAGAAATGGGGAATTTTTAGACTGAAATTTTGCCAGAATGAAAATTTACGCCATGCAGATCGGCGCTAACGAGCCCGCTGGGCGTGCAAATGGCCGAATTCCCGCTGCCGCCGATGCACAGCAAATGCCTTTTGAAGTCGGGCGAGCTCGAGTGCAGCGAGGAAATGGTGACGATTGTGGCGATGATGCAGATCCAGGACGTGTTCGTGACGCCGTTCCGCTCGCGGCACCAGGCGGACGTGATGCGCAAAAAGTTCTCCGTCGAGGAGGGCGACCACATGACGATGCTCAACGTGTTCACCAAGTTCGTCGAGGCGGGCCGCAGCAAGAAGTGGTGCTTCGAGCACTTTGTCAACTATCGCGGACTCATGCGGGCGGACAATGTGCGCAGTCAACTGGTTAGACTGCTCAAACGATTCGAGATTCCAAAGATCTCCTGCAAGGGTCTTCTTAGTAAGTTTTTAGACGGATCCCGGAACCAATGAAATTCGCTTTTTTTCAGACGCATCGGAAAACATCCGTCGATGCCTGGTGACGGGATTCTTCTCGCAAGCGGCCAAATACCACTATACTGGCAAATATATGACTGTAAAAGAGGAATTCGCATTCAACATGTACAAGGGCTCCTCGATTATGTTCAAAAAGGACTATCCGCCATGGTCTGAGACTTTTTTGAAAAACTAGAATACTATTCGATTTGCAGGGTGATATTCACGGAAGTGATGCAGGATTCGATCCGCGACGTCACCGTAATCGAACCCGAATGGCTCTACGAACTGGCGCCGCACTATTACGAGTTCGGCACCGAAGGCGAGCTCGCCGAGAAGCGTCTCAAGCAGAGTTGATCCGCAATTCACGATCTCGCTATTTTTGTCCGCCATCGTTTGCTGCAATAAAGCGTTTTTCGGGAAATTGCTGTGCAGCGAAAATGCAGCTTGATTCAAAGTTTTACAGAAAAACACGGGCAAAAAGAAAACGACATTTCTGAAATAGAATTTGAAAAGCCGGAACACGGAATTTCGCTCGAGTTAGACAAGTTTATTGAGGTGAAATTTTGCCTTTTTGAACATAGAAAAAATATATTATGTTAGAAAAATATTATATTAACAATTGGCCGGTTTTTGCGGTCGATCACTCCGTCCCGACGTCCTCCTGAGACTTGTCGACGATCACGTTCTCCTCGACCGCGTCCTCCTTCTCTTTCTCGGCCGCCCGAATGTTCATGCAGAACGGAACGCGACAGACGGCGCGCTGGCACTGCTGCGAGTGGTAGGAGCAGAGAGCGATGAGTCGGCGACAGAGCTGACACTGTCCCGTCCTACGGGCCTCGCACTTGATCGCATGGGCGACCACCTTCTTCATTCTACGGCAATGCACCTGGGGACATTTGGGCAAGCGGCAGTTGCACGAGTGCACCAGGTGCTCCAGCTTCTCGTGGACGATCTCCATCGATTCGACTTCTTCTGGCGCCGATGACGACATTTTGTGGTAATGCTGAAAGGAAAGTGGGTTGATTATGTGTCGGCAAGAGAAGAAAAAAGGGAAGATTTTTTATCTTTTAGTGCAACGACACAACGATAGGTAAATTACGCGTTTCTCTGCAATCTCACCGCGAACTGATTTTTAGTTGTTTTTCACTGGAAATGTGGCCGAACTTTTTCATTTTTCCTCAAACTCGGCCCCGTTGCATTTTACACTAAACAAAAAAGTTTCTCAACGAAGCGCGATTGCAGTGAAATGCTTTTCATTTCGATACAATAGAACGCATTTACGGTATTTGAGCAGTTTTAAAGTTGTGCAAATAACGGGTAAGGACTCCTTGGTACAAGCAAAAGTAAAAAAGAACAAGAAAAACGACGGAGATGAATGGTCTCTTGCAAGAAAAATGCCTGGTGCCCGTCGTGGCAGGGACCGGTAAGAGGCGGGACCGTCCGTCTCTTTCTCTCACCCCTTCCAACTTCTTCCCGCTATTTCCCTATTTCGTCTGTGCTCTCTGCTTCGCACGGGAACACGCACATCCTGTGACGGGAATTCAAATTGATAAACTGAAAAAAAAAGAATAGAAAAGCACTTAAGTGATCGGAAATGCTGAAAATCTGTTATTCTGCTATTTTTCCGATTGTTTTAGTTAAAAATTTGTCTCATTTTCATCTGAAAAGCCTCGGAAAATACGGTTTTCTCGCAAAAATCTAAATTCTTTCAAATCCGTCCTCAGACAAAGGTTTGCGATGTATCGGTCGGCGGTTCAAATGCGATGCAATGGCGATGCCGAGCCTACGGGCCAGAGTTGAGCGGAAATGGAATTTTGAAATCCGGAAGACGGCAAACGGCAGACGGAAGAAAATTTTTTTACGGAACACGGAAAACGGAAGACGGAACAAAATTTTTCTCACGGAAGACGGAACAAAAAAATCGTCAATGCAGAACCTTTTTTTCCGGTTTTTTTAAAATTAACTAAAGCAAAAAAAATTTTGGACCATCGTTATTCGCACTGAATTTTGAGGCATTTCGCTCACAAAGATCAGAAAAGGATTAGAAATACTCCGATTGGGAATGAAAGTAATGGGGTTATTCAGGCTGTGAAAAAAATCATTTTTTTTCCGTTTTTTTCGTTTTTTTACGTCAAAAAAGGGTATTTAATGAGCAGGGCTCTCTCAGGCATTACCAGATAAGATTATCCTTTTCAGGACAATCTTTAGAGCCTTTTTCAGGGCTCTCTCAAGACCGTACGAGACGGTGCAGATGTGATGTTTCGACGACCTTCGTGGGCGTGGCTTTCCGCCAGGGCAGATCCGACCTTGTGGGCTTGGCCAACTATTTGGGATCACCGTCAGGGCGGGCGTAAAATTTTATTATTATTTTTTTTTAAATTTTTCATCGCCGATGCATCGCATTTGAACCGCCGATACATCGGAAACCGTTGTCTGAGGATCCGAATTTTAACAAGTGCGCAAAGCTTCGAGTGCTGACCCGTTTCTCGTGCGCCTGACGCGTTTCGCAATTTTTTCCGATTTTACACATTTGCATCAGAAAATCCTCGTTTCCGCTCGTTTTTCGTCAATTTTAGCTCAAAAATGCGCAATTTTTGCAGAAATGGACTCGGCGGACCCGCAACTGGCAAGATTTCTGGCGCAACTGCAAGCGGAGACGCAGCGTCAAAAGTTCACCGAGCAAGTGCACACTCTGACCGGCCGGTGCTGGGACGTGTGCTTCTCCGACTACCGTCCGCCAAGCAAAATGGACGGAAAGACTCAGACGTGCATTCAGGTAACGCTAAAACTATGAAATTCGCTACATTCCTGGCGAAAATGAGGAAGAAACGATTTTTCGCAAAAATTGCACTTTCAGAACTGTGTCAACCGCATGATCGACGCCAGCAACTTCATGGTCGAGCATCTGTCGAAGATGAACGGCGGACAAGTCTAGAATGCTCAAAAAGCTCAAATTCCCCCTGTTTTTCCATCTTTCTCTATTGTTTCTTGTTAGGTCCGTTCTCTCCCTTTCTCTTACATAAATGTTCCCATTTTCCATGTCCTTCGGCGATGAAAAAGTTTCGAAAGCTTGGAATATCTGTAAAAAAAACACAAAACCAAGGAGAAATTACGGTTCTTCCAGAAAAATGAGTAAATTGAAGGGAAGCCGCCTCGAGGCGGAAGTCGATCGGGTTAGAGCTGATGGTAAGACAGATTTTAGGCCCAAAAGCCTTTTTTTTTAAACTTCAGCCAACTGGAAGCGTCTATCGGAGCTGCTTCCATCTGTAAAATCGAAAAATTCGGGACTCGAGGATTGTTACGAAATGTTTCAGGCGGAAATCGTACTGGAAACGTATCTAGACCAATTGGGAGGTGAAATTCATCAGAAATGCCCTAAAATCAACCGATTTTCGCTCAGAAATCGTCCGTCCGAATAAGGAACACGTGGAGAAGCTGGGCTCGGCCCAACAGTTGCTCGACACGGCGCTCCGCGAGAAGGGCGCCGTTCAGACCGTCAAAATTGAGGCCAATATATTGTTAGCGAAAGTTTTGTACGCTTGTCTCGAATTTCGAAAGGTTTTTCCTTTTTTCTGAGAAAAATGCAATTTTTCTTAAAAATCTTCGATTTAGGCGTTGAATTGCATCGCCAACTCGGAAATGGAGAACGGAAAGACGCCGTTCCGAACGTTGAGGACCCTGAGATTGGTGGCCGAGGGATATGCGGTCAAAGGTCCGATTTTTTTCAATCTGGAAAACTGAAACAATCCTTTTTTGAATTTTTTGAGCAAATCCGGTCAATTTTGCTCCACATTAGACGAATTTAATCAATTTTAGCCTAAAATTGAACAAGAAACGCTAAAATTTGCAATTTCTAGGCGAAACTACGACTTGAACTGCTAAATAGTCGAAACAGCACAGATTTGTGTATTCTTCACTGTTTTGAATCTGTGTTTCGATCGAAATTAGCTCGAATATTCACGTTTTCCTCCGAGATTTCTCGCAGAAACGCTCGTAATTCGCAGGACTGTGCATCGAATCGATGGAAGACGGTGCCCGACCGCACGCAAACAGTGCCACCTCGACGACCTCCACCTCTTCGTCTTCGAAAGATCAACGCGCGTTGTACGTGTTCGAAAAGTCCGCCGAACTCGCCATTTTCTACATAAACGAGCTGGAGAAGTCGATGAATTCGAGTACGGCAAAGGCGGCGGCGACTGGGAGTCTGGTGCCGCCCACGCAGAACAGCACGTCCACGGCAGGCGTGAAGCAGCAGGAGAAAATAGGTGAGGAATTGTAAAGAAAGGTCTAGGGTCAAAATGGGTAAAAATTGTAGGCGAACTGTTGGAGCGCATAATGGAACGAGTGGCGATAATCCGCGCGAAAGACACGGCGGCGAAGAAGCAGTCGTCAGGAACCGAGGGAATCGAGTGGTACCGCAAGATCATCACGTGTCTGGGCGACAAGTACACGGGCGAACGCCTTAAACAGAAACTGTCCCGGCAGTTCGCAGAACTGCTGATCCGGGCGACGGTTCCGATCGAGGAGAAGTCGATGAGCGAGGCGATGCTGACGAAGGCGATGAACATGAAACTCTACCACGGCTCGAACAAGTCCTTCTTCACGCCAAAGTCCAAAATCGAGGAGATCATCCTTCTTTTGCTCATCAACGAAGTGCTCTCCACCCGGGAGGTGGTCCTTTCGCGGTCGGAGGACCTGACCAGCTCGCGCTCAATGTCTCTGCAGAACGCAAAGTCATCGTATAATTTGCTGACTTTGGTAGGTAAAAGAACAAAGGGGAAACAGGGCTACACAATGATTATGGTGTAAAATTGAAACTCTGATTGAATATTGGTTAAAAGTTGGCTCAAAGCTTCCTTGGTTTCCATCGAAACCAATATAATTGATTCGCACACTTTTCTTTATTTTTTCGTTCTCACGCACTTTAGACTATTTTCAGCAATAGTACAAAAGAGATTAGTTGAAGTGGAACATGGAAATGCGATTATGCGAATGATTTTGGGGGGAAAAAGTGACCATTGTCAGACATGTTTTTAAATAAGCTCCGATTATAGTCATCTTCTTCATCTTCTTCTCGGTTTCTCGTTTGCACATACACATAATTGCCCTTTTTCTTCTTCTATTCGGCCGCTCCTCAATTATTCATATTTACGGGCGGCGAACCTAAAATTGTGGCTTTTTTTTTGAGATCTCATTGATAGGAATGAGAAACGAGGAGGAGATGCTAGACGAGGTTGTGGTGAGTCCTGGAATCATGCTGAGAATTCTCTTTTATTTTGAAACATTGGAGAATAAGGCGAATAGTAGATTAGCCAGAATCACGGTGATTTTTTCTGGGGACGCAGTGGAGAGAGGAAGAAAAATCGGCCCTCGTCCCATGAACTGTCGGCTGCTTATTTCGCCGGACGACGGCACGCTCCCCAAGTCTTAACTTCTGATGCGTGCTGTTCAAAGAAGAAATTTTTTGAAATTTTTGGAAATTTTTGGAATTTTTGGGAATTTTGGGATTTTGGGAATTTTTGGGAATTTTTGGGAAATTTTTGGGAATGAGTTTATTATGATTGAAACTCGCAAGCAGCAACGAAAAATTGCAGAAATGCCTAGGGGTCACTGCGAAAAACGGAAAAGAAATTATCTAAATTTTTGTAAAACTTGAGAGAACTTGATTCTAGGCAATTTTGCAAAGTTTTCTTCGAGTCGGAAAGTAGCTACACTTCTCGGCGTCGTATCTTACACAAACGCCGAAAAAGACACGGGTTTTGCTATAATTTCAGTCGACATTTACAATTGCTCGGAAGAATGCCGCATTTTCAGTCATGACAACTTTGCTGCGGTCCCTACATGACAGAGCCATAACTGAGAGACGTCGTGCAGAAATCTCTATCATTTTTCAATCCAAAACTTTGGAAAGTGATGAATATAGCTGTCGCTTCCTCTTCCTTTCAATTTTCGTTTCCCTATCACGTGTGAGCGATCTGTGCTTTTAGCTCTAATTGAAGAAACAAGAAAAACGAGCAAAAAAAAAGGCAGAGGCTTCGAAACTTTTCTCGCTTCTTTTGTTTGTTTTCGCCTTTCTTCTGTCTGACACTGACAAAAGGCTACCGGCAGAACACAAAAACGTGTTTTACCCCAATTTTTGCACGCACAAAGTGCCTCTAGGCCTCCAAAGTCGGAACATTTTGCAAAAACAACAATAATTGTCTGGGGGGGGGGGGATCAAAATGTTTTTATTCTTCATTCTGCAAAACGTTCAATATTTGCAGGTGCTGTCGACGATCAGTCAGTACCAACTGCTGGCGCAGATCTACGAGCGCGCCATGAAATTCGCCAACAACGACTCATTTCTATGGTAAGCTCGACGATAGCTTGTCTCTTCCTTCCTTTTGCTTTTTTTGTAGTACATGCTTTCAAAAGTTTGCTAATTTGCAGGCAACAATTCGCGCTGTCGGCCATCTGCTGCGGTCGTTTCTCGCGAGCCGTCCGAGTCTTCGAACAGTCCATCCTCGCCTCCACAATCGCCTCCGATTCGGTCTCTTCTTCTTCCTCTTCTGCTCCCGCCGTATCCGCAATCACTGCCACGTCATCTTCTTCGTCGTGCTCCTCGACCGCCTCCACTCCGGACCATCAGAAAAAGACGGCAAATCATCAGCGGACACTGTCCCCGGAATCCTCCTCGTTTCCCTCCCTTCAGCTCACCAACAATCCGTCGTCTGCTCTTTCGGTTATTAGCGAATACATGATGATCTCGCAAGTGCTCATTGAGCGATTTGGGAATTATGCGCCAGGTAATCGTGCCGTTCGAATCCCAACTTTGCACGATTGCGGCGATACGAAGTTTGACAGTTTTCTGACTTGAGAACCTTTGAGGAAATGGACAATGAGCACATTTTTGATAAGATTGGATTTGAGCAGATTTTCTTATTTAAAATCAAAGTTTTCCGTTCAATTGTTGCGCCTAGAGTTTCTCAATTTGATCATAAGGACGAAGCGGGGGAAAAGCGATTTGCGCAGACGCAGACGCAGACGCGAAACTGTCTCGCGTCTGCGTCTCTCTCTCTCTCTTGTGGCACACGCAAATCGCTGCTCTCTTGCCCCCGGTATTTTTTCCGGTTGAACTATTATAGGCGCACCGGACAGAAAGGGCGCGCTGTTCGCAATCTGGCCGAATTTCTAGGCCGCGAAGTAATTTTCCACTGAAAACGTGGCCTAACTTTTCAAACTCGGCCCCGAGGTCGCTCAATTTGCACTGCAAAAAGAGTTTCTCAACAGAGCGCCATTTCTGTTCGGTGCCCCTATAATAAAAACTCGCCCACCCGTGTTGAATCTCCAAAAACGTCCTCAAATTCAATGTCCCATTCCAGCTGTCGAATACGCGGCGAAAGCGGTCGAATTGTGCACAAAAGACGGAAATTTGTCATTTCTCAAAGCACGATGCCAACTCATTCATGCAATTGCCTACGGGTAAGCGATTTTCTATAATGAATTTGATAGATTTTAAGGAAAGCTCCGAATTCTCCTGAATGTGGCTACGAAAATCACTTCCGAATGAACACGTTTTTGACCGTTTCCCCGAAATTCGGGAAGTTTTTGTAGGGCTACGTATGAGAGTTTAGTGGAAGAGTCCAGTGGAAGCCCAAATTTCTAGTGTTTCTAACGTGTTCTCTCTGCAGGTTTCGAGCCTCGGAAGAGCCGTGCTGGGAGACGAAAAAGTCGCAACTGGCGAAGACGGTGCAGCTGATGGAAGAGTGTGTCTCAGCGGATCCGCACGACTACCTGTCCCTCTACTACGCCGCCTACTTCCACGCGATCGCGCGCGACCTCGAATCGGCGAAGGACCGGTGCTCGCGGAGCCTTGCACTGAACGGGGACCAACCGGCGGCCGTGATGCTGCTCGCACTCGTATTCACCGCCTACGGAGACCTGAAAGGAGCCATGGAGCTGGTGATAAACGCACTCGGCGAATTCGAGCACAACTACGGACTGATGGTGCTCCGGCTGCACATTGAGACAAAGTTCGGACGGATCGAGGAGTCGCTCGACACGTGCACGCATCTTCTCGACTTTTGGAAGAGGAATCAGGCGGCGGCGATGGGACAGCAGCAGTTGATGTACTCTGTGGGCGTCGAGGAGGACCGCTCGCAGAAGACGTTGAACGGAATCGACGGATCCGTTCTGTTGGGCGGCGTCAGGGATGGCAGCCAGAAAACGGGTAAGAGGAGTGAAAATTGATCGTTTTTTTAAGCGAAAAATCGTTTTATCCATTTGAAATTAGCTAGTTCAAGCCGGTCCCGCATCTCTCAGAACTCTACCTTACCCCGCCCGAAGTATTTTCAGGAACTCCGTCGCTCGGCCGCGAACTCTCCACTCCGATGGCCTCCACCCCGCTCATTCCATCGTTTCCCTCCTCATCGGTCCCCGTGATCAGCTCCCTTCCTACCAACACCTCCACCATCGACCTCTCTCGTAATTCAACTTTCTATGTATCTTTTCAATTTCCCCTCAAGTTACAGTGGCCGAATCGATAGTGGGTGCGGCCGCATCGGAAGCGGGCGCCGCGCCGCCCTCCACGGCCTCGGACTCGCTCAACGGAGGTATCGCGGACGCGTGGTCAAAGTTCCGAACGCAGGCGGACGTGTGGATGTGTCTCGCCGAGTTGTACATTTCTGAGGGCCGGCACGACGATCTGACAAAGGTCATCGAGCAGGCCATCTCGCTGTTCCCGAGCTCTCCGCAAGCCCTCTACCTCAAAGGACGGCTCCTGGTGTCGAGATCCGAGAAGCTGACGGAGACGGCGATTGCGCAGCGGGTGCGCGGAGAGGCCAAGTCGGCGTACCTTGCCGCGTTGGCACTCGCGCCCGGACACTTTCCCTCAATGTCCGCGCTCGCAAAGTTGTACGGCGACGAGGGAAATCAGAAGATGTCCGAGCACATGTTGAGGTCAGAATGCATCCGAAATTCGCGGCAAAAAAGCATATCACCGCAAATTTTTGCAAAAACTCAAATTTCCCGCCTACAGAGCGATAAACTTCCCTAAACGTGAAAATTTTCAGAGAAATGGTGCGTGTGGACCCGCTGAACTGCGACTGGTGGCAGCAGTTGGGCTGTTCGTTGATGCGCCGCGGCGACTCGGAACGAGCGACCGAATGTTTGACGGCGGCCGCCCAACTCGACAGGTCCACTCCGTTGCTGCCCTTCTCCGTCATTCCGATGGTGTTCCCCGCCAACTTCCGATAACTTTGTTTCCATATTGTTGCCTGTAGAACCTCGGAAATCACTACGATTTCGGATGTTTCGATCTCAGACCTTTCTTTCCTTTCCAGTTTTCTTTGCCGATGATCGCTAACTTTATTCATTAGATTTTTGTGTTTTTCAGCGAATTTTCTCATCTAGACTCTGAAAAATTCAAAGTCTAGAATAGCAATTCGTAGGTTTTTCGGTAGATTATTTGGGTGCTTGTATATAGATTGTAGATTGGCTAACTTATTTATATGGTTTATTTGTTAAAGAAAAAATTTAACCTTGTATGCCTGCCTCCTTTTTCTTCAAATGTTTAATTTTACAGCAATATTATCTTTTTCGATGCTATTCGATCTTTCAAATCAAAATCGATATTCTCGTCAACAGAAATGGATCAAGAAGCGTGTATCGGCGCATTCGAAGAGGACGTAACCGACGAAGACGTGGATCCGACGGCGCCGGCGATGTCGGCCGCCAGCTACCTCCGACAGATGCGCGCCGAACGGAAAACGGTGGCGGAAGTGGTTGCGATCCGTCCGCCGCCGCCGCCACGTGACGACGATTGCACGTCTCCGGAGGCAAAGAAGAAGAAGCAGTGGCTGGAGAGTGTCGGATTTCGAACGGAGCACAAGCCGAGCAGAGAAGTGCGCTTTTAGACCGCAAAAACCGGCTTTTTCTGAATGAAAATGTGCGGCACGGGGTTCCGAAGACTATCAAATTTCCCGCCGTTTTCGCAATTGGCTGCGTAGCGACTCAGTCGCCTTTTTTCAATTAAAATGTAAAACTTGGCATGGCGCCAACCGCGTCGCAGCGCACGCGGCGCTTGTGATTTCTGTGGAGCGCGTCTGCTAGCGTAGTCTTTGGAGCGCCGTGTGCGAAATTGGCGAAAAAACATCAAATTCTCTCAAATTTTGCAGAAGAACTTTAACTATACAGAAGTGAATTGAACTTTGCAGACGCCCTCCTCGCTGATCCCTGCGGAAGAGTGGCAACGGGCGAAATGCCGTGAGTTTGGCGAGTTCCGCGCCAAAATCGCCGCCAGACTGGAGACGGAGCGACCGTTGAAGATCAAGGCGCTGAGCAGTCCGGACGAGGAGCAGTGGCACGAGATTTTGCTCGAAAAGTGCCTGCCCGAATTCGAGAACGTCGTCGAACAATATGCGAATCACACGGGAACGCCGCCCGCCATACCCATGGTTTTTGCGATTCCCAAGAAACATGTTAGTGCCAAATTTTGAAGCTTCAGCGCTCACTGCACGTAATCTACTAGTCTTTTATGAAATTTTCACGAAAAATTGCTTGTAAACCGTCCAACATTGACAAATAATTCTGTAAGCTGCTCAGCTGAAAATTTGAATGTTTGCAGCTGAGCCAACTAATCGAGCACCTCGTCGAGTGGGCCGACGAAGAAGGCCTTACCCGGCCGATCCGCGAGTGGATCTACGCCCTCCTTCTGGTAATCGATCTGCCACTCGTGCAGGACGTCGTCTCCGCACTCAGAAATCTGGCAAAAGAGTGCAAGTGAGTGGAGCATTCATTTTCGGAAAACAATAGACTTTATTGCAGAAATCACCGCTCCCAACTGTCCGAGGATCGTCGTTCCGAAGCCTTCGAATTCTCGCTCTTCATCGCCATCATCGGCATTTTTTTCGGTCAAAAAGACGTGTCAGACCTTGGTTGAAATGATCTTCATCTTGTTATCGTACATTCACAGAAACACTCCAAGAATAAATTGGGAGAAAATCAAATTTATTGCTGTAATATTGAAAGTCACACTTTTACATCCAAATTTTCATGCTATGATCGTCTCTATACTGTTTTGTTTGTTGCCTTCTCCTGTTCCGATTCCATTCCATTGATTGACTGACATTTAGGCTTCGTTCACTTTGACACATCTGAAAAAGCCCAAGGATTGAAGCGTCTCTCCGATCGGATCATTGCAGGCCTGCACCCAAACGCACCCAAAAAGACGATCGAGCGAGTAGAAACAAATGAAGAGGAGGCCGCATCCGCACACGTCGGCCGCCGAGGTGAGCATCGGAATCGCGTGAATGTCGGGATTGAAGCCGAGCTGCCAGACGGCGAAGACGAGCAACTGGGCGAGGTAGAGGATGAGACACTGCTGCACGAGCACGACGAGCGAGTAGACGACGAAGAACGCCGGCGCGAACTCGACCGGCTCGTCAATCACATAGGAGGCGAGCGAGGAGAGGCCGACGAAGAGCAGCTGAAACGGAATGGCCGTCCAGAGAAGCAGCCACGCCGTCTTCGCTTCGGCGTCCTTCGACAGAAAGTAGTTGAGCGGCCATATCCGTTCGGACCAGTCTAGGTCCGACTTTTGGTTCACCTGCAAACACGGAACGCTTTGAAGATGCAGAATGTTCGTCCCGCACGGTCTCCAGAGCTGACAATATGGGCGTGGCCTCGGATAAATGGCGTTTTCATGAATTGAAAGGTTTTCTTTGGTTTTTGTGGTCAAAGGCGATGAAAAATGATTGTTCGACACTGATTCTCGGAATTAAAGACGTTTTGGCGCATTTTTCGCGGACTTTGCTTTTTCGCCTTCGCCGCCGATCGCCGCACTTCTCATTTTGAGCTTTCTTGACCGTTTTCAGACAGAATTGATTTCGAGAATGATAAATCACGTAAATACAAGCATTTTGAGCACTCGAATCGCGAAAATTACCGAAAATCAACTGAAATTCGCGTAGTTTTAACCAAAAACCTTTAAACGGATTAATGTAATTTGTGACTTGACCAAATTGAACGCTCTTGCGCTTAAGAAATTCGTAATAGCCTATACAATCGGTCTATCGAGAGACAAATGAGAAATTATCGATTTTTCGTGGCTAATCTGGCAAAAAACACAAATTTTGATGTTAAAATTTGAATTTCGCGCCAATGTATCGCTCTATTGGGCGGGGCGCACTTGCGCCCATTGTCAGCTCTGGAGATATATGAAATATCAAAATATTATAGGGGCACCGGAGAGAAAGGGCGCGCTGTTCGCAATCTGGCCGAATTTCTAGGCCGCAAAGTAATTTTCCACTGAAAACGTGGCCTAACTTTTCAAACTCGGCCCCGAGGTCGCTCAATTTGTGCACTGCAAAAAGAGCTTCTCAACAGAGCGCCATTTCTGTGCGGTGCCCCTATAATATCAAACGATATATCAAAAAAACGTTTTCAGAATTTCACAAGACTCACTTCTAGATACGAAGAGATTCGTGAGGCGAGAACGGCTCCCCGATTGCCAGTGAGGCCCGAAATCAGGGTCTGGTAGGCGGGGTAGTTCGGGTAGCGGAGTGCTCCGATGCTCTGCACCGCGCCGGCTCCGCAACTGATCGTCGCCGCCACAATCAGAGTTATGCACTGCTGACGGGCCGTCGGCACTGCCGCATCGTCGTTCCCTGCAATTTAATGGGCGGACTGCCGGGCGCTGCTCACACAACACTAACACGCGAGAAATATCCAAACGGGCACGCTCGAGATGGCGAGCACAATGACACAGAGCGGAATGATATTGTGGAATTCCGAGTAGGGACGCAGGAGGTAGCAGATGAGCAGCATGGATCCGATCGTCAGAAGGTCACTGATGCTCGCGCCCAGCGGGGCCACGACGTTGTCCGGGTTGCATTTGCGTCTCCACGCACAGTAGACCACTGTGAAGAGCACTGCAAAAAGCGAATGCGCATTGTAGACAGTATATCTCTGCTGCCAGTGGATATATCAAAAAGGTGCCAACTAATAAATTGTTTATTGAAAAATTTTGTACATTTCATCAGTTGACCACTTTTTGATATCTCCACCCGTAGCTGAGTTCTGCGCCTTTAAATTTGACGGTATAGGAAATGGAGGCCGTAACTCAAAAACGACGTTTACATGTAACTTTTTGCGCTCAATTCATCGGTATAGCCGGCTTAAACACTTTTATGTTGGCGACAGACTTACACAGTGTACAGAGTGCACAATTGACGGCCATCGAGATGATCGAGGAGCTGGTGAGGAATAGAAAACTGCTCAAATCGCTTGGATCGGAAGGCGGCGTCGCGGAAGCGGTGGCAGTGGTGGTGAGATTGGGTGAAAGTGTCGAATTGGAGACGATCGAGACTTGCGGATCATTCTCGGGCACATAGACGAGCGCGATGAGATTGGCAATGATGCACACGAAAATGGAGAGTGCCTGCGCGACGGCCGCATTCCGCCACACTCTCGCCGCGAGTCCCGGCTCGTCGAACGCGCCGACATGCGCCAGAGTGGACATTCGTGCCGAGAAAGTCATGTCGAGATTGCCACGTAGGCCTTGGAGCGGCGGCATGAGCACCAGAAACTCGGGCACTTCTCGCAGCAACTGAAGACGTTTGTTGGCGTAGGTGAGCAGAAGGCCGGCGGCGATGGAGCCGCAGCCGCCGAGAAAGAACGGCACGACGCTCTGGCCAAAGATCTGGCACATCGTGTCGGGCACGTACTCCGCCGACGGGTCGTTCTCCGTCGTCACCACCGCCTCCATCGAGGCGAGGATTTGCGGCGTGTGCAGCTCCAGATAGCTCTTTTGTTCCGTCAGCTCTTTCTCTTCAAAGAATCAATTATTGATACGTGCACTAGCAGTCAGCAAAAGCTTCTGTAGCTATAAAATCGAGCTATCTTGGGCTCAGAATTGTATGATAACAGTTGGTGAAGTTTTTTCTCAGCTGCCGGTGGGAGATATCAAAAAGTTGTCGACTATCTATCAGAATGCTCATCAAGAAATTGTGCGCACGGTTTCCAGAGCTGACATGTCTGGCAATTCGATATTAATCTAATTAGAAAGTTACTGATTTAAACGCGACCTAATTAGATTCGACTGTTTTTTCTTGGCGCAATCGAGATTTGAGCCAGCAGACGGTTGGCGTGAAACTTGATTTGAGAGCACTTATTAATCTAGCTAGAAGATTTATTAATCTAGCTAGAAGATTTATTAATCTAGCTAGAAGATTTATTAATCTAGCTAGAAGATTTATTAATGTAGCTAGAAGATTTATTAATCTAGCTAGAAGATTTATTAATCTAGCTAGACAATTTATTAATCTAGCTAGACAATTTATTAATCTAAATAGGTGTCATATTAGGTGCCTAATTAGGTTCCTAATAGGCCGCCGTTAGATTAATAACGAAATGCCAGAGGAATGGGCGCAAGTGCGCCCCGCCCAATAGAGCGATACATTGGCGCGAAATTCAAATTTTAACAGCAAACGTGTTTTTTGCCAGATTAGAAACGAAAAATCGATAATTTCTTATTTTTCTCTCGATAGATTGATTATAAATGCTATTACGAATTTTTTAAGCGCAAGAACATCAAATTTGGTCAAGTCGCAAATCACATTTATCCGTTTGTAGGTTTTTCGCTAAAACTGCGTGAATTTCAGTTGCTTTTTGTTAGTTTTCGCGGTTCGAGCACTCAAAATGCTTGTATTTACGTGATTTATCATTCTCAAAACCAATTCTGTCGGAAAACGGTCAAGAAAGCGCAAAATAAGAAGTTCGGCGATCGGCGGCGAAGGCGAAAAAGCAAAGTCCGCGAAAAATGCGCCAAAACGTCATTAATTCTCGAGAATTAGTGTGTTTTCATGTCGAACAATCATTTTTCATCGCCTTTGACCACAAAAATCCGAGAAAACCTGCTCAATTCATGAAAACGCCATTTGGCCGCCGAGGCCACGCCCATATTGTCAGCTCTGGAGACCGTGAATTGTGCACATTTTCTCAGTTGTCAACTTTTCGATATCGTCCACAGATAGCTGAGATACACAAGTTTGAGTGCTCTCTCACCATTCTTCGAGTCGCTCGCCTCCTCGAGTTGCGTCGTTTGCTCGGAAACTTCTGCGGAACTCCGCTCCGGACTGTCACTTTCTGACATTTATGAGAAAAATGGAAAAGAGAATGGTCAAATCGCAACTGCCACGTCACACGTTTCTCACATTTCGCCAAACGTGGCAATGTTTTCACTTTCAAGTCAATAATATTAGCATACATTGGGGAACCTGTTTTGTGAACACCTTTTTCAAAATCCATATTCATCATAAATTATTTGAAAGAAACAGTCATGAAGGTGTGTGTGTGTGTGTGTGTGAGTGTGTTTCAGTCCATATAAATTAAGCATAATATCACAAAAGTTGTTAGAGAGTGAGAGAGAAAGGGAGAGAGTGAGAGAGAGAGAGACAAAAAGTTTGGAGAGCACGAGAGAAAGTTCGAGTGGGAAAAAAAAATGCACACATTTATGAGCGTTTTGGGGATCGGATGATAATTTAAGGGAAACATATCATTATTGTCTTACAATCAGTATAGCGCCTATATTCTTCGTTTGTCCAGTGGAGCGCACCACTCTTGCTTTAATGAAATAAGTTAAATTACGGGGTAGGGCGCAACTATGTGGGGTATACAAAAATCAACGGGTCGACACCAAAGAAGTGAGTGGGCGGGTGGGGAGGGCAAAGTGAACTGGTTTTTGAGGGATGGAGAATGGGTGTGTGTGTGTGTGTGTGTCGGGTTACTTTTTCGGCTGAAAAAACAAAATTATTGAAATCTGGTCGGTTCGCGCAACAAGTTCATACCTTCGCACCGGTGTCGCTCTTCTTGACGGCAGTGCTCGTTTTTCGAGCATTCGGTGTAGAGGACTGAAAATCAAGTTTTAGTAGGCCACGCCCGTTTTTTTCACTTATGTGAATGCGTTCTGTTTCAATTGTGATCTCAAGCCCGGTAGAAAACATTGAAAGTTGTTCGAGAGATGTCAACAGAGCGCATTCACATTCAAATGTCCCGATAGTAGTATGTATGTCAAACCTTGCCAACATCGCTCGTCTTCTTGGCCAACGCTTTTCCGGCGGTCGCGCCCGCCGACGCCTTCTTCGCCACCGGTTTGACGGCTCCGGCGGCCGCGGCGGCAGTCACACTCGCCATCGTGGCTCCCGGCGCGTTCGACGTTTGCGAGGGCTGTCGGACGGGCGCGGTCTTGCGTACGACGGCGGCGTCCGAGAACGCGACCTCTTTTCGCATCGGTCCCGGCGGTTGCGAGGGCGCGAGGTTCGTGAGGGGGCTGGCTTGCAGAAAGTTGGACGGCACGAGACCGTGCTGTCCGTTCAGCTCGCCCATGTAGAAGCCGTCGTCGTCCATCTCGCCGTACACGATGATGCGGTCGCCTTGACGGAATGTTAGTTCCACCTGCAAATGGAAGGTAATGTGAATATCAATCGATCAAAAGCGCTCACCTGCTCCGCATCGACGTTCGGACTCAATTGCCGGGGATTGTAGTCGAACTTGGCGACCAACTGCTTCATCGTGCCAACCCCGTTCGGGTACATTTGTGCGTCGGCCGTCTGCTGCTGCTGCTGCTGCTGCATTCCCCCGATTCCCGCGCCGCCCATCCCTCCGATCCCACTGGAACTCGGAATTCCGAGCGGTTGTTGCTGTTGTTGTTGCTGCATCGACATCTGACTCATCTGATGGTTCATCTGCGACATGGGACCGGGCTGGGGTCCCGGTCCCATCTGGTTCGCCTCGTATCGTGCCTGCGTCGGCGGGTAATCGTAGGTGGTGCGGTCGTCTCGGAACGGCGCCGGCTCGTCCATCCTCGGCCGTTCGCGGTACTTTTCGCGGTACGGATCATACGGTTCCCGTGGCGGATAACGGTCTTCGGGTCTTCTTCGGTCCTCAGACGGGTATCGTCGGTCCCGTTCCCTCGGATCTCGATCGTAGCGGTCCCTAGGATCTCTGATATCCCTGGGCTCTCTAGGCTCTCTGGGGTCCCTAAGATCCCGTGGATCTCTATACTTGTCCCTATAGTCGTCCTCATAATCGTCTCGATCTCTCGGGTCCACAATCGGCTGCCGTCTCCGGTACTGCACTCCGTCGTATTCCTTGTCCGCCGGCAGCCTGCGGTACTCATAGTCCGGCCGCGAACTCACCGCTCCACCGCCACGACGGTACCGGCCTTCCGGCAAACGGTCCCGCTCGTCGCGACGATCCAGCGACACGTAGTTCGGATGTGGTCTGCAAGAATCATGGGTTTTTGGATTCGAAAAAGGCGTGTCTCATTGAGAATTCAAAAATTTTGCTTGCGGAATGCGGAATACGGAATTTTTTCGGATTGCTAACCTGTGCGGCACACTCCGATCGCCGGCATAATCGTAACTTCTCGACTTGAGACTGCCCCAGCGCTGTCTGCGAAGAGCCGGCTCGGGGGCGGTCGGCGGCGGCGGCGCCGGCATCGTAGTCGGTCTCCGTTGACTAACGTCCTCTTTCGCAATCTCGATGACCATGTTCGACGGCACGAGACCGGCGCGATTGCCGATGACGCCGTGAAAGAAGCCGTCGGGATCCTGCCCGCCGTACACTTTGATCAGCTGATGCTTCCGGAACTGCAGCTCCTCGAACTCGGCGTTCGGATTCGGCGACATCGCCGCCGTGTAGTCGAACAGCGCCACGAAGTGTCGGCAGTCGTCGGAATCCAAAGTAGGAGGGCGGAGATCGGGTTCGCTTCTAGTCCCAAACCCACTTTCAGATTTTACGCGTGCTAACCGCGGTGCCACCAGACGTTGTTGCTGTTGTTGTTGTTGTTGTTGACGCAGAATGGTGCTCACCGAGCCGTGGTGCATCCGCTCGTCGGCCGAGCCGGCCCGCGCGAGCCCACGCGAGTAGGCCTCGATGCGGGCTCGCGCGTCCCGGGACTCGGGCGCGTTGGCCCAGTCGGCCGCCTGACGGTGGCGCATGAGATAACTGCAAAAACGTACACGATGATTAGATTTTGCATTTTTTTTTCCAGCTGGGGCCTAAATTCGATACAGTAATCGTATGGGAAACTTGTAAGAAACTGTCTACAATTTTGAAGAAAGCGTCCAGGAATAGAGTGACGCGATGTGGCAACAATTTAGGATAATAGGCCACTTTACTCGCTTGCCCACCATCAATAATTGATTCCCATCTCTCGCTCACCTATTTTCCATCTCAAGCACCGAGGGCCGCGGCTCGTCCGCACCAGACGGCTCGGTGTGCAAAAAGTTCGGGTGGAACGTGTAATACTGCGACATTTGCGACGGTTGTTTCCACGTCTGCAACCGCCGTTTAGCGTACGAACAGAGGGACTTGTGAAGAGGATTGGACACGGTGGACAAAGAATACATGTAGTTGGTGAGGTTCTCAGGGGTACAACTCGAGAATTGCAGGTTTTGAAAGGAAATGATCAACTAGAAAGTTGTAAAGCTTGAAAAACTGTACAACTTTGCAGTTGGCTACTTTTTGAAATAACCATCGCAACTCGAGATATACGTGTCCAAAGATGCTGGACAAAACTCTCAGAACCTGACCAAATCCCTTGTGAGGAGTAGGCGTGGACACATAGAAACAGAAAATAGTCGGACACTAAAAAACCAATGATTCCCCCGACTTACCGTGTGTCCTCCGGAAGACGGTCGTTGTGTCGGTGCGCCGAGCAGGATCGATGCGGCGGCGGCGGCGGCGGCGGCACTTTGTGGTTGGGCTCCGAGCGACGCGGACCTGCAACACCCACACACCATATGTATGCATTTTTCGCAGTGTTGTGAGGCGGGACACACACACAAAACGAAAAAAAGAAACGAGAAGATTGCGGGCAGATTGTCAGCTGGAAAACGAAGGACGGAGAAGACGGCGACGACTCCAGACACACGCAGACATATCAGATTGCCTCCTCTTCTTCTTTTCGTTTTCTGTTCTGCCCGCGCCGCGCGCGCGCGCGCATTTATCTTCTTTTCCGGGCCGCACGCGGCTCCGGGCAGGGCTCACTGAACTGAGAGCTCTCTGTCTCTCTCTCTCTCTCTCGCACCCGCGCGAACATCTTTTATTTATGAGAAACGAAACTGCCGGCGCGAGAATTGGACGATATATTGCGAGGAGAAAAGGTGGCGCATGCACTTTCACGACCATTTTTGGGGTCTTAGAGTGCATTTTGCTAGGTCCGCGGGGGAAGGGAGGACTAATTAATTTTGGGCACTCTGGAATGTCCAAGTTACTTTTTAGGACACCGAATAAGTCCTTCGGAATTGGAATAATTACTCGGAAAAATGTCCCCAGGACCTAGAAATTGACCCCAGAACCTGGAAATTGACCTTAGGACCTAGAAAATCAGCTCAGGACCTAAAAAACCACCTCAGGACCTAAAAAAAACCACATCAGGACCTAAAAAACCACATCAGGACTTAGAAATTGACCCAAGGACCTAGAAAATGACCCCAGGACATAGAAATTGAACCCAGGACCCTGAAATTGACCCCAGGACCTAGAAATTGACCCCAGGACCTAGGAATTGACCCCAGGACCTAGAAATTGACCCCAGGACCTAGAAAATGAGCTCAAGACCTAAAAAACCACCTCAAGACCTAAAACCACCTCAAGACCTAAAAAACCACCTCAAGACCTAAGGAACCACCTCAAGACCTAAAAAACCACCTCAAGACCGAAAAAACCACATCAGGACCTAAAAAACTACCTCAGGACCTAAAAAACCACATCAGGACCTAGAAATTGACCCCCAGGACCTAGAAAATGATCTCAGGACCTCGAAAATGTCTATAGAACTTGGGAAATGCTTTGAAAATTTGGAAAAATGCTCTTAGGACTTGAGAGTAAGGTTAATGCACCAAGTCTAGAGGACCATTTTGCATCAGTCCACGCCTAGATTACCTGTCAAACGTGGCATATCCGCCTGGCGCACTGCTCTGCTGCTGCTGTTGTACACTCGGATACGACGGTTGCTGATAGGTCATGAGTCCGGTGGCGCCGACCATCCGTGCGGGCGCGGTGAACGGAGCGACAGCGGACGACGGAGGTGGTGCCACGTGGCCGTTGGTCAGTGTTCCCGCAGAGCCCAACGGCACGTACATGGCTGCAAAAGAAAAAGGTTGACGGCGGATTTCACGTAAAAATAACGGAGATCTTTTGACGGACGAATGAATGGCCGGGTGTCCTCTTGAGCGTGCGTGACACTTGCACAAATCTTTTCTCCGCTTCTTTTTCGCGGATTCAGATGAAGCGAGGCGTGGGAAATCTAATGAGTTGTTTGTTATTCACACTTTTCGCATGGCTCGTATGACACCAATCTGAAACCCCGCGCGAGACCCGAGAACCGGCTATACTCACAATTAGCGACGAGCGGGTTGTGCTGCGGCGGCGGCGGATACGACGGGTACGAGGAGGTCATGTCGACGAGCGTCAGCGGATCGATCGTCGGTGGTCCGGCGGGCAGCGATTGGGTGGCGACGCCCGACGCTTGGGTTCGCGGCACTCGCGCCACGTTCGAGTCCGACGAGACGGCGCCTTCTTTGGTCTTTGTGCGCACAGTGATGAAGATCGGCGGGTCGTCAGAGAGATCCGAGAGGCGGAGGACTACGTGGTCCGCTGCAGCACACAATTTTATTGATCAAGTTACAGGTTTACAGTTTCCGGGATCAATTACTACTGTAGCTCAAACATATGATAGACAATATCTTTGTGTGTCTAGAATTACACCAAACAGCAGTGAATTTCTTCTTCTTCTAGCATCCTATGACAGATTTCGAAACATGTGTGTATGAAGAAAGCGCCCAAGCATTTATGTATTTCGTAATGCTAAGGGTGCTCAAACGTTTTCAAAGCGCTACAGTAGCCGAGAAGAATGAAGCGAAAATGTTCAAGACCGAACAAAGTCCGTTGTATTTAAACGTGGTATCCAGGGCCGGCGGCGCGAGCCGGTTACTAGGCCATAAATCTACAAAAGTTTGAACGGGGCCTTCATATTTTCGGAATTTTCGGAATTGCCGTTTACGGTTGCTAGGATAGACATCCACGCCCGTTTTGGTTCGATGCTTCGGTGCTGAGGACAGACAAAAAGACACCAGGGTCCGGGTTTTAGCACTATTCAGCTAGTCAATTCGCTGTTCTAACCGGCTTTACCGTGGATCCCTGGAGACCCAAAAAGTGTTGCTTGCACGAACCTGTGGCCTGCGGCACCTGTGCAATGTTCTTTCCGTCGGCGTAGATGAGGTACGAGTGTACGGCGGCGCGCGACGGCGGTTTCGGCTGATTGGCGACCGGTTGCCAGGAGACGAGCAGAGTGCCCGGCTGCGGTCCGATCTCGACTTGCACGTGCGACGGCGGATCCGGCAGACCGACTGCAAACAAACACCTTTTTACGTTCAAATTACGCTTTTACGACTTTGTTTTGTGTTTGAAAGTTTCGAAAGTCACACAAATGAACGTTTTTATAATAGTTGGGGAACGTTGGGGGGCGTGTTGCGAAACCGAATGGGCGCCCGAAAAAGTGTGAGAAGAGGTGGGTGGACAAGTGAAAGAATGGAAGGAGGAGGAGGAGGAGAAGAAGAAGAAGAAGAAGAAGAAGAAGAAGGGCAGTGTCCGGGGACACTGAAATATTCATTTCGCTTGCGCGGCTCGAGCGCGAGAGCTCGCGCGCGCAAAAAAAAAAAAAGAGAAAAGATAGGGCGGCCGATGCACACAAAAGGGAAAGGTCAACGCCGGCGCGGGGACTGCTAATTTTTCGACTTTTTCGACGCTGCTCAAAAGTTTCGGGCTCTGAACACTAAAAACATTGTTTGGAAACCAAGCTCTCCGGATTTTCAGTGAGCAATCGAACGCGACAAGCGAGCAAAGTTTGATGTGAAAATGAAACATTTGAATGTAAGAGTAAGGAGCGCGGAAAGCCATATAAAGTGTATGTTTTCACATAAAAAAGAGGCGCATTGTTCAAAAATGCAAATTTTTGAATGCGCCGAGTCTAGAGAGCAGATTGTGGCCAAACTTGAAAGATGCTATGGAGATGAGTACTTGCAACGGGAACAAATGCGTGGTTTTGGCGGACTAGGACTAGTTTCAGTCATTTTGGACGAACAAGAAGTCGTGGAATATCATTGAGCAAGGAGATTAGAGGCTAGGAAGCCGTACACAAATGTCTGGCAAAGTGCTAAATTGCGGTGCATCACATCCGCGTTGACACGAAAATTGGCGGCTGTGAAAAATGACTCACTCTTCGGCAACGTCTTAAAATCGGTGCATCGTTCGACGGGCCGCTGCTCGAGCACCGCCTTCGGATGTTTGGTCCTGACCGATACCCGATAGATTGTCGACGGTTGGAGACCTTGTAGTTGGACCTGAAAGTTATTCATGTAGGAACCAGAGAGAGTCGGAGGACCGAAATGGAGCGAGTTGGCGAGCTTCTGGAGCTCTCTTTTGAGCCAGCTCATTAGCAAAATGAGCCGGTCTTTCGTGCCGTGCATGACAAGAGGAAGAAGAAGAAGAAGAAGAAGAAAGAACGAGATGAATGTGAGATAGTCTTTTCGGGGCGAATAAATGGAAAATAGAAGGATTATCTCGCTTTTCCAATGGCCTATAGCAGATTTCGAAATGTGTATACCAAAAATGTGTATATTAAGATAGTCCCCAAGCATTTTTGTATTTCATAATGTGTCTGATACGCCCACACAAAAGATCATGATCAAAAAGGCAAAAGCTTAGCGCTTGAGCCGAAAGGGAACAGATTAACGAGCGGAAATGGAGAGCGGAAGGAAGAGGAAATGCGGATTTTTGAAGAGGATTTGAGGAAGGGGCGAATGTGCACTTGAGCTCGGTTTGGAGGCAGTGAATCATGATTTGAATCGAGAAATCCGACCAAAACACAAAATATTATTGAGTAGGGGATCAGAACCAAGTACCGTTTATTCAAGACAATATAACTCCGTTGGCAGTAGAGATATTGAAAAGTGGTCAACCGGTAAAATGTAGAAAATGTCTTAGTGAACATTTAATTACTTGACAGCTTTTTGACATCTCTGCCGATAGCCGAGATAAATTGCTTTGAATGCAAAAAAACTCACTTGAAAGACAGTGGGCGGACAAACGCCGACTTTGACGGCGTTCAGCGAGACGACGTGCTCGGCGTTGCTGTTCGATGGATACCATCGGATGCATGCGGACACCGGCGTGACGGCCCACACACGCACCTGCTGTGGGGCTACTTGAGCTTCTGAAAAGTGTCATTTTTAGTAAAAATTGAGGCTGATCTTTCTCTGCAATGTTTTTAAGAAATGGCGGCTACAATTAAAACATTTTGTGCTGTTATGAATAGGGGGAGTGGCCTGCCGAATTTTATCCCCCAGTTTCGCGCGCGCGCGGTGAAGTACCATTCCCAAAAAATGTTATTTTATGTAATCGACCGTGCTGAATGAAATAAACAACTCAGTTTCTCGTGAAAACGCATAGTTTTTCCCAAAAACGGCAAAAACGAAAATGGAACTCAGTCTGAGAGCTTGTGTGGCTAATTTGTATTGATTCCGACAGTTTAAGAGATGAGGAATCCGTTTTTTAAGTCAGAATCAGATTTTGTCTTCTCTGTTTTTTTACAGGCCCTCAAACTGACAGAAAAAGTTGTGAAAAAATTTCAGCGATGACTGCGAAAGTGAGCACTCGATTTTCCGTGAAAAATCGATGGGTTTTCCGCATTTTTCAGTTCAAAATCGATTTTTTTTTCTCAAAACAACTCAATTTTCTTTTCAATGTTTGCTGTTTTTTGAAACGAATCAATTTGTAACAGAACAACGGTGCTTCGAGTTCTTTGTTCTGCTAATTGATCTATTGATTGAGTTTTTCTGGTTCCGTTGACCGATTTTCTGGAAAAAACGAAATTTCAGCACAATAAACAACTTCTAAAACGTATTTCTATCTCAAATTACCTGTTAAACACAAAAAATCGACAAAAGACGGGGAAAATCGAGCTGAAACTTTATAATCCTGTTGTTTTTTCGCCAAAAACAGCAGAGAAACGCGTGCGGCAAACTTGCAAGCGAGGCCACGCCCCCTCCTCGGCCGGGGAGAAAACAGTGCAACTTTGGAGCGGTGCAGCTCGGAATGTACCGAAAATTTGCGGAAAAAAAATTGAGAGCGTACTACTGTAGAGTGGGGGAACACATTCCAGCAAAAATTTTGTGGAAATTCGGCGTTTTTACGCAGTTTTGCGGTTGCAATAAGCAAACACTCACCATTTCCTATTGCTATCGTACAACACGCGTCGGGCGAGTGACCGTGTTCGGTGACCGCTCGGACCGACAGATTCACCGAGGACTCGAGTGGAATGTCTTCGACCAGTGCCCGACACTGAAAAAAAAATGTAAAGTTCACGTTGAAAAAACTCAGAGAAACTTTGGTTCGCTTTCGCTTCCAACAGCTACAGTCCAGTCAGAAGTGGTTGTACACAAAAGTTGTCAACTACAAAAATGAAGTAGACACTTTGTACTATATTTTTGTAATTGACAATTTTTTTGTACCACCCCTCCCTGGCCTACTGTAGCGCCTCGAAATTAGATCAACTATTGTACTATTCAAAAAATGCTCACCTTATAGGTGCCTGGAACAATTGCCCGAACGGCTCCGTCGACACACACGTGGTACTGGGATACGGCGACGAACGACTCTTCCGGCGGGCTCCAGGATACCAATGCACTTCGCGACAACTTCTTCTCCACTATCAACTCTCGCGGGCACGGCACTGCAAAATGATAGCGTTATATTAGAACTTTATGCCGCGTCCAAAGTCTCGGAAAACCCGCAAATCTCGCGGATTTTGCACTCCAAAGTCGGCAGAAATTTGCGGGAAATCCGGGGTGCGCGCAGCTGAACGAGTGTTACCGTACACCATAAAACTACGGTATTTTTTTGAAAAAAATTTAAATTTCTCGAGAATATTTGAAAAATTTTTCAAATTTCTTGCGTGAATTTTTCAACGACGGTATTTTTTTGAAAAAAATTTAAATTTCTCGAGAATATTTGAAAAATTTTTCAAATTTCTTGCGTGAATTTTTCAACGGTATTTTTTTGAAAAAAATTTAAATTTCTCGAGAATATTTGTAAATTTTTCAAATTTTTTTGCGTAAATTTTTTTAACGGTTTTTTGAAAAAAATTTAAATTTCTCGAGAATATTTGCAGTTTTTTTCATATTTATTGGATAAATTTTCAACGGTATTTTTTTGAAAAATTTAAATTTCTCGAGAATATTTGTAAATTTTTCAAATTTTTTTGCGTAAATTTTTAACGGTATTTTTTTCAAAAAAATATAAATTTCTCGAGAATATTTGCAATTTTTTTCAAATTTTTTTGGATAAATTTTTCAACGGTATTTTTTTGAAAAATTAAATTTCTCGAGAATATTTGCAATTTTTTTCACATTTCTTGCGTAAATTTTTCAACGGTATTTTTTTGAAAAAAATATAAATTTCTCGAGAATATTTGAAATTTTTTTCACATTTCTTGGATACATTTTTCAACGGTATTTTTTTCAAAAAAAATTTAAATTTCTCGAGAATATTTGCAATTTTTTTCACATTTCTTGGGTAAATTTTTTTAAATGGTATTTTTTTCAAAAAAATTTAAATTTCTCGAAAATATTTGTAAATTTTTCAAATTTCTTGCATAAATTTTTCAACGGTATTTTTTTCAAATAAATTTAAATTTCTCAAAAAAATATTTGTAAATTTTTCAAAAAAATACCGCAGTTTTACGGTGTACGGTAACACTCGTTCAGCTGCGCGCACCCCGGATTTCCCGCAAATTTCTGCCGACTTTGGACTGCAAAGTCGGCGAGATTTGCGGGGTTTCCCGAGAAATCGGTGTGCAAAACCGAGTTTGTACCGGTTTTTATTGATTTTCTAACCGATTTGTTTCGGTTCAGCACATGGCTTCGAAGGTTAACCCCCTTTTCCCCCCAGAAAAGCTCTCCCCTTTCACTTTTTTCCCCCCTTCTTCTTCTCCTCGCTTTTTTTTGGTGGTGGTGGTGGTGGTGGTGGTGGTAACGCGGCAAAAGAGAAGAACTCTGTGGGGAATTCATAAAGTGACGAGATATTATTCCTTTCCCATTTTTAGGCACAAAAAAGATGAGCGGACGGCGCAAGAGAAAACGTTTTTTTTTTCGTTTTTTTTTGGGAGTATGGGATTCCGACTTCCGGTTTCCGATTCGCGAGAAAACATTCCGACCCCCCCGTGTCCCTCCAGTTTTTCCATTTTCACGCATCGGAGCGGCACACGGGCTCGCCGAGCTCATCGAATTTGCGTCCGCTCCCTCTCTCTCTCTCTCTGGGGGTCATCTGTCAGTTCAGATTAGGTCCCCCTCTCTCTCTCTCTCTCTTTCTCTTTCTTCCACACAAATGGAATTAGTAGAGCACTCTTTCTCTCTCTCTCTCTCTCTCTCTTTCTTTCTTGCCCCCAGACGTTGATGATGATGATGATGATGATGGGGGACCGCTCTTCCTCTTTTTGTGGTAGTGGTCGCCGTGGCCAAAAATGGAAAGATAGAGAGAGAGAGAGAGAGAGAGAAGAAGAAGAAGAAGAAGAAGAAGAGGAAGAAGAAGAAATCGGGAAAGGGGCATATGTGGAGAGGAATGAATTATTGAGAAGGAGATGGATGACAGCTCCGAGAAGCGGCGGCGCAAATCTTGGTGCCTACGGGCAAAATATGAATGAATGAATGAATGAATGAAGCCGGCGTATAATCGTACTTGGATATGGGGATTTTTAGAAGGTCTCCGGTCAAGTTTCGGTTCATTTTCAACTCAAAAATGGCAAAGAAGAGAGGAAGAGTCGTTTTTTTTCCCCCAGATTGTTTTAAACGAATCCTTAGACGATCCTTAAGCAGACGGTCCTTGTTAGATGGACCCTAAGACGTGGTCAGACCGGCAGACCTTTAGACGGTCCCTCAGACGGCTTTTTTTGGCTCTATCCAATAGAATATCATCAAAAACTCACCCCTCGGCGTCTCGTTGCTCTTAATCTCCTGCACCGTGACTTTTGTGACGTCCGCCGGCGGATATGGACAAACCTACAATATCCTCGCAATGCTTCGAACCACCCCAAAAACCAAAAAGACTCACCGAGTCGGGAAGTGTCGAGTGATCGGGCGACGAAAAATCATGTGCTATTGTCGACAAATGCGGCGGTATTCGGAGCGGAAACGACGGTGACGGCGCGCGTGCGTTCGCCAACAAAACCGTATCGGGCACCCTGCAAATTGAGGCACTTTTTGCGGCGGCGCCGAATCAAAAGGACGACACGCTTCAGCGACTCCTGATGGACGCACTATGGTGCATCGGACCACTTTTTTTTTTCCTCGTTTCCCACAAAAAAGACTCACCTCTCGACGTAGTTCGACGGGACGAGTCCCTGTCGTCCGTCGAGAGTCTCGCCGCGGTAGAATCCGTCCGAATCCATCTCGCCCTTCACGAGAATCACGTCGCCCGGCTGTAGACTCAACTCCAACTGCGGGTTCTCGTTCGGCGAGTCGCGCAGCGGTAGGTACTGAAAAAGAGCGCGAAAGACGCGCGAGTTGGGCTTTTGTCGCAGCTGCAGCAGCAAAGTGTCACTCGACGGCGCCGCCGTCGGTCCCAGATGGTTCGTGAACGAGGTGGAGGGCGCCGACGAGGCGCCCATCACAATGTGCGGGTTTTGTTGTTGCGACGGGCCCGGCACCATCGACAGTCCGAGTGGTTGGAGGTAGTAAGGCGGCGGTGGCGGCGGCGGCGGACCGGGCCCCGACAGGCCCAGCATTCGAGGTGGTGTGCGTTGTTAGGCCAGCCGAGCTGCTAGGTCCGCCGAGGCCACGTGGTGGATCTCGTCGACGACGACGACGGCGGCGGCGACGGCAATGATGGTGACGCGGGCGGGCGGGACCGAGCGGACTGCTGCGAGGCCACGATGATGGATGCCGCGTGACGTCAGATGGCGCCTGGAACATCTCAACGCTATCATTTTTGCGTAAAAAGTAAGTGCATCATAAAAAAATCATGTCGGACAAACTTGGCTAATGGCTTGCGCGGTTGAGTGGACAACAACTAAACAACAACAACAAAAAAACGGAAAAAGCAAAGGAATGGATGGAAGTAGAAGTAGAAGAAGAAGAAGAAGAAGAAGAAGAAGAAGAAGAAGTAGAAGTAGAAGTAGAAGCACTCTTCTCATAGAGTGAAGGCTCCGCTGCGGAGAGCGGCTGCTACTAGTCTATGGGCATGAGTCTTCTGGAGTAGGAGGGAAAGAGAGAGAGAGAGAGAGAGGGAGTGGGGCGAGAAGAAGAAGAAGAAGAAGAAGAAGAAGCGGCCTGCGCGACGTTTTATGCATGCCGCACTCTCTCTCTCTCTCTCTCTCTCTCTGGCTAGAGCTGAAGAAGAAGAAGAAGAAGAAGAAGAAGAAGAAGGCTGTGTTTTTGGGGGCGCACACGCCCCGGGGACGAAGATGGAGCAGCAGAGAGAGAGAGAGAGAGAGAGGGAGCAAGCGGAGCAGTCTGAATGTCTGAATGAGCCGGGTGGGCTCTTCTGCTAAGAGCAAGAGATGAGCAAGCAGGCGTCTTTTTATGGTGCATCGCAACTGATATTGTCGCTTTCGAAAAGTTGTGTCATTCATTGACAGTTTTGTTTGCACCCAAAATGTATCGTTTGCATCCTTTCAAATTGCTCTAACGGCTCCTAGACACTTTAAAAGCCAGACTATTTCGAAAAATAAAGTGGGAAAACGACGCAATTTTTGTAGTATGTTATCGACTCAACAAAACGAGCCGCCGACGAATTAATCGCGCGATAATTTGAGGGTACGACTAGTCACGGTGCGTGCTGGGTCGTTTGTGACAGTAATTGGTACCCTAAAGTTTTGGGATCCAACAAATCGTGGGGATGGAAGTGAGGGGGGTCTAGTGGTCTACCTTTAATCGGATACGTGTGGGAAGAACGAGGAAAAATCACAATCTCAAGTTGGCGGTGGTGCTCAAGAGCAACCGCCGGAGCACCTTGTGTGTGTGAAGTGAGTGGCGGAGCGGCCGCCGGCGCGAGAAGGCGTCTCCAATGTCGTCGTCGTCGTCGCGAGCGCGCGCGCGCGCGCGCACGCTTTGTGCCATGCCACGTATCAAATTTCGCGGTTTTTCGAGTATACACTCACGTGTGCCGCATGCATAGTAGTATGAAAAAGTTATTATGGTACCCAACTTTGACGGACAATAACTCGGCACGTTCAACGTCGGAAGTGCTTTGCCACGGCGACAAAAAAGTCTAGAAAGGGGGCGTGGCCTAATCTGAGACGCGTTTTCTGAAAATTGTCGCAATTCCAGCACACTTTTCCGATATTTTTGTGTGTGTGTGTGTTGATATCGACGAAATAAGAGACATTAAAAGAGAGAAAACGATGAAATTTTCGTGAAAACGCCGCGTTTGAGACGTTTTTGGCATATTTCGCAATTTCGGGAATTTTCATACCGGCCGATCCGGATTGTTTTGAGACGAAGTGAGTGTCGGAAGTGATTAAAGGACCAGGGAACACAAAATTTTTTTGATATTTTTGTGAAATGTTTTTGTGACTGTTTGAATTGTCTCTTATTGCCACTCATACACTGGTGAAATGCTGCCTCTCAAAAATGCCAATGAACGAAATGGCGTGCAGTTGAAGTTGTGGCCGTGGCCTAGCGCCAATGGCCTAGAAATATGCGCTTCTCGGCCATTTTATTTTTTCCGCTTTTTTACCGGTTTTTTTCGCGATAAAATCGAAAAACTCGCGACTTCGTGTATCGACTGAATGAAAACAATTTTTTAGCAGCGAAAAAATAAGTAAGTGCCGAACAAATGTCAATCAACTGAAAAATGGGAGAAACCGTGAAATTTTAGGAAAAAAACCGGTAAAAAAGCGGAAAAAATAAAATGGCCGAGAAGCGCATATTTCTAGGCCATTGGCGCTAGGCCACGGCCACAACTTCAACTGCATGCCGTTTCGTTCGTTGGCATTTTTGAGAGGCAGCATTTCACCAGTGTATGAGTGGCAATAAGAGACAATTCAAACGGACACAAAAAAATTTCACAAAAAAATCAAAAAATTTTTGGGTTCCCTGGTCCTTTAATCACGTTAATACAAGTATTTTAAGCGTTCAAACGGCAAAAAGTATCGGCGAATGACTGAAATTCGCGCATTTTCAGCACAAAACTTGAAAATCGCATCAATTGATTCATTTCTGCTATGAAATCTGCTCGTTTTAAGCTCGAAAAAGTGCGCGCGATGATAAGTTCAGCAAAGTTATGCAATTACATCGTCGAAATCGTACAAAATTTGGGTAATTTTTGGCGAAAAACATGAAAAAAATGGGGTTAAATTTCGAATTTCGCGCCAAAATGGTGATACGCTAGGCCACGCTCCTTTCTACGTTTTTTTTTTGCGCGCCGTGCTTTGCTCGAAAATACGGCCGTTTTTTGGGCCGTCAACAATTAGTGTGGTGAATCTCCGGGGGGTGACTGTAGTCGGGGGACTCGGGGAGCCCTTGGATACGACATGTACTTGCACATTTTCAGAATTGGATAGTAGTCTTTTCTGGAAAGTACGAGAGTTGAGCGGAAATGGAATTTTGAAATCCGGAAGACGGAAGACGGAAGAAATTTTTTTTTTGCGGAACACAGAAGACGGAAGACGGAAGAGGGAAGAAAAAAATCGTCAATTCAGAACCTTTTTTTCTCCGGTTTTTTTGAAAATAACTAAAAAAACAAAAAAATTTTGGATCTGGGTCACTGCCCGTAGAAATTCGCGTTCTTCGGGGCTAGTAAATGGCTTCTGAAAAGCTATTACTCTTTTACGGTAAGAAGAAAAAATTCCGGAAGACGGAAGACGGAAGAGGGAAGACGGAATTCCGCTCAACACTGGAAAGTACTCGCAAAAGTGGGAAAATCGAAGAGGAAACGAACAAAAGTTGCGCCTCTCTCTCTCTCTCTCTCTCTCTTATTTTCCGCCCATGGGGGATAGATGGGATGGCACAAAAAATGAGAGGAAAGAAAAAAGAGGGGGAGAAGGAGAAGGAGTCCGGACTCGGAAATTATTTGACGCCTTCTTCGCCTCCTTCGCCTTCTCATCCTCGGCTAAAGTCGACGACTTCTGACGACGTGTCGGCGGCCGTGCTAATTGGATAAGGCCTACGGGGGGAGCACACGCACACGAAAGAGAGAAAGAGAGAGAGAGAGAGAGAGAGAGAGAGAGAAGATATGGATATTAGAGGATCGAAATTTAAAGTTTGGGTCACTTTTTCTACGATGCCACTTCCAAGGCTCGCAGCATGGTCCTTTGACGTCGGAAATGGATAATAATTGGAAAAAATGGCTGTTTTTGCTGTCGGTTCGCTTTTAAATGCGAAAAAAAAGTGAAAGTGTGAGGGAAACGGGAGAAGAAGAGCGAGAAATCAATACTTTTCAACTTCTTCTTCTTCTTCTTCTTCTTCTCCACTAATCCTTGAGTTTTCTCTCTCTCTCTCTCTCTCAAAACACACTTTTTTATGCATTTAAAAACTTGAGGAGCACAAAAAAAACGAGTATTTTGGCTCGGCGGCTGGTAAAACAAAGTTTTGGCGCGCGCGCGCGTAGGCGTAGTAGTATAAAAGTTTTACGAGTACATACTAGTAGTACATAAAAGGGGAAGGGGGGTCCACGAGCAGGGTGGCAAAGATTTTTGGAGGAGAGCAAAAGAGAGAGAAGAAGCGGAAGAGAGAGAGAGAGAGAGAGAGAGAGGGAGAAGAATTCAAGGACCCCCCACTCTTCCCTTTTCGATGCGTGAAGTGTGTGTGTCAGAGATGTTGGGAATAAAAATTTTACTCTACGGAACACGGAACACGGAAGACGGAAAATTTTTTTTACGGAACACGGAACACGGAAAACGGAAAAAACTTATTTCTACGGAACACGGAACACGGAAGACGGAAAATTTTTTTTACGGAACACGGAACACGGAAAACGGAAAAAACTTATTTCTCCGGAACACGGAACACGGAAGACGGAAAAATTTTTTTTTACGGAACACGGAACACGGAAAACGGAAAAAAACTTATTTCTACGGAACACGGAACACGGAACACGGACATTTTTTTTTACGGAACACGGAACACGGAAAAAATATTGAAAAAAACGCGGAACACGGAACACGGAACACGGAATTCCCAACATCTCTGGTGTGTGTGTGTGTGTGTGGCGCCACGTGGCTTTGCGAGCTCCGATCGGCGGGACCAGGGGAAAAATGGACGAAAAATGGAAAATGTCAGGAGGAAATTGAATATGCGGTTGGGAAACTGTCTTTTTTTCAGACGGAAATCGAGTGGAAACGAGAAATGGAAGAAGCCGGCAAAGTTTGAAGCAGAACTGAAGAAAAATGACAAGTTTTGGTGCAAAACTGTCAACTAAAAAGTTGTAGAGCTTGAAATTTGCAACAACTTTTCAGTTGACAACTTTTTCAGATAGTCATTGGTTCTCAAGATACAGGCGTTTTTCGTACTTTGACTCCAAATTTTCACACCTCCAGCATTATGCGTCATCTGGCACACATACACACACATTTCTAATCCAATTCTTCCCAAAAGACAACTTTAGTCCCTAGGTCCATTAGAGGTGTGATGTCGTGTGAGCCCGCCCCCAAAACCATTCAATCATCGACAGTCACCACCACACACGTCGTCAACATTTCCAGGTATTTTTGTGGCGTCCTTTTTTGTTGTTTTTTACCCTATTATTCATCTATTTTTTGATTTATGTAAAAGCTTTGAATTGCAGAAATGGTATATGTTATGTTGAACGAAAAACGGCTTTGGAAAGAGTTTGACAGTCAGTGCAACGAGATGATCATCACTAAAATTGGCAGGTACTTCATTCGCTCACCTTTTAAGGCCATATATCTCAGCTGTGGTTGGAGATATAAAAAACTTGTCAACAAAACAATTGTTTATCAAGAAATTTTGTACATTTTTTCAGTTGACCACTTATTGATACCTCGACCCACAGCCAAGATATATGAGTTTGAATAAAAGACATTGGGGAGGGGGGTGAAGTTCTATTACCATTTAGTCAAAACTGTATATCTCAGCTGCCAGTGGATATTTCAAAAAGTTGTCAACTAAACAATTGTTCATCAAGACATTTTGTACATTTTTTCAGTTGACCACTTTTTGATACCTTCACAAATAGCCGAGTTACATAGCTTTGAATAAATTGCACAGTTTTGACAGTTTTGAGCCAACCATTCAGAGTGGCAGCTAGTCTATTTCCAGAAATCTCTTCCCAATTCTCGAGTACACCTTTTTCGGACTTCAAAACGAGGTCAACTATCAGGTGGGCATTACAATGCAACCGACAGGCCGTCACAAATTGAAGTTCACCGCCGGGCACTGGGATCCGTTGGATGTGATCGAGGAGATGTTCCAGCCGAACGAGGTGTTCATGGCGAAACCCGTGACAGGTTGGTGTTACGGTCCCGCTTGGATGCGGTCCCTTAAAAACCAACAAAAAAATGGCAAACTTTCAGGCCGAGAACTCATGAATCGTGGCCTTAAACTGGACAAGCTGAAATTGACGAACACAAAAGAGGCGCTCGTGAAAAGTGACCAAATGGTTAGTCGGCTATTGTTTAACCACTTTTCCTTGTTCTCTTTTTTTTTTTGTTTTTCGTCCATTAGCACAACACATTATCACCTCTAATTACGGCGGATCCAGCGAGCCGAGCATAATATCCCGGAGGCCGTGACTTGTAGTGCGAATAGCTCCGTCCAGAGGGACCAGATGACTCTGGAACATGTTTTTTTGGATTTTTCACACTTGGAACTGTACTTTTGTAGTTGGTCACTTTTCTGTACAACCACTCCCGGAACTACTGTAGCTTTTGGAAGTTTGCAATGGAATACGCATCACCTTATATAGCTCTAACTTCGAAAAGCTACAGTATCCTTAGGAGTAGTTGTACACAAAAATTGTCAATTACAAAATTATAGTACAAAATGTGCTCTTTATTTTTGCAATAGACAACTTTCGTGTACAACCACTCTTAAAGATACTGTAGCTGTTCAAAGATAGAGGCGCCAAAGAGCGGAGAGAATTTCACTGCTAACTTCCAAGAGCTACAGTACTCCAGGGAGTGGTTGTATAAAAAAGTTGTCAACTGGTAAAATGAAGTTCCTAATGTGAAGATTTACCAAAAAATTTTTTAGAGCTAAAAGATGTTCTGGGACTGAGCTATACACGTTCAAAGTAAGGACGTTGCATTTCTTCATTGATTCATTGTTCATCACAGAACAGTCCTGCTAATGCACCATATTTCCGAGTGTCCCAGATCTAAGACATCGCTATTTTATTTTTCTAAAGTCAACAATATCTGGTAGCACCCTGGTACGAATGTAAATCTCTTTCTTCTCCCCTACTTTCCCAAAAGCCAACCGCATACCTAACCACCTGTTGTTTGCCCATTGTTTCTGGGAATTAACCGGCCGGCACCGTGCTGGTCCTGACGAATCATGACTTTTTTTTTACAGATCCGTGTCCAATCTATGAGACAATACGTGCCTGTGCTCAGTGTTTATGAGCTCATCGGAGACGCCAGGCGTATCGGCACTTTTCAGTTTCAGGAGACCCGATTTATTGCCGTCACCGCCTATCAGGTACGCGTTTTTTTTTTTTTTTGGGTACATTGGGACCCCAGCCTTCCAATAAAAAATGTAAAATTGGCGCAATTCACATGCGCTAAACAAGGCGCCTAACGCGTAATTCCGGAGCGTCGTTGTAGAGTTTCTCATTCATTTCAATTTTCCTTTTTTTTGCATTATCGCCATCTTTTCAGAACCAATCAGTGTCAAAACTGATGATAATGATTAGAAATGAATAAAAAATGAAATGTTAACTGCTTCGTCATCAATTTCGAAACGTTTTATGTGAAAATTACCGAATTTTTTTCGTTTTGGAATCGAAAATTTGCCTCAATTCTCTCAATTCTGTATGATTTTCGACGGTTGAGCGCTTAAAAGATGCGCAATAAACTCCTTGTTGAGTGTCCGAACTCGTCTCGGCAAATAATCGTTAAAACTCGGTTTTTTTGAGTAGTTTTCGACAAAATCCCTAAATTTTGTCAATTCTGAACGAATCTGCTCCGTTTCGCGCTTAAATCGATGCTTTTAACTCAGAAAATCGCGCTACGGTTTGCAAAGCGCAAAATTTGAGTGTTTATTTGGAGAAAAACGAAAGAATTCTGGTTTTCGATTGAAAAAAGAAACTCTCTTAAGTCGACGGTGGATGCAAGCGCGCCCCATTGACAACTCGCTTGCGCATTGGAATGCTGGGGTTGCGTGACCCGACGGGGACCGTCACGGCTTCAAAGCCAACAATAGAATGAATTTGCAGAGTGATAAAGTGAAAAACCTGAAAGTTCAACGCAACAAGTTCGCCCAGGGCTTCCGCGAAGGGACCAGGTCCTCGTCGGCCAAGCGTCCGACCTCGACGACTTCATCCACGTCGCCCGACTCCACGATGGACTCGTCTTCCGACAATTCGGACGTCTCCGCGTCCGGACGGCACCTAAAACCCTCACAATTCCCGAGCACCGATCGATTTTTGACGCCCGCCAACTTTGGCGCTCCATTTCTGGGTCCAGAGGCGGCCGGTCCGTTCCCAACGCCGACGCAATTGATTCCGTTCCAATTCGATCCCAACTGGGCCAGCTATTACCATCAAAACCATCATCAAGTCGCGCAACAATCGACAAGTTCTGGCCTCTCCGCGATACAGTACGACTACAGTAATCCGTTTGCCAACTATCATTGGCCCGGATAGAGTGACAAGCCGATGCACAATATTGTCGAATTGATTTATTGTATGATTTATTGTTGTTATGAAGTTATGAAGTGATGTAAAGTCAATATTAGTCCAGGCAAATCGGGTTCTCGTTAGTTCCAATCATCGCGCTCTTCTGCTCCTTCTTCGTCTTTCCGCTCGTCGTCACAATCTTCGTCGGAGACGTCAGACAGACGACGTCATCGTCGTCCGAGTCGCTGTCAATCCAGACGGTGTGCTCCGTCGGCGGGTAGTAGTCGCACCTGATCGGAGCCCGACGGGCGGGCTGGTGCCTCTTTTCCAGCTCGTCCAGGTATTTCAGAAACTCGGCGTCGTGCTTTTCTGGAAAATTAATCAGGTAAATCGCATGTTTTATTGATTCAAAACGATGTATCTCATTAGCCGCTAAAGTTATCGAAAAGTGATCAACTGAGAAAATGTACAAAATTTCTTGCTCAGCAAGTTATCAGTTGACACTTTTTTGATATCTCAACCGGCAGCGGAGCTACATCGCTTTGAAGACACCGTACTGGGGCAAGGGTAACTTTTTTCGAGTTTGGTCGTCGAAAATTTGGTGTAAGAGATGCAAAAGTTGAAAAAAAAGCGTAATTTACTTTAAAATTTACCTTGAGCCGAAATGAAGTCCTTGTCCAGATCGAGATTGACGTCGCTGGGCTCCATTTCCAAACGCGTCCTCTTTGCTGGCCGCACTGGTTCGGCGTCAGCCACGATTTTGCGTTTTTTCGTCGTCGTCGACTCCACAAACGCTTTTAGAGCCGAAACTCGCATCACAAGTACCGGCCGTTCGTATCCGTACACGGATGCCGACGGTACTTGCACAGCGTGTTCATAGTAGACGAATGGCGAGGGAATAGCGCTCATTGTTGGATTGTGTGTGTGTATGTAAGCAGACAAACTCGTTTATATAATTTTCTAAACTACTTAGGCGAATATGTGTGAACTCCTCGTCGAGCCGTAAAGGTCAAGGCGTGCATCCTGAATCCACCTTCATCTCCGCATTGTATCCCCTTTTTTATGGCGTGTACATCATGGTCGACTATCCAGAAAAAACACTTTACGCGTTGACAGATGAACCAGGTCTCTAGAGCTGACAATGGACGCAAGTGCGCCCCCAAATAGAGCGACACATTGGCGCGAAATTCAAATTTAACAGCAAAATTTGTGTTTTTTGTCAGATTAGCCACGAAAAATCGATAATTTCTCATTTGTCTCTCGATAGACCGATTGTATAGGCTATTACGAATTTTTTAAGCGCAAGAGCGTTAAATTTGGTCAATTTTGAAGGTTTTTCGCTAAAACTGCGTGAATTTCAGTTGCTTTTCGGTAATTTTCGCGGTTCGAGCGCTCAAAATGCTTGTATTTACGTGATTTATCATTCTCAAAACCAATTCTGTCGGAAAACGGTCAAGAAAGCGCAAAATGAGAAGTGCGGCTTTTAGGCGGCGATCGGCGGCGAAGGCGAAAAAGCGAAATCCGCGAAAAATGCGCCAAAACGTCATTAATTCTGAGAATTAGTGTGTTTTCATGTCGAACAATCATTTTTCATCGCCTTTGACCACAAAAATCAGAGAAAACCTGCTTAATTCACGGTCTCCCACGGCGCGAATGATTTCAATGGGGCGCACTTGCAACAGGCGGGCTGTGTCGATTTACGCGGCTGCCGATTAATTAATCTTCAACGGGAGTTTGCGTTCTTTTCATGTTTTCTGTACAATACACCTATTTTTTTTGTACGCCTGGAACCTGGATACGAATAAATAGAGCACAAGCTACGTTTTGGTAACAGAAATCTCACATATCGTTGAGAATTAGCCGAGTTATTTCGATTTGAAGGTTTTGGCCTGGATTTTGATGTTTTTCGAATAGTTTTCGACAACTGCTCAAGAAAACTAACCGCCGGAACCTGAATTTTGTGAAGAAAAATTCAGCGAACATTTTTATCGTTCGTTGGGCTCATGAAATGCAAAATGAGCTGAAATATAAGGGTTTGAAGTTTTGACGAAATACGAAAAAGACGCTAAAAACATGAAAAACTCTAAATTCTGTAAAGAACGGTTTCCAATCAGTAAAATATTGTTTTCTAGACGTTTTTCAAGTCAAAAAGATGGAAATAATGGTCGTAAACTCGAATTGAACTGCATTTTTAGACCTGCGCAAATTTTCAAAAGTTACAACGACACTCCGCAATTTACGAACGCACTGTGTTTAGCATTAGCGCTCTGGGAGACCGTGAATTTGGTCGCCGAGGCCACGCCCATTTTGTCAGCTCTGGAGACTGTGCGGTGTCTTACAAACCGATTTTAACATGGCTAAAAGTCTCGGAAGCTTTATTGATTGATATTTTAACAAAACACGTTATCCACGAAGGTTCTCGTCGGGCAGCCAGACGCATTCTCCCTTGTCGAGACGCTCAAAGTGCTCGCGCGTCTCGCGCTTGATCTCCTCGCAAAACACCATTGGGCAATGCGTGTGCTCGAGACACGCGTCCACGTGGATTCTGCACAACGCCTTGAGGTGATGGCACGCGACGCAGCGCAACGCATCAAAGTGACAACATCTCGAGTGCTCCAACATGGTCTTGATCCTTTGCGCCGAAGGTCTCGCACAGATTTGACACGACGCGTCGGACGAGTCACAAACGAGCACGTGGTGCAGAATCGACAGCACCCGCGTGTTTTGCTCCTCGGTTTTTGTGATCGGCAGAAAGTCGGCGGAGGCCATCGTCCTAGAAGCGCTGAAAAAGCTGAAAAAACTGAAACTAAAGTGCCGAGAGGCAAATGAAATGTCGAAAAAACGGGTTGTTGAAATGAAGCAGATAGCCGGGCCGGGGCGGTTTCCATGGCAATGCAATTTCTGCGTCTCTCGCACAATAAGCACTTTTATGGGTATCTTCACAGAAGTTTTGTGTGGTTTATTAGAATACATTTTTTGGTTGGTGGGGGGGGTGTGGAAAATTGGGAGACAATAATAGAAGTTGAATGAGAAAAGCAAAAATGTACAGGAGGAGAAGAAACGTACAGTAATCCTGCGATTACTGTAGTTTTGGGGGGAAAAGAGACCTGGCGGCGGCGGGAATTAAATGAAAAAGACGAAAGCGGAAAGGAAACAAATGTTTTTCGAACAAGTTCAGGTGAACGTCGACATGCGACGCTTCGAAATGGGCTTCTTCGCTTGCTCCTGCTGCTGCGCCGCCTCCGACGTGGATTTGTCCGAGATTCCGAGCCATTTGAGCAGCCGGGTCGTGCCCGATATCGAGTGCTTCTTGTCGACTTTACAGTAGTCGCTCGACGTGGACCGCTGCGGTCCTGGCTCCTGAAAATATGAACATTGAATCATTTGTCACAATTCAACGTCCTAAACATTAGTGAATTCTTGGATAATAAAAAGTTATTCGTGTTGTTGCGTGAAAAAGGGGGCTAACGGGGAAGACGGAAGTAATAACTTTTTTGTATGAAAAGCTAAATTTACAATTATTTTTCTATGAGCAGAGTTCACTTTGCTATACATTTCGTCAGTTGATCACATTCCATGAAAAAATTTTCTAAAAAAGATAAAAATTCTTCCGTGTTCTTCCGTTGAGTAGTTCTTCCGCTCAACTCTGCTGCTTACCGTATGTTATGCCGCGTCCAATGTCTCGGAAAAACCGTAAAAACCGCAGATTTTTCTGTCCAAAGTCGGCCGAAATTTGCGTGAAAAACGGGGGTGCGCACAGCTGAACGAGTGTTACCGTACACCGTAAAATTACGGTATTTTTTGAAAATTTACAAATATTCTCGAGAAACAAATATTCTCGAAAATTAATGTAACCGTACCCCTAAAACTACGGTATTTTTTGAAAATTTGCGCAAGAAATTTGAATATTTTCAAATATCTTCAAGAAATTAACAAATTTTCAAAAAATACCGTAGTTTTAGGGGTACGGTTACATTAATTGAGCTGTGCGCACCCCCGTTTTTCACGCAAATTTCGGCCGACTTTGGACAGAAAAATCTGCGGTTTTTACGGTTTTTCCGAGACATTGGACGCGGCATTAGCTAGCGATTTATTTGACTGACTAGTGAAAAAGAAGTGAACTCACACTCGGCTCCAACTCGAATCGATCGGTGCTTCCGTTCGACGAACTGTTCCGATGGGTCATACGTACTTGCAAATGGGGTACTGTACCCGAATGCACCGAATGACGATGCTTTGTGGTTACCTGAAAATACAGCACATCATCGAAAGTGTAAGGACTCGCTAGACTACTAGAGCTACAGGGAAAAATGGAAAATGAAAAATGGAAAAAGAACAAGAACAAAAGCTCACAATAAGCACTTCGTCACCACTTTTACTCAGGCTCATGCTACGAACTTTCATCGCCGGATTCGCACTGATCTCCATGAATTGGGCCGCCGCTTCTTCGCTGAAAATTGCGAAATTTTGCTAGTTTTAGCCAAAAATTTTGCATCACTCGTCTCGAGCAGGCATCATTTCATCGGTATTTTCGAAAAATCGATAGAAACCTGCATCAATTCATTTTTAGCGCCCGAACATCACAAATCGTTCAAAACCGCCCGTTTTTACGGTAAAAACTGTGCGTGTCTTGTTGCTCGTGTATTTTTGCGTAATTATTTTCGTTTTAGAGTGAATGCGCACAATTCTCTGAAAAAATTGCAGTGGAGCGCACTTGCACCTCCCCGGCCTGAAATTCATCGGAAACCGAAACAAAAAAGCGGCGCGGCGTCTCCGAACCCTTTTGGGAATACGAGTTTAACCATAAATATTGAATTTTCGCAACTTTTTTCTCTCTTTTTTTCTCTTATCCCCCCTTGTGACTTTTTCTTCGTTTCGCTTCGAGTAAAACAAAAGAAGAAGAAGCGGATCAGAGATTAACTTTTTGGAGACACATAATACACAACATGTTGACACATTCACGCACTATTTTTCATTTTTTTTTTTTGCTTTATAGTGGAAAAAAAAATGATTGTGAGCTATTTTTGGCCAGGAGACGGATGTTGGGCGGTCATTTCTGGCTCTGTGGAGAAAAAACTGACAAAATCGGGGGAAAATGGATATTGTACCGCTAAATCCACCGGAATGCTATCGACAATCGCAGTTTTACAACAATTCGCCGACATTTTTGTGAAATGAAGCATTTTTCCGGTTGCTGGTCTGGAATTGTGTAGAAAATGGATAAATTTGTGCGATAAAGCACAAACTACTCAAAATCAAAACGGATATTGAATTTTATGCAAAAATGCTCGTTACCGTACCCTTTTCCTGTTATTATCAGTGTCCCGAATCGCTGCTTGCCCATTTTTTTTTTTGCCGAATACACAAAAGTATCAGGTGTCATCAATCTTCTTCTTTTCCCTATTTTTTCGGCTCTTTCCGTCCTCTTTCCTTGTTTTTGGCGTCTAGTCGATTTCCAGAAGACTGACGGGCGGTCAAATGCATTTCTGGTCCCCGTCGGATGGGCACTTTATCGGGCGGGCGGGCGGGCGGCACCGAAAAAGACCCTTCTTGTTTACCACGCAAATTTGGAAGTGGCGCCACGCACAACAAATGTTCAGAAAACGAATGAATCCATTTCACTTGTTCTCGGCGATTTCTCACAAACCATTGGGGACCACGGCGAAAACTCAAAGAGACGGAAAAGGGCAGCGGATCTACGGTTTACCGCCAGCACGTCATTCCTCTGGGAGCCAACGGGTGACGGTGGTCCGCGTGGCGCAGTGGTACTCGTTTAAATTTTTGGGAAAAGGTGCGAGTGGGTTCGAGGCCATGTACGTGTGGCAAAATATTTTGCTTTGCAGCAATGTCGATAATGCATGAAAAACCTGAAAAACAACAGGTTTATCGGGATTTTCGATAATTTCCGCCCCAAGCCAAGTACCCATTTCCCCGCAGAACCACAAATCACTGTCCAACTTCCTTCACCCAAAAATAGCCCAAAGCCTTCATTTCGCTACTAGAGCCACAAAAAAGTGATGCACACTGATAGTTAAGGCTCTAAAAATGTTGCGTTGTTTCGAAAAACTTTCCCCTTTTCCATCAAATTGAGCCCTTCCGACACTTCTTGCCACTCTTTCCTCTTTCTCTTCTTTTTTTGTGCACTTGACACTTTCAAGTCCATCGGTCAATGCTTCTCATATTTGTAAACTTTTTCCGTGTCGCGCCCGACAATATTTAGTTCGTTATGCCGAGAACTAAGCATAAATTTACGCTTGCGGGTTGGTCTATGAAGTGCGAAGGAAGCTTGAAAAAGGGAAAACGTCTAAAAAAAAAGAAAATCCGCCGGGCCGATTCCCGACGGACTTTCTCGCTTCTTGTGATGTTTTAACACACGCCGGCGAATATGTTCTGCGCTGTTTCTCTTTCATTTTTTTGACGAATCGACAAACGCGCGCCTCGATTGGCGCAATTGGTTTGTGTTCGAGAGTCCCGCGGGAGCATTTTGGGCACGCAAAAACGTTTCCGAGTATTCGAGGTTCGTTAGTGATTGGAATAACAGATTTTCGCGTTTGCACGGCGACCAACTGCTCGTTTTAAGCTCGAAAAAGTGCGCGCGATGATTAGTTTAACAAAGTAATGCAATTACATCGTCGAAATCGTACATAATTTGGGTAATTTTTGACGAAAAACATGAAAAAAATGGGGTTAAATTTCGAATTTCGCGCCAAAATGGTGACAAAACCGTGCACGCTAGGCCCCGCCCCCTTCTACGTTTTTGCGTCGCCGTGGTTTGCAGGTTTTTAGCGCTTTTTACCGATAATTCCGATTTTTTGCCTGTCTGAAATTGCAAAGTCGCCGAAAACTGACCACGCGTTACGATGCATCTGATTTCGTTGCATTTCGATGCTGCGCAGCCGTTCCCTGTGCCGTTTCTCCTTTTCTTTTCGCTCCGCTTTCTGCAAAAAAAAAAACACATTGTCTTTGTGCGACCAAAAAACTTCAAAGACCCTTCTAAATGGCAAGTCATGAGCCCATTCCCCTCTTAAATGCCCACTTTTTCCGGCTCAAAAGATGAGGGGAGCCGCGGCGGAACGAAAAACGGATAATTGCGGCTCATAAATAACGTCTTTGCCGTGCTCACGCGGCTTCCCGTTTTAAACTTCCCATTATTGCCTTTTTCTTTTTTCTCTCTTCTCGTTCCCCCCACCCATTCCATTCCATTCCATTTTTGCATAAAAAAAAGTGGAAGTGAACTGGATTAGTCTTTCTTTTCAGGCGAAAAAAGCAAAGAAAAAAATGCGGGGACCGGAAGATCTTGGCGTCCATTTGTTTGGGACGACGACAGATTTTGTGAGCTGGAAACTGAAGATGCGTCACTTTCTCGACTTCTTATTTTGGCAGTTGACACCACAAAGTTCGAAGAGCGGAGAACGGATGACGTGGCGGTTAACTTTCGGAAAAAAATCGAAACTCTATCAAAGCGACAGTCCGTCTTTGCCTGTTAAAAATTCAGGCGCCTGCGGTCAGCCTAATGGGGCTATTCAGCGTATGTTTGTTTTCCGTTTTTTTTACATCGCTGAATTAAATTTTTTGACGTAAAAAAAAACGAAAAAAACGGAAAACAATAATTTTTTTCACAGCCTGAATAACCCCATACAACGATTTTTCCGTGAAATTCCGAAAAGCACCGAAAAAATGTTTTCCGGACGTTGATTGCGAATCATTCTCATTGCAAAACGAATGTAACGCAGTCTTGCTCAAATTTTTTTAGGCCACAAAACGAAATTTCTTAAATTTGAGTCTGCACCTTATTTCTGGTAAATGTGTGCGTTTTCTCAGTTTCCGGATTGCAATGTGTCCCCACGAATTGTTTATTGGAAAACTCTGATTGTGTTCAGTGTCGAAATTTTTTTTTCACTAAGGCGCACTGATTGCGTTGTGTAAACACAGCACATGAACTTTTTCCCTTATTGAATGGTGAAACCTTGCAGAGTCCGTGTAGAACCGATTTTTCCAAAAAAAAAAAAAAATTACTAATGAGGTTATTCAGCGCATGTTTCTAACGCTTTGTAAGGTTTTTAAATCGCCAAATCGATTTTTCGACGTAAGAAAGGTAACAAACGAAAAAACATCCGCTGAATATTACAGGAGCACCGGACAGAAAGGGCGCGCTGTTCGCAATCTGGCCGAATTTCTAGGCCGCGAAGTAATTTTCCACTGAAAATGTGGCCTAACTTTTAAAACTCGGCCCTGAGGTCGCTCAATTTGCACTGCAAAAAGAGTTTCTCAACAGAGCGCCATTTCTGTGCGGTGCCCCTATAATACCTCTAAAAACGCTTTATGTGCACGCACTGTCCCAAACTATAAAACTCGCAATATCTTAAGAACTTTAATCCCATGTGACTTTTGCAAACCAGACTTTTAAACAAAAGCGATGTCACCTGTCAAAAAGTATCCTGGCTCAAACTGAAAAAGGATCCCCCCAAAGTTCAGGTCTAGACGTGACGCACCTGACAAGCGGAACATAGAACTATTGTGCCGTGTGCATGCAAACGGCCGATCCGTTTCTCCGCAAAATGCATCAACAACATGTGGCGCTTCGCATAAGAATTGTTCGCCTACTTTAAACACCTATATCATCATGAAATGTCGAATGTCTCGCACACCTGGTCGTCCAGGAATGTCGGCTCAAGTGCAAGCAAAAGTGAGAGAAACGAGAAAAGTGCAAGAGAAATTGGCCGCTTTTATGTTTCCTCATTTCTTCGGGAAGCGTCAAAAGTTAAAAATAGAAAAGATGGAAATGATTCTCGTGTTTTTAATTTCGTCTTGGGGAGCCATAAAAAATGAGGATGGCACTCGGGAAGTCTATTTCAAATTGCCGGCAAGAGACTTTTTGGAAATTCTAATTTGTCGGAAAATTTTCTTATTAAGAAAATTCGTGATTATACGCTTTATATGCTAGTCTTTGATTCATCTCAAGAACTTTGTAAAACGCCGCTTTCTAGTTCGCGATCTGAGCTTCTACAAATTGTTTTTACAAAGTTGAAATACAATCAAACGTACTAAATTCCAGTCCTACATTTTTTTAATACTCATGCCTACGCCAGGTCTATTCCGAAGACTTCAAGCCAATTTCCACATGTTATCCCGCCCCGTTCACTCGATTTTCAGAGCCTGCACATTGTTTACCCGCCCGTAATCCGCACGTTCGCAGTCCGTTTGCACTTTTTTGGCGCAAACTTCAAAAAATGCTTACCTGTTTGGTTCTGAGCGCCTGTGCTCCGAGCATCGTCGACAGAGTACAAAAGTGCCGTGGCTTATGAGATGGGTGGGGGAGGGAAGAAAAAGAAAGATGAGGAATAAAAGAAAGAACAATGAGGCACAAGGCAAGGGAAAAGGGGCGGAGTTTGGGGGGGGGAGAAAGCTCCAGGGGCTTGCAGCTCAACGGGGCGGGGCTTGGCAAAAAGTGACGTTTTGTGAGGAGTCGTCGTTGTTTTATTAACAGAGGAATGTTAAAAGACGTTAATGTTCATAGAATATGAATAGAGTTGAGCACACAATAAACAATTAAAGCACCAAGTTAGAGGTTGTAATAAAAATCATTATTCGCCAATCTCGTTACACCACTTGACAGGCATCCAGACGGGCTTCGACTCGAGCTGATAGATCAGCCCCGTCAGTTCGTTCATCGTCGTCTCCAAATCGGTATTCCGGACGATCGCGTCGCAAACTCCGCGATACTTTTGCTCCATTTGTGCCGAACTCTCAATGATTTGACGGATTTCGGCGTCGGAGAATCCGCGGCCGCCGCCGCCCGGCGCCATCGTATTCTGCGAGACGTTCGACGAGGAGGCCGCCGAGTGGGAACGCGTCGTTTGGGCACGGTACAGCTCACGCGTGTGCTGAATAGTTGGTAGGATTTAAAATGTGTCTATTCATTTCTAACTAGGACTTGGAAATGAAGTTCAGTGAGTTTATGCGCTTGCTGCTCAACTCTCACTATACATTTTCCAAATCAGTACAAATCAATCAAAATGGCAAACCTTGAACTCGCCAAACTCGGGCGGCTGCACAAAAACGACGATGGGCGCAAACTCCTCCGTGCGAATGTTTTCGACGGCCAACGGATGCGGCGTCAGCAGCACCGTTCCCCGTTCGCTCGCCTGCCGCACCGATTTGAGCGCGGTTCCGTAGAGATTCTCGCGGAATTCGCCGTACTCGAGCATCTCTTTCCGCTCGATCATCCGCTCCATTTCGGCGCGCGTCGTGAAATAGTAATTCACACCGTCCACTTCGTTGGGCCTGAAAAAAATTGTTATGCTCTGCCGTTTTCTTCTATTTTTGTCGTCTCTGGGAATTCAAAAGACGAATGGGAATTCGAGAGAAAATGACGAATCGTCGCCTAATTTGTCAGTTTTTCGTTTTCAGCGATTTTTGGCGGATTGTCTCCAGAGATGAATGGGACTTTTCGCTATTTTCAATTGAAAGCATTTAGAAAATTGTACTCAACTTGTTGTGCTTAAAGTATTTCCTAAGCGAGAAAGGAAGCAAGAACCAATTAGCAGTGAGCTTAGTCGCCCTCCGGAATGGGAATTTGATTACCTCGGCGGGCGGCTCGTGTGCGGAATCGCATTCGTGAATCGATCGGCGAACACTTTGAAGAACTGCCGTCGGATCTCATTGCGGCCGACGCCCGGAGCGCCCAGAAGCACGACGACTCGCCGCCGCTTTTTCTTGTTCCGCCATCGGAAGACGCTCTCGTAGAAGCGCTCTTTGTGGTTCTGAAACGATACATCTTACAGTTTTCAAAGACGCGATTCTTAAAACACGAACGGGTAAACAGCGAAATTCTGCATATTTTATCGTGTTTTTTTGTTATTCCGTCAAGAGAAATGAGCACGTGAGCGACGAAAAGTACAACGAAGAGTAAAAAGCTATAATATTCATACAGGACCTTTCTGTTCATGTTTTCCAAGAAAACGGGCGTTCGCATCAACAGAAGATGATTATAAACAACGAGCAGCGTGGACGTTGTCGCGGAGCGAATCGGAGAAAAACTAGAGAAGAATTAAGCAAAATGACGATATCAACTCATGTTCTATTTCACTTTTTGTGTACATTTATCGCATAGTACTCAGTATTCGGTTTGTCAATCACTCACTGCGCTGGAGTTTTCGAGTTTTATATGAAAAACTGTCAAAAATGGAGAGTTTTATGCGAAAAAAAACTCGATTCTCTGAGAAGAAACTATCGCGATTTCGTCGAAATAAGCTCTACTCGCATTTTTCAATGAAGAAACGGCAAAAAAAGAGGGCGCAAACGACGCAAACAACGACGAAAACAACCGTGAATAGCATGTCTCTAGTTAACCGGTTGCGCGCGCAGATCAAAAAATGGATGGGTCTCGCAGCGATGCGACAAATTTGAATGGAGTGCGCGCGTTTGGGAAAGCAGGCAGGACGGGACGAAAAAAAAAAGTCGGTAGTTTTGAGCTATTATAGGGGCACCGCACAAAAATGGCGCTCCGTTGAGAAACTCTTTTTGTAGTGCAAATTGAGCGACCTCGGGCCGAGTTTGAAAAGTTAGGCCACGTTTTCAGTGGAAAATTACTTTGCGGCCTAGAAATTCGGCCAGATTGCGAACAGCGCGCCCTTTCTGTCCGGTGCCCCAATAATATCGTCGCGCGCAACTCGAAGCATGCCTTTTGAAAAACAATAATAGAAAAGTCTTGTATGAGTAATTTTTGTGACAAACCTCCAAAAACGAAATGTGATCTTGCGGCTCGGCGCCTTCCTCGTTTTCCGATTTCGATTGCAGCCATTCCGAAGGGACTAGACCTATCTTTTCTGAAAATCATCTTTTTTTTTGCAATTATCTCTACGCAATTCTAACTGGAATCGTCCTTGGGCTGCTGCTCCTCGCCGTCGCGCTCTTTCCGTCTCGCGAGCGCTCCGAATCCGATCTTGCGCGTCTGCCACCAGTACGGATCGTTCTCCTTGATCACCTCGAGAATGTCGCCGGCGCGGAACGAGATGGCCGCTTCCGGGCACGGGTGACGACTGTCTTGCCACGGATCGTAGTCGAACTAAGGAACAGCGTAATTCGGTCAATTTTGAAGATTTTTCACATGTTAAAAAGCGAATCGATAGCTTTTTTTCTGCTCTACAACTTTGTAATAGTTCAGTTTTCCTGATCACGTGAAAAAATGGCCAATTACAAAGTTGTAAAGCAAGAAAATCATTCAATTGGATAAAACTCACGAGTGCCCTAACATATCTGTGCGAGGCCTTCCTCTCCTTGTACTTCAAACTCATTTCGGCCGGTATCAGTTTGAATGTGATCTGTACACAAAAACAATTGGCTCTTTTTCAATCCAAGCTTTCAACTAACAATGCCATTTTCGCACTTGTCGAGCAGTTTGACAATCTCGCGCGGTTCCTTATCGGCCACCGGCACTCCGTTCACTTCCAGCACCCTGTCGCCGTCCTGAATACACCCGCTCCGGTCGGCCACTCCGTTCGCCAGTATCCGCGCCACGTACACTTTGCCACGTTCGCATTTTATTGTGGCTCCGAGCGGCTCGCCACGTCGCACTATTCGGACCTGAAGAGGGATCGGATTGGCCGAAGTTTAGGTGAGAAATTATCGACTTTCCGCATTTTTAACGTGTGCAAATTTTCGTAACTTTTTATCAATGGCAAAGGCACATACCGTTCTCTTATCAAGCACATTCAATTTTTTTTAAAGGCAAACACGTCTTTGTACTCGTGTACTTGTCAAAATTCAAATATTTAACCTCTCCCGCCTAAAACTCACAATTTTGACGGCCACGCCGTCGTCCTCGTCCACTTCGAACGGCACTTCGGGCAATTTGGGTCCGAAGCGGCCGGCCGATATCTCCTGGGCGGCCCAAAGTGTGCCCTGAATGTGCGGTCGGCTCAAAAGAGCACACAATTGTTGTGCGGCCGCGGATTTTGCTCCGATATCGTCCAAAACGCTCTGCGAGAGCTCTTGGAACGAAATTTCCGCCTTTTTCGCGTTTTTCTCATTTTCAGCCGCCACCGCTCGAAGCACCGCCACGGCGTTTTCTTGTCGGACAGTCAGAGCACGACCGGAATCTGTGACTTTTTTTTTCAAGTTGTTTCGCAAGGAAATTGTTTTAAAAAAAAAACTTACTGGAAGTGCCGGCGGCGCCAGTCTCCTCTTCCGCGTAATCTAGAATTGTGGAAAAAATCGCCGAAAGATTGCCATTTTCCATCTGAAAATGGGGAAAATAGGAGAAAGTGTTTGTGTGTAAAATAAGAGTTCCCAAGGGGGACCCCGTTAATTTCTCACTGCTAAACCGAGAGTGTTTGGCGGCGGAGTGTCGTTGAGAGAGCGACGAAAATATTTGAATTTTTGGCGCTTCTTTTTGTTTTGTTTCGATAATGTTAGATTGTTCACTGCTAACCCCATTTTTCTTGATTTTTATGGCCTTTTTCAGTCGGGTATCGATTTTTTACGGAAAAATTACAGTTTTTTCAGTCAATTTATTTTGTTCCTTTTCTCCGACTGAATGAGCCCATGAAAACAATGTTCAATGAAAATATTGCGTAATTTTTCAATCGGAAAATTAAAACTTATCCGAGAGAAGTACACGACACCTTTCGTGGCGGGACCATTAGGCGCGAAAGATTGAAAATTCAAATATGCTAGCTTAAAAATCATCATTTCCGTCGTATTTTCTTGCAGAAAATGCGCTTACTGACCATTTCACTGCTGCTCGTGGCGGCAAACGCTCAAAAATTCGACGATTGTGACCAAAAACCGAAAGGTAAGCCTTCTTCTAGAGGAAAAAATGCGAAAGTCGATAATTTCAGCTCTGACGACGGGTCACCGAGTGGGCGGCAAACTCTACTCGAACCAACTCGACTACTATCACCAAAAAGCGCTGCCCTACAGCCCGATCTATGCGTTTACGGACGTTTTTCTTAAAATTAACCTCACCGACGCCGATTCGTACCACTTTTATCAGGGCTCCAACTGCTCGGCCGTCAAACAACTTTACGACAACGACAATCGGTACTTCGGGCTGTGGAAAAAGGCCGCTTTGTTAAGGTTTTAGTGAAAAAGTAGAACAATTGAGAGAAAGGCGTTTAGATCGCATCATTTGGACCCGTTCAACGACACAATCGTGGGCGTGCACACCGCGGAGCCCTACGAAATATCGGTGCTCGTTTGGAGTGAGTTTTTAAAGGAAAAGTTTGGCTGTTTTCCAGAAAAACACAAATTTCAGAGGTAAACTACGTGCGCGTGGGCGTCTACGCGGCCGCAATTCTGCTCTTTTTGCTCGCCAGCAAACTCGTCCGAAATGTCGTCTTTTACTACACGAGCGGATGCTCCTTCGGCCTCCTCGCCTCCCTTCTCCTCGTCGCGTTTATCGTCTGGCGTGTCGCGCCAAAGGTTGGTTGCAAACGCGCTCCACTGCACAAGCGGTGGCCGTGGCCGCGAAAGTCCGCGAAATCTGAGTTTAGGCGAGAATTTTGCGGGATTTCTAGCCTGGATTTTAGCTCAAAAATGTCAATTTTACGTAAAAAACCGAACGTTTGCAGAAAACGATTGGGTTGCCAATACTGATCGGCGGCTGGTCCGTCTCGATCTACATGCTGCACTTTGCGTGGTCCAACCTTCAGAGCATCCTGTTCGAGTACCAAAAGTACGTGATCGGCTACTTCTCGGCGGTCCTGCTCGTCTCTATGGCCGTTTGCTACAAGCGCGGCCCGCCCACAGACGCCCGTTCCCATGATATCGCCCAGTGGAGCCTCCAGCTCATCGCCCTCGCCCTCATTTATTTCTCGGTCCAACTGCTCGAAGTCTCCCTGGGAACTATTGCCGTGCTCGTGCTCCAAGAGCTCACGCGCGGCTTCCTCTTCGCCGGAATCCGATGGTATTTCGTCGGTTTGGCCGCATTCTGGCGCAAGTGTTTCCCGAAAAAACGGCGATTGCTGAACGAGGCCGAGTACGAAAAAGAGGGAGAAAATACGACGAGAGAGCAATTGGCACTGCTCAGAGAGTACTGTAGGAAGGAGGGAAACCACCCGTGGAAACTGGCCGGAAATGTGCGAAGTGCCAGACGGTGAGCGTCGTTTCTATGCGAAAACCGGCCCTTTTTGACAGTTCTCTCATTTTTTTAAGCATTTTGAGTAATCGGACAGTCAAAAATCAGTCGTTTTTGGCCCGAAATCAGCAAAGAATTGTAATTTTAAAGCGGCAGATTGGCACGATTCGTCGAGGGAGAAGAGGATCACATAACCGAGGACGAGGCCTACGCGCACGAGATCAGCGGCGACATTTTGGAGAGGGACGAAGAGTACGAGAACGATTTCTACGTAAAAGAGCAGCGCACACCCAATGGCTCGCTTTTTGAGCACGAAGAGGACGACGGAGAGGAGGATCAGTGGGACGAGATCGTGGTGCGAAGGAGCGGCGCTTCTGAGAGGGTCCAGTCGATCCGTGTGCCACGGAAGGTCTCGGAACGACTGCTCTCGCCCTATCGGCAACTGAATCGGACCGTCGGCGCCTCGATGGGATACGAACGCGGCGGTTGGCAGCCGCGCTCGAGCTACTCGGAACATCGGCCACGCAGAGACGAAGCGCCACGCACCGGCGGCCGACTCACCGAGTTCTTGAGGGGGTAAGTGCGCTCCGTTGGGATATTACTGCGATTGGGGCGAAATTTGTACTGTACTAGAACTCGGTTTTTCCCGAAAGCCACGACCCTTTTTGCAGGAAAAACGTGCTGCAAGCGGAACCGCAGCGCTACGCGAGCTCCTCGTCGGGCTCTTCGTCGCGGAGCAACGGAATGACGCCGAGCGAGTACATGCGGCAGGCGCGGCGGATGGACGGACTCTCGAGGACGCCCACCAGAAGGTTCGCGCCCAAAATCATCGAACATTCAAACATTTTGGCGTTTTGTCATCTAAAGTGGTGATATTGATGTTAAAAATGACATAGATTGCCCGTTTTGTACCTGAAAACTGTAAAAACGTTCAGAGTGCCGGTGAGACAGCCGACGACCGACGAGGAGGAGTACGACGAATAATTCATTGCCCTTCCCATTTTTTGCCCATTTTTCAGTGATTTTTTCCCGATTTTTCAGTGTGTATCTCGAATTGTTTACTGGTATTTTATAGGTATTTATTATATTTTTTACGCCCACGCAGTCTGGCCCGATTCTCACCCCCCGCGTATTTCAATTTATATCCAACGGTTTTCACTCGTCGTCTTTTGTGAATAAGAAACGATTCATTGTCCAGGAAAATGCCGTTTTTTTTGTGATTTCCATTGGTCTTTTACCCTATCTGTATATCTTTTGAGAAAATGGTGTAAATGCGCTCCGTGTTCGCGAAATTTAAATAGCAATGGAGTGAATTTGCATTATTTTCTTTGTTTTCCAGATTTAGACAATTTTGACCGCAAATACGCTCGATTGGCGCGAAATTTGAACACTTTCCCTCCAAAAGCTGAACATTTTCGGCGACAATCAATTTCTCAATGTTTTTTCGCATTCGAGCGCATTTGCATTCCTTTTTTCGAAAAATACAGAAGTTTCTCAAATTTCAACAAAATACTGATTTTCTCCTTGTCAGATGAGTACGGATCGTCAATTCTCGACGCCGGTCCAGAATCAGGTGACGCTGAGCCGTCTGGCGCTGATCCAACAGGCGGCCACTCGAAGCGGAGCCCTCCCGCCGGCCGGCCAGCACCGAAACAGCAAACTCTCGCCGTTCGACGTCTCCCAGATGTCGGGCGTCTCGATTTCGATGGTCGAACGCGCGAAGATCAACGGCTCCGAGTTTGTGGAGGAGTTGGAATGGCTGCGGAAAGAGGCCGCCGCCCGTTGCTTCCTCGACGCCGAACTTTGGGTCAACGAGATCCTCGCGTTCCTGCCCGACAAGTGGTGCACGCCCGCCGGAATGGTCAGTTTGCGACGCACAAAATGCGTTTGAAGTCGGATAAAACACGACATTTCCAGTATTTTTTAGCTTTTCGAACAGCCGAAAATGGTCGAAAACTAGCTGAATCGCACTTGCATCTCAACACAATTCATTTGCAGAACCTGTACAACACGACGTCGAAGCCGACGCAAATGTACGACGACTCGTCGTTCAACGTCACCTCGCCGACGACTTCGGGCGCGTTTTCGCCGGGCTCAGAGGCGGTGCCGATTGCGAAACGGGAGCATCTCTCCCGTTTCGCCCATACGCTCATCAAGAATCGCGAGTTCCGTCGGGCGGCGTTTTTTCTTGAAAAGACGGCGAAAAGCAGCAGGGCCGATCATTTTCTGCACTTTCGCTGCCTTTACCTGGCCGCCTATCAGGACCATTTGGAGAACGATTCGGAGGGCGTCGAGCGGAAAACGAGTTTCGGCGAGGAGAAATCGAAATTTGCCGAGTTGCTGCAGCGGATGGAGGACGAGGATTTGCGCGAGAACGAGGACGTCTGGTTCGAGTACCTCATGGGCCTTTTGGAGGTCGAAATCGGGCTGAAAGAGCACGCCGGGCGCACTTTTAAAAACGTTTTGCGACGTGATCCGAGGCTGTGGCCCGCCTGGGAAGGTCTTTCCCGTCTGATCTCGGACATTGAGGACGCCGATCGATTTGTGACTGCGAGCGAGATGAAGTCGTTGTGGATGGGCGACTGGTTCATGGTCTTGGTCCTTCAGAGATTCCATCAAGACTCGATGGCGATCCAGAAGGCGGAGCAGTTGGTGACACGTGGCATGACGGGCGTGCCGATGATCATCACGAAGATCGCGGCCTCGTCGAACGCGCGTCACGACCACGATCAGGCGATCGCCAACTTTGAGGACGTCCGAGCGATGGACCCGTTCCGGCTGACGGATCTACACCTGCTCTCCGACTCGCTCTACATTCGAAATGATCTCAAAAAGCTGTCGGAACTCGCCCTGGAAATCTACAAAGTGCACAAATTTCGATGGGAAACGTGCTGCATCGTGGCCAACTATCACGCGATACGCAGAGATTCGGAGCATGCGATCAAGTTTTTCCAACGGGCTCTGCGGCTGAATCCGGGAATTGCGGGCCTCTGGGTGCTCATCGGACACGAGTTTATGGAGTTGAAGAACAACGCGGCCGCCTGTGTTTCCTACCGAAGAGCCATTGGTTAGTACTCTGATTTACGGTGACGTTAACTTTTAACACTATCGGTTTCCTGTGAGAGTTTTTTTTTCACTTTCGCCTCGTTTTCAGAACTCGACCCGGCCGATCATCGTGGCTGGTACGGACTCGGTCAAATGTACGACATCATGAAGATGCCCGCCTACTCGCTCTTCTACTACCAGGAGGCACAAAAGGCGAAACCGCACGACTCGCGGTTGCTCGTCGCGCTCGGCGAGGTCTACTCGAAGATCAACCGGATCGAGGACGCGGAGCAGTGCTTCACGGGCGCCTACCTCTTCGGCGACGTCGAGGGAAACGCGCTGTGGAATCTGGCGAAGCTGCACGAGAAGCACGGCGACGAGGCGAAGGCCGCGCAGGTCTTCGAGGTCTTTCTCGTCGTCTACGAACTCGTCACGTCGGCCGAGGAGAAGATCATCTACGCGATCGCCAACCTCGCCAACTTTTACTTCAAATCGCAAAACTACGAGAAGGCCGCCGAGTTTGCCACCAAATGTCTCGCCTATGAATCGGTACGACTTTGAGAATCTAGCTCCAGAAAAACGTCCAATTTTTGTACAATATTTGCCTTTTTTCAGCTGTGTCAAGAGGGAAATCGACTGTTCCGCGAGATTGCCAAGATTCACTCGCGAGAGTTGGCGGTCGGAGCGGTGCCGGAAGACGGGACCGCATCGGCCGACGCCGGGGACGAGCACGACGAATTGGAAATCGACGAGGGGTACTTTTCGGTTTTTTTTTTCGTCAATTTACTGTTGAAGAACGAGAATATTCACTTTTTCCATTAAAAGACTGAGAATCTAGTTAAAAGTGTGCAGCAAAAGTGCAGAAAAGGGTCTTAACATTTATATATGTATTTTCTGCAGAGGCGAAGAGGAAATGTCGGAAGGCGAGGACGAGCTCTCATTTTGATCGATTTCTACGATTGCATACAGTATACTACGTTTTTCCATGTTTTTCAACTGTTTCTTTTATATATAATGCACAGCTTTTTCCGATTTTTTTGTCAAAGTAGTCATAACAACACTTTGAGTCGAATTTTCTCGAAGATTAGGAGGTTCCAGTGGGTTCCATCGTGTTTTCTGACATCTACAGACACAGTGGAAGCATTCTGTAGGTTTTTCAAGGATTTTGAATCAATTTCAGGCCATCGGAACGCATAACGTCCTGAAAAACTGAATTTACCTGCTAGAATGCCCCTTTTTTGCATACAACTTTTATGCTCTTTTGCCTAACGCTGCTTACAGTGATCCTTATGTAATTTTCGTCAATCCTTGACCCATTCCAATCATCAAATGCCCTCCAATTCAATATGCATCAAAACGCTTTTCAAAACCACTGACACGAGTCCATCGAATCCATCCTCAATAGAGCCGACCTTTTCAAAACCGGCACAACAAAAACGCCACAAAATTTGCATCTCATTTCCGTTGCGTCGTGCGTGGAACTCGCTAGTCAGAACAAGTGAAGAAAAAATGGGGCCGGGAACTCTGCAAAAACAAAAAGAAGAGATTCGAGGCTCGAGTTAGGAGGCGCCGCCCGTTTCTCTTCTTCAGTGTCAGTGTGTCAGCGTCGAATGCAACTAACTTTGGCGGTCCTCTTCTCAACAAGTACACGTTCGTCTGAAAAAAATGCAATTTTTCCCGCCCAAGTTTGCCCCGTCACGGATGGCTGGAGATGTCATCCGACTCGAGTTTTGAGCGAGTTGGTTGCCAATTTGTACACTTTACAAGCAATGTGCTTCAAAAACAATGGTCAAAGAATCCAGGTTTTTGAGATTCTTGTTTTCGGATTTGCCACGTCAGCACGACACTTTGCACATTCCCTCAAAGTCTCCTTCTCTCTCTTTCTCTCTTTTCCTTGTTTATTCAATTCTGCTTCTTCTTCGTCTTCTTCTTCTTCTTCTTCTTCAGAATCCTCTCTCTCTCTCTCTCTTTTTTTTTCCTATTTTTCCCCCATTTTTCTCACCACACGCGTCTTTTCTAATGTCCAAGTGTCCCATTCGTTCCGCATTTTTCGGCGCAGAAAAGCAACGTTTTGCAGATGTTCGCGAAATGTTGACCGCCATCTACAACATTTCGCTTCTTCTGTTTTTCAGTAAGTCAGTACGCGTTGGCGTGAAAAATTATCCTCTTGTTTACGCGCGCGCGCGCGCCCCGAGACGAGACGAGACGAGACGAGACGGAAATGGAGCCGAGGAGCTGATTTATGTTATGTCCACAAAAAAAGGCTCATTATTAAGCGGCAAGGGATCTATGAAAAGCTTTATAGGGACGCACGGTCTCCAGAGCTGACAATGGGCGCAAGTGCGCCCCGCCCAATAGAGCGATACATTGGCGCGAAATTCAAATTTTAACAGCAAAATTTGTGTTTTTTGCCAGATTAGCCACGAAAAACCGATAATTTCTTATTTGTCTCTCGACACACCGATTTTATAGGCTATTACGAATTTTTTAAGCGCAAGAGCGTCAAATTTGGTCAAGTCGCAAATGTTTGAAAGTTTTTCGCTAAAACTGCGTGAATTTCAGTTGCTTTTCGGTAATTTTCGCGGTTCGAGCGCTCAAAACGCTTGTATTTACGTGATTTATCATTCTCAAAACCAATTCTGTCGGAAAACGGTCAAGAAAGCGCAAAATGAGAAGTGCGGTTTTAAGGCGGCGATCGGCGGCGAAGGCGAAAAAGCAAAGTCCGCGAAAAATGCGTCAAAGCGTCATTAATTCTGATAATTAGTGTGTTTTCATGTCGAACAATCATTTTTCATCACCTTTGACGGCAAAAATCAGAGAAAACCTGCTCAATTCATGAAAACGCCATTTGGCCGCCGAGGCCACGCCCATATTGTCAGCTCTGGAGACCGTGGAACCATGATTTGCCACGTCACCTCTTCTGACCTTCTAATTCGCGCGCCCACTAATGGACACTCAGCCCTACGCAGATTCTGGGGACCAACTTCCCCCTTTTCCACTAAAAAAACCACTTTCTCTTGCAGGCGCTTTCAATCTAATCATCTTTCGCTCCATTTTCCACCAAAAATCTGCGCCGAACTCCTCGGTCCCCAGAGAAAAAGGGTTGCAAGAGAGACGAAGAGAAAAGTGAATCATTTTGATTTGTTGATGTACATTTCGTGTGTCGGAGCATCACTGAAATTGGCTTGAGCACACCAAAAACACATAAAAACGCCGGCCGACCCCGAGAGAGGATGCGGAATTCCGTCTAAAAGGGACCTATAGATACACTCAACGATTTCAGTTTCAGACGGCGCCCAGAGCAACCAATTATCGTCGCGTGCCGATCAAAATGTGATGCGACTGTATCGAGACCTGCTCAACGAGTACAACAACGAAGTTAGGCCGACGGTACACCCGCGCGAGCCCATCAACGTCACTTTTGTCTTTTCGCTCACTCAGATTATTGATGTGGTAGGTCGGACGTGGTGCTTGCTCAACGCAAACTTGGCCTAGAAAACTCCATCTTAGGCCACGTTTTGACAAAATGAGAAGCACACGGTCTCCAGAGCTGACAATATGGGCGTGGCCTCGGCGGCCAAATGGCGTTTTCATGAACTGAGCAGGTTTTCTCTGATTTTTGTGGTCAAAGGCGATGAAAAACGATTTTTCGACATGAAAATACACGAATTCTCAGAATTAATGACGTTTTGGCGCATTTTTCGCGGATTTCGCTTTTTCGCCTTCGCCGCCGATCGCCGCACTTCTCATTTTGCGCTTTCTTGACCGTTTTCAGACAGAATTGGTTGTGAGAATGATAAATCACGTAAATACAAGCATTTTGAGCGCTCGAACCGCGAAGACTACCGAAAAGCAACTGAAATTTACGCAGTTTTAGCCAAAAACCTTCAAACGGATAAATGTGATTTGCGTTTGACGCTCTAGCGCTTAAAAAATTCGTAATAGCCTATACAATCGGTCTATCGAGAGACAAATGAGAAATTATCGGTTTTTCGTGGCTAATCTGGCAAAAAAACACAAATTTTGCTGTTACAATTTGAATTTCGCGCCAATTTCGCGCCCATCGTCAGCTCTGGAGACCGTAGCAGCACGCCATGTGCCTCGAAGAGAACGTTTCCAGGACGAGCGCAACCAGATCCTGACGACGAACAGCTGGGTCCGTCTTCATTGGGTCGACTACAAACTGGTGTGGGATCCGCGATTATATCAGAACGTCACTCGAATACACATCCCTAGCGACAAAATTTGGAAGCCCGATATCATTTTGTACAACAAGTGAGCGCACCGATCACCAATCTCACACTCTGCGATAATTTCAGTGCGGACGCGCAGTACACAAAATCGGTAATGTCGACGGACGTGATCGTGGACTATCTGGGCAACATTCACTGGCCCCTCTCGGCGATATTTACTTCGTCCTGTCCGCTCGACGTCAAACACTATCCGTTCGATCGGCAAACGTGTATTCTCAAGTACGCGAGTTGGGCGTACGACGGAACAAAAATCGATTTATTGCTAAAGTCTGAGCAGGGTCGGTTTGTTTTTCTGCACAATGTTTTCTTCTATTGGAATGTTCAGGTGACATTACCAACTACATCACCAACACCGAATGGAGTCTGATCGGGATTCGAGCTGAGAAACATCAAGTGATCTACAGCTGCTGTCCGGAACCCTATCCGTTTATCGATGTGCATGTGACGATCGAGCGAAGGGCCATGTTTTATGTACGTATAACAAAATTGATTTTCAAATTTATAACTATAACTTCCAGGTTTTCAATCTGATCCTTCCGTGCGTTCTCATCAGTCTCATAGCCTTGCTGGGCTTTTATATGCCCACGGATTCGGGCGAAAAAGTGACCCTGGGGATCACTTCCCTGCTCTCAACTACCGTATTCCTGATGCTGGTCGCCGAGGGAATGCCACCGACTTCCGAGGCGCTTCCCTTAATCGGAATATACTATGGCGTCACAATTATGCTCGTCGCACTTGCCACAGCGATGACTGTGTTCACGGTACTGTCTACTTTTATCAGGGCAAAGCAAAAGGCCGGCCAAGGCTTTTCGGAGTCTTTTTGACGAAAATTGCGGCCTTTGCGGCCTCTGATCCGCATATCTCGGCACCAGATTGTCCGATCGGTCTGAAACTTGGTCCCAGTATACCTCAATCCAAGTGTAAGAAGTCTGCAAAGTTTGGACCCGATCGGATCATTGAAAGTGTGTCAAAAGTGCACGCGTCAAAAAGCCTTCAAAAAGTTCACCTGTGCACGGTCTCCAGAGCTGACAATGAGCGCAAGTGCGCCCCGTCCAATGGAGCGATACATTAGCGCGAAATTCAAATTTTAACAGCAATGTGTGTGTTTTTTGCCAGATTAGCCACGAAAAATCGATAATTTCTCATTTGTCTCTCGATAGATTGATTATATATGCTATTACGAATTTTTTAAGCGCAAGAGCGTTAAATTTGGTCAAGTCACAAATCACATTTATCCGTTTGAAGGTTTTTGGCTAAAACTGCGTGAATTTCAGTTGCTTTTCGGTAGTTCTCGCTGTTCGAGCGCACGAAAAGCTTGTATTTACGTGATTTATCATTCTCAAAACCAATTCTGTCTGAAAACGCTCAAGAAAGCGCAAAATGAGAAGTGCGGTTTTTCGGCGGCGATCGGCGGCGAAGGTGGAAAAGCAAAGTCCGCGAAAAATGCGCCAAAACGTCATTAATTCTGAGAATTAGTGTGTTTTCATGTCGAACAATCATTTTTCATCGCCTTTGACCATAAAAATCTGAGAAAACCTGCTCAATTCATGAAAACGCCATTTGGCCGCCGAGGCCACGCCCATGTTGTCAGCTCTGGAGACCGTGCTCCATCTCAATCCCACGTGAAAACACACTGAGTGCAGTGGAGCGCGATTGCCAGACTTCTGCGGCTGCAAACATTTCCCCATTTTTTTGCATCGAACTTGAGCCCAACACTTCTATATTTGCAGGTGAACATTCATCACAACGGAGTGCACGGCTACCCGGTCCCGCCGTTTCTTCAAATCTTTGCATTCCGCTATCTATCCAAAATTCTGTTCGTCCGCATAGAACCATATCACTCGATCGCCCATCATGTTAGGCACATGTACCAGGTACCGGCGACCTGTATCCATAAAATAATCGATAAGTTTCAGAAAGAGCACCCGAACGAATGCAAACTATCGGCCGGAATTCACTATCAACGACTCAACGATTTCGACGTGGCGCAGCAAGAGAAAAACAAGAAGGAATACGATTTGAGGAGACAAAATTCGAGTTGGTGTGACACAAAAAAACAATGTTTATTTGTAATTGTTCAGATTTATCCGTAATTTCCGCAAACGTACACTGCAATCCGGAAGACCGACTTCTCACTCAAAATCGAGAGGAAAAAGACAAAAATCTGCGATCGTCGTTGTCGATTCGAAGCGGATCGCCGAATAAGAAAAAGGTAATATTTGGAGCTTTTTCCAGTTTTGTACGCATCTAATTATGTTACTATCAAGGGACATATTCGAGTGTCGAACAAGATTCAAAGTTCTCGAATTATGGAAACCGATGTTTCCCATCTGGTTTGTAACCATTTTTTCTGTTGCTTTGGCTGCTTTCTATCTGCTTTCCGCTTCAATCCTTTTCGCCTCTAAATTTCTAATTTTTCAGGTCTCATTCTCGTCGCTCAATTCTCACGAGACGCCAATCGATTCGCCGATCTACGGCCGAAAAATCGGTCGGACTCAAGTGGCCAACGGCGGCACCACCACCACCAACTATGTGGATCTTTCCGGCTCGCCCGTCTCGGAAGCAAATCAACCGTGCGTCGACGAATTCGAGAAAGAGTTTTTGCGGGTCATGTCTATGGTGCACGGAATTATTGAGCGGAATGAGATGCGCGTCGCCGAGAGGGATAAACGCGATGCGATCGCGTTGGAGTGGCAGCAGGTCTGTGTTTTGTTTTGCCTCTTCTCGATACATTTATCGATAAATCGATCGATAAGATTTTTTCAATCACAATGGTAGTCTGGAAATATTTTCAGGTAGCAATGGTGCTCGACCGATTTCTACTCGTCGTCTTCCTAATCGGCACATCCATGTCCACATTTGTCATTTTGAATCAACGCAATTTGTTCGAGTCTACGGGATAATCGATGGATTTTCTAGCCTCTCATGTGAATCAATAAATCTTCAATGTTCCGATGTTTATTGGACGATTTTTAAATTTCAAAAAAATTAGTCAAAAGATTAGGCGAAAAGTCTCCTCGCGACTCGGGTTCTTCTCAACTTCATCTCCTTTTCGTTGATTTCCTCTTTTCCTTTTCTCTTCCGTCCGACCATGTTTGCCTGGCTCTCCTTTTCTTCAGACGATCCGTGTCTCGACGGCTTCGGCGTTTCTTCCTCCATTTCGCTGCTTTTCTTCTCTTCTTCCATTTTGCTCGTCTCCCGGATCGTCTGCACTGGCTCAGAGCTGCTGGACAGTGTGCTCATCTATAAAATCATTAAAATCAATTAAAACAAATGAGAAGGAAAAACAAAAATAACAGTCATTTTCATGCGGAACCTTAATGCAAATATAAAATGTGTAATGAAAGAAGAAAGAGTAAATGAGCCAAAAGATGTGCGCAGCGCGTAGGTGAAGATGCTGCGTTTTCGAAATGAATATCGATCAGAATGCGTGTATTTACAAGAATCACAATGTCAGGAAATCGCAACAATAAAAAAGTCGTGCAACAGTGGGAACGGATTAATATCACAGATTATCAGTCGTCTCCTCATTTTTCTCCTCTTCTTTCACATTCTCCGCTTTTTCGTCGCTGCTGCTGCTCGTGCTCAACGTCGTCGGTAATTCACTTCGTTTCTTGCGACGTTCACATCTGAAAAATGGGTTTAGAAAAACCGAACAAAATACGCGCAAATTACCTGGGACAGTTCATGCTTTTGCGCTCGAAACACTTCTTGTGATATACGGCAAGACACGTGGCGCAGGCGCGAGTGTTCTCCGAAAACGGGAACAGCACTTTGCCCTTCTGCTCGGCCGCCGTCGAATCGTCGCAGAGTTCGCAGAAGAATCCGTTGCCGGCGCACGTCTCGCACTCCTCCTCAATGTGTTTGCGGAAGACGGTGTGGATCTGCTCGAGCTCCGGCAGCAGAGTGCCTTCGCACAACTCGCGGAGCTCTTTCAGCGAGTACATGACGGACGAGTCGACGAAATGCGAGTGGGTTTGTAGGTACTGGAGGATGCGGAGACGCCGGGCGGTGCGGCAGCTCACGAAGTAGCACTTCATTAGCAGAAAGTTGCGGCGCAGCTCGTTTACCCGCCGTAGTTCCTGAAAATTGTGAAAATCAGTGGCGCAAAGTGCGGTAGAGCGCGTGCTCGCCCCAAAACTTTTACATTTGCTCGTTCGAGTTAAAACCGACAAAACTTGGCAATTTCGAGTTTCCTATCGCTTTTTCCGGGTCCTACCTTATGAAATTTGATGAGCGAGAGCGTCGATTCGTTAATGTCGATGAGTGGCCGATGGTCGACGATCGACAACAGTTGTTTGACGGCTCGACACACCGGACGCGGCGTCGCATCCAGGTTGTGGATGATTCTGAACAGACAAGTACTAAAAAACGGGCAGCTTTACATGAATTTTCAAGAAAAAACGCGCTTCGAAGAAGACAATACCTGGCGGGCACACTCCACACGTCGTTCCAATGGCAACTGGGACAGAAGAGTTCTCCGCTGTAGTCGCAGAGCCGCGCCTCTTGCTCGGCGGTTCCATCGAAGAAGATGGGCGCCGCGCACTCGGCGCACTGGTATCCCTGCTCGGCGAGGCTCCGCTCGTCGCACAACGTCGTGTTCAGTTCGAATTGGGAACGGGCGGCCAGCACGCCCGCACACACTCTCTTCACCTCCTCTGCGCATTTGTCATGGGCCCGCATTCCGCACACTGCAAAACGTGTGAGCGTTTTTAGGCCAGAAAACGTATAGAATCGGCGGCGGCTAACCTCTACAGCGTCGCCACCACTGCACAAGTCGCCAGATGGTGTGCATACACACTTCGCAACACGGATTGTGGCCGCCGCGCACCGGTTGCATCTCGAACTCGTGTCCTTCGGAGCGCACGAGCGAGTCTTCGGGGCACGAAGTTCCTGCTTCGTCCTGCAAACGGAGAAAAGTTTTTTTTTTTTTAAATACAATTAGACACAAAGACAGTGTTGGTTTAAAAAAAAAAAGTTGTGTACCTGAAGAGCCTGCCGTTCAAGCCCGAGCTGAACGATTTTATCGAAATACATCTGTTTGCGGAGCGCTTTTTGTTCGCGATTCAGGAAGGTGGGCAGGTTTCCGAGCACATCTCTCTCTTCGTTCGGGTTTATTATGTTTACTGAAAATAACGTATGTCCATACCAAGCCCTCGATTAACTTTACATTATTATCAATCTAGGAATGGAGTATCTTCATTGACAGTTTCAATTCAATCCATCGTTGAAATCTTGCGTTTCTAGATGAGATGATCCTATGAAACTGCAACTTTCACTGAATATACTTCATTCCTAGATTGATAATCCGCTGATGTCTCACTCGGTTTCGAGGCTCCCTGCGCCTCCGTCTCCCCGTCTTCCTCCTCCTCCTCGAGCAGCTCTTTCAGTTGTGCGCGACAGTATTCGAGTGCCGTCTGCACGCATTCCACGTGTCCTCTGTCCGGATGGCTCCGTTTCCACGTGTCCATCTGCTCCTGAACCTCCTTGTCCACCTCGTTCTCGTCGATTTTCGCCACGAGCCAAGAGCCCTTTCGCGACGACGTCATCGAATGCGTCTCTTCCGAAGAGCACCACGAGGAGGACAACATCCGATTAAAGGGCTCTGAAATTGGAAGCATTATTAAATTGTGTGTTCCCTTCAAATTTCAGCAGTGAATAATCGCAATGAAAAAGTATGTAAACTGATGAATGTACACAATGCATTTTCGTTGCTGCTTTCTTTTTCTGCTGTGCTCATCAACAAGTCATTTTATTACACGTTTCAAGAACACAAAATTTCGGGCTGATTTCAGACAATTCCAGAGAGAGAGAAAAAGAGAGACAGAGTGAGAAAAAAAGAGATAGAGACAGACAGTGATTGGAAGGGAACAATTCGGAAAAGAAGAGATACCATTGCCAAATTACGCACATTTTTCGTTCGGTCAGGTCAAACGTTGATAAGGGTTTGGCCTTGAATCGAGCGAAAATCACATGAAAAGCAGTGGGGAATCTTTCCGTTTCCGAAAAAATTGTGTGTGTGTGTGTGTTTGTGGTGGAAAACATGTTTGTTAAAGCTAGTGAACTCAGGTGGATTGGTTTCGAGAAAAAAAGGGACGGGGCTAGAAAAGTATCGATTTTCACGCCTACCCACAAAAACAGGGAAAAACAGAGACAAAACGCTGGAAAAAAGGTTTCCGCGAAAATTAATACAATTAGAAAAAGTTAAACATGACAGCAAATGGAGCACAAAAATTGGGGGGAAAACTTGGCATTACAATAGAGAAAAAAGAAAACGATATTTTATGTGTGTGTGTGTGTGTGTGTGATTTTAACCGCTTTTTGTGTGGTGGGGAATAAACCGACTGGGTGGGTGGGGGGGCCAAACAACTGGGGGGGTGGCGTCAGGCGAACAAATATTAAAAAGAAATATATAAAAACAATAAAAGAAATGGATATGATGATGATGACGGACGAATGGCCTAGGGATCCGTCTTCACTATACTTCGGCCACAGTGCGCTTCGAGCTGAGTGACGAGGTTGCGCACGTGCGACGGTAGCACAAGGAGACCTGCAATTTTCGAGATATTATCGTTTTCAGAGAAAGCGATAGTTTATTAAAAACAATTTTACTGATACTAACTCACCGACAATCTTCTGATCTTGCTCGGTTCTCACTCGGATCACCTGCATTCGCGACGACTTTCGGTCCGTGCCGGCAAGCACTTCTTCGACGATCGGCCATACTGAGAGCACCTGCAAAACGAGCAGTTTTAGTGTTTTTGGGGCAATTCGAAATAAGCAACAAGCAACTGAAATTCAGTCAATTTGTATGAGAATGCAAATTTAGGCTGAAAATCTGCGTTTTTAAAGCATTTTACACTCGAAATGAGCACTCCGCTCTAAACAAAGTTCACCAAAAAACTGACCGATCCGGAGAGCACAAAGTAGGTGCGTGTTCGTCGTCCGACCTCACAGTACGTTCCGCTCGACTCTGTCCTGCACTTGTGATAAACGTAATTGTGCTGGCACATGGTCGCCGCGCAGTCGTACTGAGTCGTCCAAATCTCCTTCGCCTCCTCGACCGTCACCTTCGTGAACCGTTTGCTCAAATCGGCCATCGTCATCAGTTTCGGCGACCTTCCCGTCGAGGGGCGCGTGATTGCGTAGAGCCGCGCGCCGTTGTCCATTCGGATCTTGCCGATCCCGTAGACGAGCGCCGCCACTTTACGCGTGTTCGCCGTGTTCGCGCCGCCCGGATGGCACAGGTAGAAACCGTCCTGTAAATGTAAAGTTTCAGCAATTGTTCAAACAACTTTAGAAAAATAACGTAAAAGTTCAGGGAAAAAAGCTCACATCATCACTATTGTGCTCCTTGTACAACTCCAACGCTTCTTCCCACGAAACGCCTCTTTCCACTCCGATCTTGTGCATCTCCACCCGAAAACTGCCATTGTCGACGCGTCCGAGGAAGATGCGAGTCTCCAGTTTTCGCACTTGATCGTCTCCGGTGCCCAGATCCATAATACCCGAATCGTAGGTTCCGTCGTGCTTCGACTGTGCTATCAGTTCGGCGACAATTTCGGAGAAATACAGGAAGAGGGCATTTTGAGCGTGCACCGGCAGTCCGAGGATCCGATTGAGGAATTTTGGAATCGTCGCCGCCTCCTTCTCGATCGTATATTGTCCGTTTTTGTTTTTCGCGAGCAGTCCGACACCTTCCATGTAGAGGCGCATGTCTGCAGAGAAAAAGTTGCGAAATTGCAAGTTCCATGCTCAAATATGGCCGCATTTCAGGTGGCGGCCGTGGCCGAGAAAAAAAAGAGCACGTGCTTACGCAGATGAATATTAGCCCCGCTATACGTGTGCATTTTGTTGCGTAAATTTTATGCTTTCATCATTTTTCAACTAATCAATTTAGTCTAAATTTTCGATTAAAAATGCGAAAAGTAAGTGTTTCATTCGTAAATTTAGGTATCAAAAGTTGGAGCCTACCGTAGGCCAGTGAATGGAAAATTATAGGAAACTCCTTACCCTCGAAAAAGTTGCCAGCCTTGTAGTCCTTGGGCGGTTCGATGAGCGGCGGGCTCGTCGTGCCGATAACCGTCTTGAGGAGCGTGTCCAGAGCGACTCGTCCGTACTTGTTGTCCATATTGAACTGCGACAAATCTCTCGTCTCCGTCGCTCGGCGATCTCCGTGCGTCAGAGCGCCCAGGGATTCGAGACGTTTCGCGACGACCGACGCGAATCGCTTTTCTCCCGCGAGTTCCGAGATCAGGAAAACGTACTCGGGTCCAGAGACCTGATTCGATCGATGGGTACGTCCAAACTGCTGGATCGCCTTGTCGGCCGACCACGGCAATTCGAGAGTAATGTGCACGCGGCGGCGCTTGTTGATCGCTCGCCGATCCGATTGCAAAGAGATTCCCGACGAGGCGGCTTCGGAGATGATCGCGATGAGCTTCTCGCCCCTCATAAACTTCTCCTTCTCCTCCATATTGATCAGCTCCAACGAGACTTCGGCGTTCGCATTTCTCCGCTGGTACATGACGTCGCCCGTCTCCGTCGTGACCATGTGTCCGCGTCTTCCGGTCATCTCGGCCACGTACTCCGGTCCGCCCATCTCGTCGATAAGTTGATCGAGCGTGTTCGCCGGCAGATTCGGCGCCAGCCTCTCGACCGCCGCCAACAGTTCCGTTTTGATGAGCATCGGATTCACGTCCTCCTTCTCGCCGCCGGCTCCACCACAAATCCGCGAAGACGTGATAAAGTCGGTAGCGGATCCGCGCGACTGCAGCTCCTCGTTACGCCGTTTCTTCTCCCTCTCCGCCTTCCGAATCGCACGTCGCCGCTTCTTCTCCCGTCGCTCCTCGCGCTTCCGAACCTTCTCGCGCATCCGCTCCGCCTCCTCCTCGTCGCGCTTCCGCTTCTTGCTCTTTCGCTCACCGCGCTCTTTCTTCACCGGCTTGTCCTCGACAATCTGCTGATTGTGCGCCCAGGGATCGTCGCTTGTAAAGTCGCACATGAACGGATTGAACTCCTCCTCCTGCGACGACTCCTTCTCTTTCTTCTCCTCTTCTTCCGCCTCCTCCTCCTCCGCCTTCATCTCTTCATCGCTATCATCGCTCGACGATTCGGCCTCAGCGAGCAACGCCTTCACCCACTCATCTTGCTCTCCGTCCTCCAGGGTTCTCGCGCCTTCCGCCTCCTCTCTCGCACTGTCCCACGATTTAGCGCCTTCGGACCGTCGATCTCCGACCCCCACTTCGTCCTCCTCTTCGGAAATCTCATCCTCATCTCCCGAACTTTCGCTCGTCGTCGAGTTCGCCTCCTCGTTCGCGATGCCCATTCGGGTCGTCGAGACTCCGTCTCCGACTCGTCCGCCCATTCCCGTCGTCACTCCTTGCCACGTGTCGAAGCCAACGTCGCCGAGGAAGCTCAACGTCTCGCGGGTCTTTCTGCGCTTTGCCGGACGTTCGAAATCGTCAAAATCTTTGAAAATGTCGCGATCGCCCATCGAAGACGAGGTGTCGGTGGGAAAATGTTTGTCGATGAGTCCGTACAGGACCGTCTTCGCCGTCGAAACGAACTCGTTCAACTCGCCGCCCATCTCCTCCAACGTCTCCAGCGTGGCCGACTCGCCCGTTGATTGGAGTCCGATGACGACGCACTTTTTCGCTTTGATCGCCTCGCGCGAGAGTTGCACACACGTGTCGACTTTCGCCGCGATGCACAGATACTTGAAGAAGCGCTGATGGCACGCCCAGAACTGGCCCCATATCGTTTTGCACGTCGCGCGTTCCTCCTCGTCCATCGTCTCGATGACCGTTTGAAATTGGCGACGTGCCTCCATCCACAGCTTCACCGAGTCGTCGTACATCTTCACAAAATCGCTCGACAACTGGACCTCTTGCACCGAAAACGAGACGCCGCGGAACGAGAGCTGTCGGGCCAGGTAGAGTCCGCGCTGCTTCATGTCCATCGCCACAATTTCCATCGCGCCGACGCCTCGACGCTCGACCGCAGTTATGAAATCGTGAAATTCGGGGAAGGCCTGTCGCTCGCCCCACAGTCCCAGCCGCGTCATGTAGGCCATGTTTCGTGGTTCGGTGGCGCCAGTGGCCGAAGCGTAGACGACGCGCGCATTGGGCAACGCCTTCTGCAACTCGAGCACCATTCGTCCCGTCTTTGTCGGCTTCGCTCCGGCAGTCGGGACCAGGTTCTTGGCGCGATGGCACTCGTCGAGAATGATGACTCCGTCGTAGTCCTGTCCGAACCACTGTATCAGCTGACTGATGCGACTCCGATACTTGCGAGACTTGGCGCCGCGACACTCTCCAATCAGCGAAGTGTACGTGGCGAAAATGACGCCCTTCTTGATGCTCCCATTCTCTTTTCCCGAAATTTTCGCATATTTCATCTTGTTCAGTGCGTAGACGGGGATGTTCGGAGCGCCGCAATCACGCAGATCCCTCTCGGCATCGTACTTCAAATCCGACGAGACCGACAGCCAAATGGCGCGTTTTCGGCCCTGCATGTAGTTCTCAAAGATGATGCACGCCACCGTTCGTCCTTTTCCGACTCCGGCGCCGTCTCCGATCAGATATCCGTATCGCTCGCCGGAAGGCATTCGTCGTTCATGCATCTGGCACGCGTAAATGACCGCCTCGAGTTGGAGTGCCGAGATGTGGCCCATGTCGATGAGGTACTCGGGAATCTGCATTTGGTACTTGACGTCCGGCGGCGACACACTGCTCAGAGACGCGGATTCGACGACGCTGTCGGGATGGGCCATTCCGGAACGCAGTTTGGCGGGCGTGTACTCGGCGTAGGTCTCCGCGTAGCCAAGGTTTTCTTCCTGCAAACAAACGAATGGTTTTTCGTCATTTCTATCTAGGAACTCGAAAAATACGAATTTTGATGAAACCCAGGCCGGAAAACTTGTGATTCCACAAAAATTCATGTTTTGCAGCGAATAAAACGTACATCATCCTCCAAATCGTTGCGCCTCTGCTGAATCGCCTCCTCTCGTCCCATCTGATAGGCCATCCGCATCTCGTCCTTTGCCTTTTGCGACTTTGTCTGCGGCTGTGGCACCGTTGGAATTCGCGGCGACACCAGTCCCGATCCTCCGTTTCTGCTGACGGCTCCGTTCGGAATCATGAGCCGACCGGGGGCTCCTGGCAGCTGCTGTGGCTGTTGTTCGTATCCACCGGCCATTCGCGAGAGTCCACCGTTTGTCGACGATCTAAAAATTCGACTTTTGCTCGTCGTGAGAATTTCTGTCGTCGAAAAAGGCTGACTTATGAGCGGGCCGGCACGAAATCGGTCCGTTGACAAGTCTGGAAAAAGTCACAGTACCTGCTCAACAAGACGCGCGCCGGTGCTCCCAACGCGTTGTTCGTCGCGTATCCTTGCTGTTGTTGCTGGTGCATGTGCCGAGCCTGGAGCAGTGCATGCGGCGTCTTCGCGTTCGGATTCTGATTCTCCTCCATATAATGAAAAGAAGGCGTCGAGGCGGAGACGTGGAGCGGTCCGTTCACAGTTCGAATTTGTCCTCCGCCTCCCCGAATTATCCTTCCGATCGGAGTTCCCCGGGCGACCGTGCGTGTTGCGCCGTTTAGCGGTGCGTGATGGACCATCGTGGATCCGCCGGTTCCACGGCCGACCAGGTTCACCCGGTAGTTGCTGTATCCGCCGCCAGTGGCGGCTCCGCCCCGAATCGCGTGTCGCATCACCATTCCGCCTCGTCCGACCGCGTGTCCTCCGTTCACCGGTCGTCGAATCAGAGTGCTTCCGTCGGCGGCTGCAAAAATCACTTTTTGGGTTGAATTGGGCTCTTGGTACCTTCTTAGTTGGTTTGAAGCGGAAAATAACAAAACTTCGGCTTCAAATCAACTGAAACGTTGAAATTCCCCAGCCCCTCCCGTACTGCTCACCTCGATAAACTTGCTGTCCTCTTCCCGCACTCATCAACCGCGTCGGCGCTCCGTTCGCAGTCTGCACCACCTTCCTGACGACCATTTGCTGTCCGTTCGGTCCCATCTGGTTCCGGATGACCATCACTCGCTCGCCGTTCTTGTTCACAATCGTGCCGGGCGCCGCCATACGTTGCGTGACAGTGGGCGGTGGCGGGCGCGTGTTGAGTCCGGGAACGTGCTGTCCGCGTAACAACTGCGCCGCCGCCAGCGGGCTCAGCATTCGGTAGATGCGTTCGCCGTTGTCGCCGACGAACGCCTTCAGGTACTGCGTCTGGAGGCCGTCCTTCGTCTGCACCGTCCGTTTCACAATCGTTCCAGTCGTGACTGGCAACGACTTTTTTGGCGGCGGCACAATGTCACCGGGCGCCGGCGTGCCGGGCATCGAGACGTTTGTGGAGGAGGCCGGCGAGGAGGTGTGCGATCTTTGCGTGACAATTCTGGGAGAAACCGTCGTCGAAGTGGACGGGGAGTCCAGGCGGCTGCTGAAAAACAGGTTTTGCTTCAAATCATACAGAACGTTTAGCCAAATGGGGAAGCGTTGAAAAATCATTTTTGCTTAGCTTTAGCAAATAAGCAGTAAGAACACATCGATTTGATTCAAAAACGACGCGTCTTCTGTGAAATTAGATTCAAAAACTCAGTTTTCGCCCCCAAAAAACTTGAAAACTTGATGAAACGTTCACTCACTCGGATGATCTGGCCGTGTGCACGTACATTGGCTGCGGACTCTCCGAAGTGGTTATTTCGACCTCCTCCTTCACCACCAAATCGTCGCCAAACGATTCTGCTGGAGCAGGAGACGGCGTCTCTTCCTCCTTTATTTCCTCCTTCGGCTCCACAACTTCTTCTATTTTCGGCAAAACCGTAACCGTTGGCGAGGGCTGAGCAGTTTGCGCGGGCGGTAGAGGCGGCGGAGGCTGTTTCCTCGGAATGATCTGCACTTTCGGATAGTATTGTTGCTGTTGAAAGTGCGGAGACGAGGTGCCGCTTCCGCCGGCCGTCGTCATGATCTGGCACTCGCCGTCGATCTCGTCCATTCCGAAGAACGAAGTGGGCGCGCCGCCGTCCTCCGTCGACACGAACGGCGTCGTCATCGGCGTGTAGTAGGCGGACGAGCAGTGAGAATCGTTCGAGCACTCGTCAAAGTACTGCGGAGCCGCCGCCGCCATCGACGTACTGTTGCTGCTGCTAATGCTGCACGGACCCGGACCTCCGACGCCGCCAGACTCGTCGTGCACGCTGAAATTGACGGCATTGTGTTAAAGATGCGGATTTTTGAACAATGTCGGGTCAATTAAGGTACTAAAAAGGTTTTTTATCGGGTACACGAAAGAAAGCCGTATTCTTCATCTGAAATCGGCCAAATCTCAAGAATTACCTGCCAGACGTGCTCGGCACCGGCGACGGTGTGCACACAAACTCCTCGAGGCCGGCTTCTGTGAGCGCCGCCGAGAGAATATCCTCCATCCTGCTGGCTTCTTCGTCGCTTCGTTAGCCGACAACGACTAATTTCGATAAAGGAGAGCGGGAAGGAAGAACGCCTTTTCGGCTCTTTTTTTGCGGCGGGTCGTCAATCGTCGAACCGATCAGACAGACTGATCGTGTGACGATTGCGATTAATTCTGAAAGAAGCACAATGTTTGGGAACGGATTTGGAGTGGTGAACGAGTGAGAACGGAAGAAATTCGAGAATAAAACGGATAGACGGATAAAAGAGACGGTAATTTCAATAGGAAATGGGAAAAAATAGTATTACTATCAGAGAACTGTTTTTCGATAAAATGTGACTGTTTGCAACGTGATTTACATGGTCCGAAAGGTTTTTTGCTCAAAAAACAGTTTCTAGCCGCTGAATTTGCGCCGAAACCTTTAAAACCATGTAGGTCAAATTCCAAACGGTCAAATCCTTCAGTCTAGAACCTACTCATTCCAGAAGTCCCCTAGAAACCTTTCAGACGCCTTCCAGCTCAATTTCCTCTGAGGAAATGCAAGAATTGGTATTTTTACAAGAATTTGAGTGAATCATGTAGATCACAATGCCAAGGGTCAAATATTCCGGTCAACCATTCTAGAACATTCCAGAATCGCCGTAAAACCCCAAAAAACCCTTCTAGCTCAAAATTCATCTAGAAAAGTGAGGTAAATGGCGCTATTGTTCTGGCGGCGACCTCCAAATGAATAAACCGAAAAGATGACAATCAAGAAAGAGGGCCCTAGGGCGCCATGGCGGCATGAGACAGAATGAGGAGAAAAAGAGTCGGAAACGTACGTGTAAGTGTGAGGGGCAGCGACGGAAAGTGAAGAAGAAGAGAGAAAGAGAACGAGATGGTTAGCATTTTTGACACAAGCGGGGATTTGATACTAGAAAAGAAAAGTGGTAATCGAAATCAATCAATCAATGTCTTTTCGCTTTTTTCCAACTTCGGACGTCAATATTCCTCATTTTTTGCATTTCTCTGTGCGACTGGGATATTATAAATTCTGAAGGTCGCCTAAAGGTCGCTTGGGGAAACTGACGTTATTGAGAAAAATCAGGGAAAAACGCACTAAAGGGCATACATAGGAACCATTATGAGAGGAAAAAATGAATAAAACAGCTGGAAGATCCAAGTTCGATCCAAATGACTTTAACGAGAGAGAATTTGTGAGTGTTATCATTTTTCCATCACTATTATTATCAATTATGTGGCATGACATGACACAGACATTGATACTAGTCGTTGTGAAAGTGTTTGATGAAGATAACTAATTAGCGGGTCCATAATGTTGTAACCGAAAAATACAGCGAAAAACGTGCAAACAATGCGATGTTTGGTCAGAAGACCAAAAAACGTCGGATTCCATGTTTACTCCAGACGGTTTCTCGAGATGACCTTCACTTCTTCTCCTTCTTCCTCTCAAAACGAAGAACCGTTCTTTCTTCGGACCCAGAGAAAGAGAGAGAAAGAGAGAGAGAGTGAGAGAGAGATGGAACTATGAGAAGGCCTTCAAAAACCGGTTTTTCTCATTGTGATCGCAAAGATTATTCGTTTCCAACGGAACACCAGTTTTTTCAAAAATTTTTCAATGGTTTTTCTACAAGGTCATTTGGCTAGAACTGTTTTGAAAACTTTCCGAAAATACCATCTCAAACTAAAACAAAGCCTCAAAAATTTGAAACAATAGCCTGACCATCGCAGAATGTGTTAAATTGAGCCAAATTGATTACAGTCTTGTTTTTCGCTTTTTTTGTTCAACATTTTAAAATCAGGTAACCAAACGGCATAGGAAGGGAATGGTCACGTCTCGTGGTACCGAAGGAAGTGTTCCATGGAATGGGGACTATTCAATGGTACCCGGTGCAGCACCTCTGCCCGGCGGCGCCCGCGTCCCAACTCTTTGGATACCTGTTTTAAATTTTGAAACTATTTTCTTCGTCGTTTCTCACACTCAATTTTCTATGAATTTTTAGTACTTACTGCAAAAATAGACCATTTTAGTCCAGGCCTGGGCGGGCGATCCGCTTCCCGCTGTCTGAGAAATTGCATAGCGATAAAACGCACGGCGAGGAAAATACCATTTGCGCGGTAGGTCTTCTAGCGCGCAAATGCTATTTCCCTCGGCCCCCAGATTTTTTGTCCGCTTCAATTGGTACTCCGCCCCGGCCTATTCTAGCCAATTTTCATTGTTAGTACTAAAAATGCCTAGAAAGGTGCAAAAAAACATAGTGGAAATGAGTCTGAAACTTTAAAACATAAATCTTGGGCATTTCGCTCAATCCTCAAACCATGCATGCTCTATCCGTTTCAATTAAATTATGCAAATTTCGAAACGACCACCGTGACAGAAAATGCGATTGGTTACAACAAAACGATGGAAATCGAGACGCTGTGGCCACGGGGAGAAATAACGTTCCAAAGTGAGAGTGCGCGGGCTTCTCCCTCAGGAAGAAAAACGGAAAAAAAGAATGGGAAGAAGGGTGTAGAAAAAAGGAAAATGGATCGAATGAGTCTGTTTCTCTCTTTTTTTTTCCAACGCATTCCCCCTTTCATCTCAGAGTGGACACTTGAATGCGAATAAATGAGCTGAAAGCTAATCGCTAATGAAATTCATTGGAGCCAGACTTTTGGTACTTTCCAAGTTATTCCTAAATTCAGATTCATATCAGAGAAATTGCTTCGTGTTAGGTTTCAAAAACGAATTTCCCAACAATTCTAACAAAAACGGGAGCTTTTTTCTATGTGTCTTTGAAACCGAGGGCCTAAATTTCAATCCTACGAATTTTCATGGATCTAAAATTCCAGCTGATCCAGGGATTCCCGGATTCTGAATGACGTTAAACGTGCCGAATTTGAGTCACAAACTCGAAAATGAGCTTACAAATCTCCTTTCTCGTCACTTTCAGGCCAATTTTGCAGGAAAGCCCGAACAGACGGAACAAAACACACGTTGTAGCGAGAGAAAGAAAGAAAGATGGGCAGCACGGATTGAGAACATTGAACGGACGGATGGATGGACGGAAAATGAGAGAGGAAGAAAGAGAGAGAGATGGGAGGAGAGGAGGACAGAGACGGTCAGAAATGTCCGTTGGGTGCATCACCACCATCATCATCATCAAAGAGAGAGAGAGAGAGAGAGAGAGAGAGAGAGAGAGAGAGAGAGAGAGAGAGAGAGAGAGAGAAAGGAACAAAGGCATCGGTGGCGTTTGAAATTGGAATGAAATGCGAGTAGGAACTTTGAACCTGACGGAAATTGAGAAAAAGTGCACTTTGGCGAGACTTGATCACAAGACGCAGCTGGTCTCGTGATATTTTCAAGGTGGACTATTAAATTTGAAAAAAGTCGTGTTGGACTCACTAAACTTTTGGAACGTTTTTTCAACTTTTAAAAGTACACATTTCACACCAATTTCAGCTCGAAAAACTAAAATTTTAGGCCACGTTCAAACAATGCCGCGAAGCGGAGACAGAGAGCGAGAGGGAAAGAAACGACGGGTAGCCAATAGATCAAACACGAAACATTTTCTCGATAAGAAAAGGCTCAGAAAATCGAACCGAGGGTTCGAGAGAAAAAAGGTCCTGTTTATTTCGAAAACCGATCCAATTTCCAGTTTTCAGTTTCCACTGCCCGCTTGTTTATTTGTTTTGTATATACATATTTTGCGCATAATAATAATAAACATTGATGGGGAAGGGGCGGATGGAAAGACCGGAATTCGGCTGGTGATTACGACCATGAGTCATGTTAAATCGGATCGATCAATATTGAGAATGCTCGAAGCAAACTACAGTAATCTTTGGCAGAAACTCTTCAAATCGGGGCCTGTTGTTGTTGGTCTCCTTTAAAGTTATTCCTAAAAACGATTTCCCTAGCATCAAAATACACCAAAAAGTTTGAAGTCCTGTTGGTTTGAAGTCCGTTCACGGACGTTACGGGCTTATTCAGAGTATGAGTTTTTCATATCAAAAAAGGGAAAAACAATGTTTTCCACCCAAATCCGTATATCAGCTTGTTTACGGCTGCGTTAACCACAAGGGGTGTGAGAATTCGAATAATAATAATAACTATTCTTATAATAATTCCCCCAGGTGGTAATCACAACGAACTTTCTAGAATTGGGAAACGCCCGAACGCTTCGGTGGTAAACAACTTTTTTTTCGGGGCAAATCCGGATTAGGCAGATGAGATTTCCGGGCTCGGATTATAGGCTCCGCACGACACCTGCCTGCGTTTCTAATGAGAGCCCTGCTAAAAATGAGCACTTTTCCAGAAAGTTCTGTTTCGGGGCCGATCGGAGGAAGGGTAAACAAGTTTACAACGCATAAAATTCGCTTATTCAACGTCAGCGTAGAGAGAAAAATACCATGTTTTGCACGGGAAATTCGCTTGTTCGTGGCGAACGCACGCACAATGACATGTTTTCTCAGGGAGAAACCAAATAAATCTGTCAAGTTTCCACTTGATTTACGCACTTTTTCGTCTCCTAATTGTCAGTTAGGAAATGGAGAGAGAGAGAGAGAAGAACAGAGTATTCTCTAAATTTGTATTTTTAGGGCAAACATTGGGGAGGTACAGAAGTTTACAAAACAAAATCGTTGATCTAGGCTCTAGAGTCAAAATTGAATCAAAACAGCTCTAAAAACACTCAAAATTTGATCTAATTTCCACAATTTCAGCGCAAAAACACTTTTTCCAAAGTTCTCCGAGAAATCATTGAATTTTCTCGCAGAAGAACCAGTCATTTGTCGGGACAGGTGCACCGAATGCGCGACAACTTGGCCCAATCCGTCCGAACAAGGCCAGATATGAATAGGCAGAACAGGGAGACAGAAAGAAGAGGAAGAAGGACCGAATGGGGAATGGACATCTGTCCGATTGTCGGAACCACCATCTGTCCGAGTCGAATCGAAGAAAAGAGAGGAAATAAAAGAAGAATGGGAAAATTTTATATATGAAGACACAATCATTGTGATTGGCCACGGTTTAGGTCTCTGATTCGATGGGAAACAGAAAATAAACGCTTTTTATGCTCTCATTGAAATCACGTGTTCTTCAACTAAAATTCACCAATTAATTCGGCTTTTAAGCATATAAAAGCTAATTTTAGATCATATGCATAATTCATGAGAACGCCCTCTAAAAGCATACATTTTCAACGATTTTTGGCGGTTTTCAAAAAATTTCGCCATTTCTTTCGCAATCGAATTTCAAACTACAACAAAAAGTCATCAAAGCGAGACACAAACGCAAAAAAATAGAAAGAGGGGGAAATGTGGGGGCAGGGGGACTTGTGTTGGACGGCAAGTGGCGACGCGAGGGTCTGCCGTCTCTCCGTCTGCGTTTCCACGTGTCATACTCTCACGTGGTGAGGCATATGAGACGCAGACACGCAGAGAAACACGGCTTTAATGAATTCTCGAGCCGTTTTTTGCGGCTTTTCCACCTTTTTTCGCAATTTTTTATAGCAGAAACCTCCGAGACTATTCAACGGATTAAAAATGCTCGAAAATGGGCAAAATAAAGAAAGAAAACTGTTTATAAATAATGCCTTATTCCTACTACGAAAATCATCAATCAATACAAATTGTTGGTGTGGGGGAGGGAGAGAAACTGCGGTAAAATGTAAACAAAAGAACCGACCGAGACGGGTAAAGAGCGCGCGAAAAAGAGCAAACATTTCAGAACTGCTGTGCTCAATTTTGTCCGTTCTCCACCTGCCACAAGACGGGAAAAAAAAAGAATATTTTACATTACAAAACAAAGAATTATACATTATCGTTTAAGAGTTCTTGACGAATTCGACTCCCTTCTTGATGTTCTTGTTGAGTTCAGCGACCGAGGCGTCGATGAGCTTCTGCTCGAAGGCGGTTACCTTTCCGACGCCGAGGATCTTCTCAACTCCATTTGGTCCGAGCTCCACTGGCGTCGAGAAGTACTCGACTCCCTTGACGGCGTCCGAGGCGATGTACGCGCACTGCACGTTCTTCTGTCCCTTGATTCCGCGGACGAGCGCGTTGGCGAATCGGGCTCCAGCCAGGGCCATTGAAAGAGTGGCCGATCCGGCTCCAGCCTTCGCGTTGACGACTTCAGTTCCAGCGTCCTGGATTCTTGGCGTCAACTTGGCGATCTCCTCCTCGGAGAACTTGGTGGCTGGCTGCGTCTGCGAAAGAAGCGGGATGATGGTGATTCCGGCATGTCCTCCGACGACTGGAACGACCGTCTTTGAGGCGTCGTGACCCTGCAAATCAAATAAATTCAATTTTTGCTGAATAATAAATACTAGAGAAGCCAACCTGCAAAGTTTGAAATTTTTTAGCTGGCTTTTCTAGTGTTCGTTTTTGGGTTAATATGAAAGAACGTCAAGGTACATTTCTGCACTGGCTATTTATTTTTTAATTGTCTCTTTCTCTAATCGGTTCTTTGAAGCCTTTTCGTACTCTAGCCTCCTCCCGTCATCCTTATCTATTTGTCTTTTCGCACGTGTAAAACACGCAGAGAACGTTCATCATCCCCTAACCTTGAGCTCAGCGACAAAAGCCTGCGATCTGACGACATCGAGGGTGGTGACTCCGAAAACGCGTTTCGGGTCGTAGACTCCGGCCTTCTTGAGCACCTCCGACGCGATTGGCACTGTCGAGTTGACCGGGTTGGTGATGATGGCGATCAGGGCCTTCGGGGAGGCCTTGGCGATGACGGCGGCCAAATCGCGGACGATTCCAGCGTTGGTGTTGAACAAATCGTCGCGGGTCATTCCTGGCTTGCGTGGAACTCCCGCCGGGATCACGATCACGTCGGCATTCTCAACGGCGGCGAACAGCTCCTTCGGCCCAGTGTGCGCGGTGACCTTAACACGAATTTCAAGCTAAAAACTTTTTTTTTTGCAAAACCTTAGCGTTGGAGTCGATGTGCGAGAGATCAGCGGCCACTCCGGGGGTGTTGACGACGTCATAGAGGGCAAGATGGGCGATGAGGGGGTCCTGCTTGAGGAGAAGGCCGAGCGGCTGTCCGATTCCTCCGGCGGCTCCGAGAAGAGCGACCTGAATGATGCAAATCACAAAATTTGAAAATTGTCACCGAAAAAATCTTTATTCGAGCAGAAATCCGGCCGAAACGTACCTTTGGAGCCTGGCTCGAGTGGCGGACGGACACGGCGCGAAGTCCCGAGTTGGCGGCGGCTTGGACGAGCGACTTTGCTGGAAGGGCCATTTTCTGGAAGCGCTTTCGATAAAATTTTATGAGAAATCAATTGAAAAGGGTCAAAAAGACGATGGACAATAAAATCGCGATGAAAAATGACGGAGAACGACATGCAAAATCGACGAGAAACGGTGGTGTTTGCCGCCTGCGCCGCGTGAACGAACTTTGCAGTTTAAAGGCGCACGCTGCGCTCAGGCGGCTTCAACCCAAATCGTGACGAGACCCGCCGCGGCGGCAATTTAAATTTCGGTTTTTGCGATTTTCAGTGTTTCCGGACCAAATTTCAAGAGAAAATTGCATAAATCAATGCTTTAAGCCTTAAAATTGTATCTTCATAATTTTTTAAAAAGAAAATGTTCTATAGATTAAAGAAAGTTAATAACTTTCACATTTTTTGCTAAAAAACAAATTTTCTCCTCGAGGAGATCGAATTAAATAAGCGCTGAGAGAAGAAACTGCAAAAACGCAACATTTATAGCCTTAAAATGGAAAAACGATTGCGATGTCTCGCGCATATTTCTAGAAAAAAAACGGCAAAAAAGGGCTGGCAAACGACACAAACAACGATGAAAACAACCGAAAATCGCATGTCTCTAGTTAACCGGTTGCGCGCGTAGATCAAAAAATGGATGGGTCTCGCAGCGATGCGACAAATTTGAAATTTTGCAGTTTCTTCTTTCTAGGGAAATCGGTATCTTCCTGGATTTTTCACAAAAATTCAAACATTTGCCAGCTTTTCCACATTAATAGCTTCCGGCCTGGAAGCCTGAAAATCACAATAATTTATTCATTTTCTTTGGAATGAAGCTCTCGAAAAGTGAGTGAGTGATTGACTAGCCGAATACTGAATACTATGCAATAAATGTACACAAAAAGTGAAATAGAACACGAGTTGATATCGTCGTTTTGCTCATTTTTTCTCCGATTCGCTCCACGACGACGTCTGGTTTTTTGCCTCCATCTCCATGTTCGCTCGTTCGTTCGAAAACTGGAATCCGGCCATTTCGAGCAGTGTCTTGTCGGGATTGTCGTCCCAATTGCCCGGCAACGGCACTTTCTTGTGCTTCTCCGCCTGCTGCTTCTGCCAGTTTTTCAGTTTTTGCTGGTCGGTCAGCGTTCCGGCGCCCGCGCATCCCCACACCTGCAAATTTTCGGCAATTCTTTTTAATGACGAACAATCTTTTACCTCAATATCCAAAACCTCATCAAAGTCCTTGCCAATCCTGAGCTCCTGTTTGAAATTGAGTCCCGTCGCCGCCGAGCGTAACTTCAAATTACAATAAATCGAGTTGGCCTCATCGATCCGTCGAATCGCGGGCGAAATTTCGAAAAAAGAGGTAAACGGTCCGCCGAATCGGTTTGCCGAGTGCCGCCATTCCTGATCGGTCGCCAGTACGACACTCCGGCCGTCTTTGAGCCGCAGGACCGTCACCGTCGGTCCGCGATAATCGAAAACGAGGGTCTCGAAGCGATTTGTGGATATTCCGTGCTGGAGCGACGTGTAGAGGGGCGTCCACTGGGATCCGCCCTCGTTTTGCCCGTCTTTCGACGGAAAATAGAAATTGGGCAGCGAGGATTGGAGGAACCACATCTGAAGCGGCGTCAGAATATCGGACGAGTAGTCCGGAGGCGTCTAAATGCATTTTTCTTAGGGTCAGAAATCCACAAAAACCCACAAATTTGTGTCCGGAAACTGCTGAAATTACGCGATTCTGGACGGCCTGAGTGAATTTTTCGCATTTCGAACGCCTCCACTCGATCATCGATTCGCACGCCTCGTCGCCCGTCTTTCCGCCAGTCTGCAAGTACGCTCTAGCAAAATTTCGATTATTTTTACACCTCGGGAGCTTGAGAGTTACAAAAAATACCATAGTATCGACAAGTGTCCGAATAAATTCCTCGTCGCCTCGAATCGCGGCGGCTCCAGCACAATCCGAGCAAACTTTGATGAAATGATGAACCGGTTGAAGGACTGGAAAAGGTTTCTTTGAAAAAAAGTGTTCGAGCAGAAAACCAACTTTTAACATAAATATCTGTAGAAGTTCCGTACAACGGTGTGAATTTCAGCTGAAATTGTCGTCGGCTCACTACTTTTTCGTCTTTTGCGGCGAGATAATTGAAAAGACTCTCGGCGAGGTCCTCTTGGAAAAGGTCGACCAGTTTCTCGTAGGAAATCGCATTTTCCTGGTCGCAAATGGCCGAAAAATAGGCGTCGAGCATCGGATTCGATTTTGGCGGCGTCGGCTCTTGCCGAACGACTTCTGCACGCCCTTTTTCCCGCTTACTGTGCTCGTTTCCCATCTGAAAATTCAAATTTGCGGTTCTCGGGCGTTTTTGCGATTTTTAAAATGGGGTTAACGTAACTTTGAGAAACACATTCGACCGAAAAGTCAACGCACAAATTTTTTACGACTTTCCTCTCCGGTTTTAATCGATTTTTGATTGGAAAATGACGAGTTTTCGATAGTGCTAAAACGAAGGGATTTTTTGATCGGGCTACGGTCAACATTTCAAAGTCCGCAAGTACACGCTCACGCAAAATTACATACTTTTCGACATTTTTGCTTTTTGCATCAGAAATTCAGAACTGCTCTGTTTCTACCTACTTTTCCGCAATCTCTTCGTTTTTGAAAAGATATTGTGCAAAAATGTATCAATTTTTCAGCAACAATGATCTTCCCTGGAGCTGGTGGACCGGAACTCGACAAAATGGCGTCGGAGAAGGTGAAAAAGGACGTCGGCACCTTCATCACTTTTGGACTTTTGGTTGAAGCCGGTAAGCGATTTTCAAAATGTTTTAAAAAAAAATAAATGCGAAAAAAATGAAGAATGTTGAAAAGCCATTAATTTTAAGCAAATTTCGTCAAAAATCGGTCCTAACCGAAAAGGCAAAGAAAAAATGAAAAATTCCAAAATAACTTCAACAAGTATCCGCATTTCGCTGCTAAATAATATGTTTATGCTATAAACAGGTTTATTTTGTTTTCGTCAAGAGTTCAACCAAAAAAACGATAATTTTTGCAGCCGCCATCGCCGCCCACTACTTTGGAATCGAAGGAATCCTACTGTGAAGCCTCTCGGAATCTGGAATTCGTAGAAAAATGATCTAGCCGCTCTTTTTGTGTTGTTCCTGTTGCTATCCACCCAATGAATTGTGAGTGTGTTCTCTCAAAAATGCCGTCCCCACTAAGTCACAGCGTGGACTTTTATCGTTGGAACACGCTTGCAGCGCACGCGCGCGAGTTCAAAAATAATATTTTTTTGGCGAAAATTCAAATGAAAATTCAAATTTGAGTTTTTTGCAACAACTCTGTCACGAAAAATTGCGTTTCGACATGTTTTAAAGGATAAAAACGAGAAAAATATTTGAATTGCGAAACCAAAAAATCCAAATAGTGCGCCAAATGAGTGCAAGATGCGCCAGCAGTCTCCCTTTGGTCTCATGTCCACACTGCGACTCACTATCAGTGGTCCCTCCTTTCTTTATCCATTTCCCTCCCTCCCAGTCATCTGTGTGTGTGTGTGTGTGTGTGCGGGAACCTGTTAAGGTGCGCGCGCGCGCGGGGCGCCGAAATGAAAATGACCTTGGGAGGCCATGAAAATCGCCTTGCCATCATCATACAACACAGCTGCCTCGCGCAAAAAAAAGAACTTTCGCCTCTCTCCCTTATTTTTTGTGCGAAAAGTTGTGTTCGTGTGTGTGAGACGCAGAAATGCGGCAATTCGAGTGGGTTCGCCCCTGGCGCCGTCGCGCATTTTTTGAAGTTTTTCCCTTCAATTTTGCCTCCAACGGTACCGGTTCTTATTCCTTCTTACGGAGGTGCCTTCCGCGCGGAAACTGACCGCGCGGAAGGCCATTCGATTAAGTCCCAGTCGACAGTTTCGCTTCGAACTTTATCGAGTTTTGTTTCGATTGGGCACAGATAATCCAGTGTGCTTTATCGAGATATGCATCGATAAATCACACTGGCAAAGTCTAGTGCTAAAAATTCCCGTTGAAAATTAAGCAAGAGAATTTCAAAAATTAGACACCCCTCACCTCATGATTCATTCTTATCTGTCTGATTAGAGAACGAGTAGAATTGCAACAGTTGCCTAAAACATTTAGGCATTCTACCTAAATACCTAATCAGTGTCCAAGTGTGCCTGCTTAATTCGTTTAGTTTTTTCACTGAAACAGAAATTAGGCAAACTGATACTAAAACGTTATATTTAAGCTTGTGAGGCCCCTGTAAATTGTATCACAACGATTTTTTTGTTTCCGAAAGTACAATCCGTCATGTGGGGGATTTCACAAAATTTCTTTCAAGGCCAAAACCAAAATTGTTTTCTATTTCATTTCCCCCATTCGCTCCCCTCCCCCCCTTCCATTTCTATTCTTTTCTTTGTCCATTCGGATCCCGGATCCAGGTCGGTCGAACTTTCCAAATAGAAATAGCCGATTTCACTGTCACTTTCACTCTATCCGTTCTTCGAATCTCTCTCCCGAAAAGTGACCGTCTCTCTAGCAATGAAAAGCGAGGCGGAAAAGGGAAAAGAGACGGTGCAGAAGCGAGAGACGCGGAGTCGGCACGAGAAGAAGCGACGCGAGGAGATGAACGGCGTGCTGGCCGAGATGATGTCCTTGCTGCCAGAAGTCGTGCAGCGCGACGCATTCAAGTTGCGACGCGTCGACCAGAAACCCAAAAAGCCCGACAAGTGCTTCATTATTGGCAACGCCGTCGAGTTTATCAAGCGACAAGAGACGATGAAAAGTTTGTCTTTTTTTTTTGTTTTTAGTTGTATGTACTACCTAGCCAACCATAGTTCTCTTCTTAAAGTCTAGTAAGCCTTTTTTTTAAATCTTTTACTAACCATACAGTCCAATAGAATCTTCAAGTTTAGGGCGTATACTGTCTAAGCCAGAGTCAGTTATGAACCTGTTTTATGCGGAAATGACGAGTACGTCAAAGTAGAGTGAATGGATGAATGAAGAAAGTGATTTCATTTGTGATTTGATTCGTGTAGTAATAATGCAAATGGACTGTAAGTAGCAAGCCCTTTGACTGTTCATAGCCATATTAAGCCTACTTTGACAATTTCAATGATTCATACAGTCGCATCTTCTGATATGATAGCCGCAGTTTAGACGTGTCTAGTCAAGGTTCGTAAATAGTCCATAGAGATACATTTTTTTGATATATTTTCAACGTTCAACTAGCTTTTCCAAACGTCTTCAGCAGAGTTGAGCGGAAGAACTCAATGGAAGAACACGGAAGAATTTTTATGTTTTTTAGAAAATTTTTTCATGAAATGTTATCAACTGACGGAATGTATAGCAAGGTGAACTGTGCTCATAGAAAAATAATTGTATTTTTAGCTTTTCATACAAAAAAGTTATTCGAGTTGTTCCGTGAAAAAAGGGCTAACGGGGAAGACGGAAGGAATAACTTTTTTGTATGAAAAGCTAAATTTACAATTATTTTTCTATGAGCACAGTTCACTTTTCTATACATTTCGTCAGTTGATCACATTTCATGAAAAAATTTTCTAAAAAATATAAAAATTCTTACGTGTTCTTCCGTTGAGTTTGAGTTCTTCCGCTCAACTCTGGTCTTCAGTGGATTTCTTCCCACCTAGACGCTCTAGAAAATCTAAAAATTTTAGGAAAAATCCGGGAATCGTTTTAATTTTCGTTTCCAGAACCCAATCTCCTAACCGACACCCTAACTCAAGAAGTGCTGGGACTGACGAACTGCTTCCTGATCAGCCTGCACAACTTTGTGATCGCCGGCATCGAGGGCGAGCATCGGTCGGTGTTCGACCTGGAAAAGGTGAGACCCAACCCAAATAGTCAGCTGACTATTGAGAGTGATGACGTGCGAGGAAAAAAAAAGAAAGAAGGAAAAAAAAAAGAAAAACAGTCTCAAGGTTAGCTGAGAGAACTGGAATGACTGGATTGTCTCAAGGTTATTAGGACCGCCTCGTTTCACTTTTCGATATTGCAGATCCGTATGGTCGGCAAGGACATTCGTTGTTTTCTCGATTTCGAGTCCGGCACCAAGATCTCGTTTCTGAGCCTCACACAGCCCATTCTAGGCCTTCGGTCCTTTATGGCCAAATCGATGACGTGTCGGGTGAAGCATGGTTTAGAGGTGAGCCTTTTATCGATAAGTTTATGGATAGATTTTCGATAAAAAATTCTGTTTCCAGTCACCGATCGACTTTTCGACAGACTGTCAACACTTTTGCTTGCAGAACCCGACAGAAATGACGCTAATCTGCATCCCGGACGCGCCAATAGTTCCGGCATTATCCGTGCCGGCTCCAAGTCCGCCGCCGTCCAAAATGGAAGTGGAACGGCCGATTCTGGCGGCGATGCTCCGACGAAAAGACCCTCCGCCGGCAGAAATCTCCAGAAAACGACGAGAGGAGTTGGAGGAGAGGGCTCTGCGAATCGAAATGGAGAAACGGAAGAAACGCGATCGCCACGTCATCACCAGCCAGGCGCATACGGTAATTTAAAGGCGCAGCGCCGAATTTTGGCATTTTTCAGGAATAAAACGCGCATCGTTTTTCTGCATTTTTGTAAGCCATAAAGTCGCGAATCACGCAAAAATCGCACAAAAGTGTAGAAAAAGTGTGTCGACAATTCGAACGCGCTTTATCGTTGACAAGAATGGCGGAAAAAATGGAAGCAACAAAAAAAAATGCGAAATTGCAGGCGCCGATAACGTCCGCGTCGATGATGCACTCGTCGTCGGCGTCCACGTCCTCGTGCTCGTTTCTCTCTCCGTCTTCCGGCGGCGCCGCCTCGTTGGTGCATCCGCCGAAATCGTCGTCGGCCAAAAGAGCGTCGACGTCGGCGTCGAAAGGGCCCGGATCACGGAAACGGCTGCGCGCGATGAATGTGATCGTGGAGAGTTTTCCGTTGGACGAAAGCGATGGGAAAACGACGGAAAAGTCGCTGAAAATCGATAAAGGCGCAAGTTTTTGGTGAGTTTTACTAGTGAAAGCCATTTTTGTAATCATGGAGCAAATTCTTTAATTTTTGACCCACTTGCAATGTTTCTATTGGCCCCAAACTTTGTATATTGAGCCCAAGTTTCAGACTGATCCGATAATCCGGTCCCGAGATATGACGAGATGTAATTTTCCCAAAAAGCTTGTGTTTTCGGCCTCAATTTCACATATCTCTGATGGAAAAATCGTATCGATCTGAAACTTGATCCAAGTTCAATAAGCCTGCAAAGTTTGGGCCCGATCCGATTATTGCAAGTGGAACAAAGGTCTTGAAGCCTTCGGAAAACGTTTTGATCAGGCTCGGATGTAGAAACGGAGTGTCGTAGCGCGCTTGATTTAACGAACTTTTGATAAAAAAAGCGTCCTAATCACGCTACGCCAGGTCACAAAAGAATCGATTTACCAGAGTGAAAAAGCGCGAAACTTTCTCAATTCAGTTCAACGGCGACGACAACCACGACCACGTCGACGCTGACCAGCCTGCTGCCCTCCAACACCGCCTCGTTCCTCAATCCGATCGTCTCGAGCTCGACGATCGGTCTGAGTCCGTACGATGTGTTGGCGCCCGGATACAGAGATGTGGGTTACGAGTCCCGGCTTCCGTAACTCTCTCATTTCTTCAGATTTGGCTGCGACTGCAAAGTGAGCGTCTTCTTTTGGAAGAGCGAATAGTCGCCAAGGAGGGAGAGCTCAAGAATTTGATGTTGACCGCCCGCACGGTGCCACCGTACTTTCCGCCGCCCACGCTTCTCGCCATCCCTCAATACACCATTCCTCAGTCGACTATCGACATGATTACCGCTCAGCAGCCGTGAATTTTATCTAATATGTGGTTAATCGGAGGATGTTCTGAAAATATTTATCCCCTATCCCGGTGTCATTGAAATCGGGTCATTCTATTGTGTTCTTCTTTGGTTGTTTTCTGTTTTTGCTATAAAATAATTTGAAAACTGCACTAGCTACGTTTTGGTAACAGAAATTTCACATATCGTTGAGAATTAGCCGAGTTATTTCAATTTGAAGGTTTTGCCCTGGATTTTGATGTTTTTCGAATAGTTTTCGAAAACTGCTCAAGAAAACTAACCGCCGAAACCTGAATTTTGTGAAGAAAGATTCAGCGAACATTTTTATCATTTGTCGGACTCATGAAATGCAAAATGAGCTGAAATATAGAGGTTTGAAGTTTTGACGAAATGCGAAAAAGACGCTAAAAACATGAAAAACTCTAAATTCTGTAAAGAACGGTTTCCAATCAGTAAAATATTGTTTTCTAGACGTTTTTCAAGTCAAAAAGAAAGAAATAGCGGTCGTAAACTCGAATTGAACTGCATTTTTAGACCTGCGCAAATTTTCAAAAGTTACAACGACACTCCGCAATTTACGAGCGCACTGTGTTTAGCATTAGCGCCCCCTGGAAGACCGTGCGACACGAAAAACCGAACAAGAAACACTTTATCTTACAAAACCTTACAAAAATTCAAACATCCTGAGTGCATAACATTTTCAAATAATTTACACCTTGGTCTTGGCATTCCATCCTTGCTGCTGTTGACATCCGAACCCGTTGCACCCGTTGGACGCTTGGCCAACTCGAGTCGGCGCATAATTGTTATTGTTGTTGTTGTTGTTGAAGTTTTGCGCTGAAAAACAAGAGTTACTGGATGGCGCCGTCGTATCGCCGAATGTTTACAAGTACTTCTACGTCCGTACGCTCTCATCGTGTTTCCGTTGTTCACGGCGCTCATCTGATTTTGAGCCGTCGTCTGAAAGTTGCCCATTTGTTGCTGTGTCTGTTGTTGTTGCTGCTGCATTCCGAGGCCTGAAATTAAACATTAATGGGTGGGGGGTGTCACATTTCATTGGAAACAAAGTGTGTTTGCTCACCATTCTGGGTGCCTGCCCCAAAAATGTTATTGTTGAAGCCGGTGCCGAAGGCGTTTTGACCAAACATTCCGTTGTTCGCTGAACATTTTCAAATTTGTCTATAGTTTAGTGGTGTGGCCTAGCTTTTTCTAGGCCACCTAGGGTGGCCCAACTCACCGAAATTGAACATGCCGTTTCCGTACGGATTGTACGTGTTGAACGCCGCCTGCTGTCCCACGCCGCCACCGTACAAACTCTCCATTCCGGTGCCGAATGCTCCGTAGCCGGTCCCCATGCCCATCATCGAACCGCCGAGCGAGTTCATGCTCATCATCGGGTTGTAGCCGGCGTAACCTGCAAAAAATGAACGTCGTCGTCTATTAAAGGCGATGTATCTCAGTTGTTTGTGAAGACATCGAAAAGTCGTCAACTACAAAAATGTTCAGAATTTCTTTGCGAACATTTTATCTGTTGACAACTTTTTGGTATCTTCACTGACACATGAGATATATCGTGTTGAATGACCGACAATTTGGGTTTACAACCGATTAGGACAAAATTCGGGCAGCTAGAGATCTTCAGAAGCTCAAACAGCCTATTTTCGCAAAAAAGTCATACCTGAGAACATGGAGCTATAATCATACGGATAGCCCATGAATTGGCACAATGCCAACTCGAAAACTGCGAAAAAAGTGGCCAACGAGCAGCAATAAATCGTTCCCATTTTCGAGAACCCAGAATACTGACGACGATGCGTTGTGCTCTTTTGGGCAAAAAGGGGCGGTGGGGGACTGTTTTGTGTGCTCAAGTGTTTGTTCATTCTCGGTCGCACACACACACACACACAGATTCTGAAGAGCTCACGACCAGAAGACGAGTTGAATGAATGGAAGCGCCTGGAATAGACTGCTCAACCGGGAACGTACCGGTTTCGACAAGATGTGTACCGTCCAGTGCGCCCGCCAATTGGCCTCTAACTTGGTCTAGATCGAAACCTCAAAAGTTTGGTGTCAATTGGTTGAGTTCGAGGGGTAGAAAAGTGAAGATTTTGCCAGTCACTGTCTCCCCTTCGGCCGAAAAACAATTATCGCGCGCTTTTTTTGCGTGCGGCTCTCAGTGTCGATTTACGGGACACGGTTTTTCAACTAGCACGGTCTCCAGAGCTGATAATGGGCGCAAGTGCGCCCCGCCCAATAGAGCGATACATTGGCGCGAAATTTGTGTTTTTTGCCAGTTTAGCCACACGAAAAATCGATAAATTCTCATTTGTCTCTCGATAGACCGATTGTATAGGCTATTACGAATTTTTTAAGCGCAAGAGCGTTAAATTTGGTCAAGTCGCAAATCACATTTATCCGTTTGAATGTTTTTGGCTAAAACTGCGTGAATTTCAGTTGCTTTTCGGTAATTTTGGCGGTTCGAGCGCTCAAAATGCTTGTATTTACGTGATTTATCATTCTCAAAACCAATTCTGTCTGAAAACGGTCAAGAAAGCGCAAAATGAGAAGTGCGCTTTTGAGGCGGCGAAGGCGAAAAAGCGAAATCAGCGAAAAATGCGCCAAAACGTCATTAATTCTCGAGAATTAGTGTGTTTTCATGTCGAACAATCATTTTTCATCGCCTTTGACCACAAAAATCAGAGAAAACCTGCTCAATTCATGAAAACGCCAGCTCTGGAGACCGTGTTAACTGAAAATTATGTTTTCCCGAGTTTTTGCGATTATGCACAGTTTTCCTTCAAAACTTTTGCCTCACGTTTGTTCATATGACCGATAGCTACAAAATGATCGCAGAGTGCTCGTGTAAAAGTGAAAATTCGAAGAGAGAATTTCGTTTTTTTTCAAATTTGGCTTGAAAAAACAAACTTTCGGAAATTTTGAGAAAACTGTTGCCTCACGATTGTTCAGCAGACAAAGGCGGTCATTTTGAGCACAGAGACGGCCCATAAAATGCAAAAATCGCTGAGAAATTTCAGTTTTTGAGGATCCGGACTGAAATTCACAGAAAAATGAAAAAATGCGCGCTTTCTTGTGGGCAAAACGCTAATTTAAGGTCACAACTGTCATCAACTATTCTGACAATCCTTGTTTTACCGAATTTTCCTCATTTTGGGATGAAATTTCGGGTTTTCGCAAAAAACGCTGCTTTTGTTTTCAACGACACTCCGTTTTAACGCGGCGCTCAATTTAGCATTAGCCGGTAGTGGCTGGCGCGCTTTTTTCAGTAACGGACCCCTAACCCAATGCTTCGTATAGCCCGTCAACTTGTCGGGACCGCGAACGCACAACCCGTGGTCTCCTCGGCAGAAGAGGCCCGTCATCGACTCGTCACGTTTTGATGAGAAAACGAAGAAGAAGGGGGGAGCCGCGCTCGAAATATTGTGCATAAATTTACTTGGCCCCACACACATTCTTGCATCTCTCGAGTATCATCATGGTTGTGGAGGCAGTGCCAACTTTTTCCACAGTAATCCCCCACCCATAATAATCCGTCTTTGCCCCAAAAGAATGGGACCGCAGGGTGTTTGAGACTTTGAGACGAAACACATGTAAAACACGGATTAACTTTCTCTCTCTCCTACTTCTTCTTCTTCTTCTTCGCTTTTCATTTTCATTTCGTCGATGGGTTCAATTCGAAAAATGGGCAGCGCGGACGGAAATTGAATCGAGCCGGCCACTTACTTTCGCCGATTTCTTCTTCTTCTTCTTCTTCTTCTTCTCTCGTTTTCCATCCAGTTTTTTCCCGGAAAAGAGCACCGCCCCCGTCATGTCGAAACTCACCTATAATTGCTCTTTTCCTCGTCTTCTCCTGCTCGCCGTCGCTTTTTTTTTTGTTTTTTTTTTGACCGAAAACCCCCCTCAACTTTTTGTCGTTTTGCAACTGTCGGTCGTTTTGCAACCACCGGAACCTTTGAAACCAACTATTGGACGCTTTGCAACCGACCCGAGGACATTTCGCAACCGGAAATTTGAAAATATCCACTGAACCTCTCGCTCGCCGCTTTTTGAACAGAAGAAGAGTCCTCTGTCTTTTGACTCCCCGGGTGCTTGGGTTTTTGGACGTTTTGCAACCGAAGGTACATTTGAAAACAATAAAAAGACACTTTGCAACCAACCCGAGGACATTTCGCAACCAGAAATTTTTAGAGCTGAACACTAGACATTTTAGAACATTTTGAAACCCTCTCTGGTTTCAAAGTGTCTCTTCAACCCCGGTTGCGAAACGTCCATCACCAAGGAACTTTTGCTCATTGGCGAGCTCTGATCTTCTGCTTCGCGGGCGCTAATGAGGCGTGTGAGCACAATGAGCAAAATGATGTGTTTGTGTATTTTTTGGGTTAATGTTCTGGAAGGGACTCCCTCCAAAAAAGCGCCACTTATCCGGCGCGTGTATCTCGAGAACCAGTGGCGATATCAAAATGTTGTCAACTGAAAAAATGTTGCAAATTTTGTGCTCAACAACTTTGCTGTTGAACATTTTGCTCCAAAACGTTTCAATTTCGAGTTATACACGCATTTCTAGCTGGCATTTTTCCGCCCACTTCTCTCAATTTGCGCTAATTTGCGCTAATGATTATTTCGGAAAGTTGCTCAATTTCAGAACTCTACAACACTTGGAAATGACTTGAAATGTCTCTGATCATCAATTTTCCGCTCCTCCTTCTCCTCATCCCGCTCGTTCGCTCGAATACTGTCGGAGAGCTCGACTTCACCGATCACACTCTGGTAGGCGGACTAGCTTTTTCCTAGGCCACGTTTTCTATTTTCAGGGCAGCCCGATAATCAATCGTTCCTCATACTTCAAACAAGATTTCCGGTTGGGCTACAAACTCAAACTGTTTTGTGAAGCATCCGGAAATCCGAGACCACGAATCGTTTGGTATCACCGTGGCATCGAGGTGAACCCGGATCACAATAGAACGGTGAGTATCTCGCGAACCAGGCGCTATTTTCAAAAGTTGTCAACTGAAAAAATGCTGCAAATTTTGCGCTCTACAACTTTGTAGTTCAGAATTTTGCATGAAAACTCGTCAATCTTGAGTTATACGTTTATTTCTAGTGTTGCCCCTTTTGTCCTACCTTTCACAAATTGCTCCAACTTTGAAGGCCTGTATCTCGTGAACCAATAACTATTTCAAAAAGTTGTTAACAGATCAAATGTCGCAAATTTTGTGCTCTACAACTTTGCCGTTGACAATTTCACACCAAAACGCGTAGTTTTGCAGATACGCTACTCGATCCACGGCACGACGACATCTTCGCATCTGGACGTGGATCCGACGTCGATCGGCGACAAGGGCGAGTACGAGTGTGTGGCGACGAATTCGAAGGGGAGCCAAGTGAAGAAATTTCTCACCGAATATCAGTATTGATTATAAATTACCACTTTGCATTTCCTGTTTTCTATATCGCAAAAAAAAGGGGGGAAAGCGGAAGGAGTGTGTTGTGAATGAATTTCGAATGAGAGCTCATCCCTTCTTTGCTCACTCACACTCGAAATCGAAAACTTGATGAAAGAGGGCCTCGGAAGAGTCATAAAACTGCTGGGACCTTTTCGGCTCGTCCAAAATTCATTTCTTATTCTCGCTCTCTCTTTTGTCGTCTGCACTTTTCTCTTCGTTTCCATTGTTTTCCGTTTCTGGCTTTGTCTTTGTGTTCCAGACGAAACCAAGTCAACGAAAAGAGAGACAAAAGAGATTCGATCAGGATGAGATTCGAACTCACGCGGGGAAACCCCAATGGATTAGCAGTCCATCGCCTTAACCACTCGGCCACCTGATCGCGCCCGTTTTGCCGGCAAACTATTGCCATTCTCTACTATTTGTTCGGTGTTTTCACTTTATCGCAGCGCTTGACATTTTTCTCGTTCTTGCTCATTCCCCATGTCTTTCTCATTTTTCAATATCCTCTGGTCACGCTATGGCTAGGGCTCAAAACTGAAGCCTTAAAGTTCTTTTTAATTGAACATTTAGGCCTTCAGACACAGAAATGTATAAGTAGACCTTTAGACAGAGTGCATGGCCTTTAAATTTTCAGACTTACGCCCCCCTACATACATTAAATTTTGGCCTTCAGATTAAGACCTTAAAGGTGACATACAACATATTTTTAAAATAAACTTCGAAGTGGGGCATTCACATTCCCAAAGTCCCGAATTACGAAAAAAATTCCCCGATTTTTAAGATTTTTTTCAAAAAAGTTAATGGAACCGAGAGAAGTACACGGCGAAATGGAAGAGCCGGCCTAGATTTTTCAAGTCCCCGGATGAAATTCCCATTTCTTCCGATTTTTTCCGTTTTCGTGCAATTTTCTTAAATTTTCAATCGTTTTTCCACTGAACACATTTATTTGCAATATTTAAAAAAAATTTACGATTTTTTATGTGCCGTGACGCCAAAAAAATCGATAATCATTAACTTTTTTGAAAAAAATCTAAAAAATCTGGGAATTTTTTTCGTAATTCGGGACTTTGGGAAAGCGAATGCCCCACTTCGAAGTTTATTTAAAAAATATGTTGTATGTCACGTTGGACACCACCTTTAAGCCTTAGTCCTACAAAATTAGGCCCTAAGATTTAGATCTTCAAATGTCGGCCTTTAGACAAAAAGACCACACAGCCCAGACATGCTTATTATGCGTAACTAGTCCGGAACATGCATTCCACTCCATACATAACTTGTCATGTATTTCTTCAACTCGTGCCCCCCTCGGACCCAATTGACATGTGGTGGTCCTTCTCCAATTTCCCGCCCCGAAACCAATTTGGCGGCGCCGTGTATGATGTGAGAAGCCACATTTTGCTCAGATTTCCTCGTTTTCCTACTACTACTACGGCTTCCTCAAACATCATCATTTGTGTGTGTGTGTGGTGGTAACCAGCCACAAAAAAAAACGAAAAATAATCTCGGGGGGAAAAGAGACGATGATCAATAATTTATTGTATTCATCAAGGTCCGCCGTCGAGCGAGCAGAGATTTCTTCCAAATTTATATTGTTCCCCGTTCATATATTATAGCTTTGAACGTTTGTGAAAAGGTGGAAAAATGACAATAAAATCCGGCCGCCCGTTGTTGAAAAGAATTCGCGGAAAGCTAGCTGCACGTAGTCGTCGTTTTAAAGTCAACCAACTTTTTCTCGAACACTTTTCCAACTGGGAGCACTTTCCTTATAGCTTTGCGAGTATTTTAGTTGCAAAGTGTCTTGGTTGCAAAACGTCTCTCAGTTGCAAAACGTCTACTTCGAGACATAACGTTCCTTCTATAGTTTCAAGCAGTGTTGAGCGGAATTCCGCCTTCCGTCTTCCGTCTTCCGTCTTCCGTCTTCCGAGAACGCGAATTTCCACGGGCAGTGACCCAGATCCAAAATTTTTGTTGCTTTAGTTATTTTTTTCACGGGAGAAAAAAAAGTTGTGCATTGACGATTTTTTTGTTCCGTCTTTCGTCTTCCGTTTTCCGTGTTCCGTAAAAAAAATGTTCTTCCGTCTTCCGGATTTCAAAATTCCATTTCCGCTCAACTCTGGTTTCAAGGGAAAAATGTTAAAGTTAGTTGTCAAAAGTCAATAAGTTACAAACATCTTTCGAAACGGTTGCGAAACGTCCACTAGACGCTCGAAGCCATTCTTTTTCGCATGTGACCATGCCACGTGGCTCAAAAGTTCAACAATGGCTTCTTCATCGCCAGAGGCAACACTCATTTCTATTTTCCGCATTCCCGACGACAATCATTATTACATAATCGCTTCCTGGACCGAAAAAAGACGAGGAAAGAGTCAGTTGCATACCTTTTTCCCTCTTTTTCCCTCAATTTTTTGGCCTCGTCCTAGAATTACCTGCAAATTTTCAGGAAAAGCAGCATATGGTTGTGTATGTGGGTGTCCGAGCGTTTCCTTTTCCACTGCGGACTCCTCCTCGTCGTGTGTTCCGTGCATTTGGTGGCAACTCGAGCGATTAGCGAGAAGACCAACCTGGATTTGCTCTTCGACATCCTCAATATCACCGATTCGGATCAGGACGTGGCCAATTCCACTCAACAACCCGTACGACATGACTTACTAGAACAACCAGCATTTTTTTTTTTTTGCAATTTGTAGAAGCGCATCGACCCGTCAATGTACATAAGTCTGCGTGAAAATGATTGGAGAGACGCGCACGAGGGTCGGATGATCATCTGGAGCCACGAGTCACAACATCATCCGGACTACGCGAAGACGTACACGGACCGCAGCAAACCGTACACTTATCGGTAAGCGAACGCGTTTTCTGCTGGAAAAAGACAACGAGGAGGGTGAATGCAGAGGCTTCAGACAATCGAAATCGTCGCAACTCATGTCGTTCTGCATCCTCGGGTCAGTCATCGGGTTCATTCTCTACACATATTTCTCGCACGTGCTCATGATGCGCAAACTGAATCGGGAGCGCGAGGCTTCGAGGCTCAGAGAACTCGTGCACAGGTTCGTTTGTTGCAAAAAGTCAATCCGAATTCGAAATGCGTTTTCTAGTTAGCAGGAACCTTTCAATCCTTGGTTGTGACACTTGGAAAATTCTCAAAAAAATTCTGAATAGCACGCTGAAATTTTTTTAGAATAGGGCCGAATTTTTTGGGATTTTCTAGAACGTTTCACAGTGCTTTTGAAGTGCTCTTTTTCGACTTTCCCCACGTGAACATAATTGAATTTTCTTCTGCCTATCCTAAACTTGTTGAAAAAGTGAAAAATCCGAAAAAAATTCGGCCTAATTCTGCACAAAATTCTCAAAAATCAGAAAAATTCTGAATAGCACGCTCAATACTTTTTTGAATTTTCTAGAACGTTCCAAAGTGCTTTTGAAGTGCTCTTATTTATTGCTTATCCTAAACTTGCTGAAAAGGTGAAAAATCCGAAAAAAAATTCGGCCAAATTCTGAAAAAAATTCTCAAAAATCAGAAAAATTCTGAGCAGCACGCTCAATTTTTTTTAGAATAAAGCCGAATTTTTTTTTGGATTTTCTAGAACGTTCCGCGGTGCTTTTGAAGTGCTCTTTTTTGACTTTCCCCACGTGACCATAATTGCATTTTCTTCTGCCTATCCTAAACTTGCTGAAAAAGTGAAAAATCCAAAAAAAATTCGCCCTAAATCTGAAAAAAAATTCTCAAAAATCAGAAAAATTCTGAGCAGCACGCTCAATTTTTTTAGAATAAAGCCGAATTTTTTTTTGGATTTTCTTGAACGTTCCACGGTGCTTTTGAAGTGCTCTTATTTATTGTTTATCCTAAACTTGCTGAAAAAGTGAAAAATCCGAAAAAAAAATCGGCCTAATTCTGAAAAAATTTGAGCGTGCTATACAGAATTTTTTTACACGGCGACCAAAAAAAACGTAGAAAGGGGCGTGGCCTAGCGTGCACGGTTTCGTCACCATTTTGGCGCGAAATTCGAAATTTAACCCCATTTTTTTCATGTTTTTCGTCAAAAATTACCCAAATTTTGTACGATTTCGACGATGTAATTGCATAACTTTGTTAAACTAATCATCGCGCGCACTTTTTCGAGCTTAAAACGAGCAGGTTTCATTCAGAAATGAATCAATTGAATCGATTTTCAAGTTTTGTGCTGAAAATGCGCGAATTTCAGTCATTCGCCGATACTTTTTGCCGTTTGAACGCTTAAAATACTTGTATTAACGTGCTTTATCACTTCCGACACTCACTTCGTCTCAAAACAATCCGGATCGGCCGGTATGAAAATTCCGAAATTGCGAAATATGCCAAAAACGTCTCAAACGCGGCGTTTTCACGAAAATTTCGATTTTTTCTCTGTTCAATGTCTTTTTTCGTCGATATCAAACATAAAAATATCGGAAAAGTGCTAGATTTGCGGCAATTTTCAGAAAACGCGCCTACACTTTTGGTCGCCGTGATCTCAAGAAAAAATAATGTAAAAAATCGTTTCAGATCCGCACTAATCATGGCCGGCTCCGCACAACAGAACGAATTCGACTTTTCGGAGCGGCGTCGCTCTCTGATCAACATGTTCAAGGCGTTCAAATTGTGACATTCGGAATAAATAAGTGTCCTCGTCGTATCGATTTTTAGGACACACGCTCAATAATAAAACGCGTCCAATTTCCTTTCGCATTCCCACTTTAATTTCCCTCGCCCGCCAACTTTTCCATCCATCTCTTTTTCGATGAAGTTGTGAGAGTTGGCAAAAGAAGAAGAAGAGAAAGATACGAGTTTTCACGCCTCGCCGCACTAATCCATTGTTCACCTTTTCCGAATTGTTTTAGAGCCTTGCGACGACCGAAATAACCTGAGTGCTTTGCATGCTTTCCGCACTCGACCTATACCCTATATTCAAACTAGTACATCTCGTCAGCGGGTGGAGATTTCAAAAAGTCGTCAACTAACAAATTGTTCGCTAAGAAATGCTCTACATTTTACCTGTTGACCACTTTTCGATCGCTTCGATCACAGCCGAGATATATCGTTTCGAATTAATGGCTATTACGTTATGTAGCATAGAGTTTGTCGGGGCAAGAAAAGTTTTGCATTTATGAGTATTATGATGCTAGTCGACAAGTGTTATTGCAGACTTTTCATTGCTTTCAAGCTCAAATCTCAACATGAGCCTTCAAAATTTGTTCGCCAACCTTCACTCCAATTTCATTCGTGCGTCAGGCAGAAAACGTCAAAACAAATTGACCTCCTCCTATTTCGGCGAAACGAGGCTCAAAAACCAATTCGGCTAATTGAACTCGACCCATCTATCCGGAAAAAACGAGCCGCCCGCGGCCACCTACTCGAATTTTTTTTTTGGCTTTTCCTCCCTCTCTCTCTCTCTCTCTCTCTCTCTTTGAATACCTCCATTCCGGGTCCTCAACGTTCCCGTCGTTCGCTCGTTTTTCGGTTGTTTTTGGTTCGTCCATCTCTCGTGGCAAATAATAATAATAATAATAATAATAATGACACAATGAGCGCCGTTTGTGCCCCTCTTTTCTTCGTGAGAATGAAAGAGAAAGAGAGGAGGAAGAGGAAGAAGAAGAAGAAGAAGAAGAAGAAGTGTGTCTGTTTTGTTGGATAATAGTCATCGAGCGCGCGTGGAGGGGGACTCTTTACTTCCCACTTTGTATTAGTCTAAAAGTCTGGAGTCGTTGAATCGTTGAGCAATTCTGAAAATATTTTCATTCAGACGCGGTGGTTTCCGGCTATTATCGTCATTTTTAGACTTGAATTCTCAGAAATGTACAAAACTCGAGTCACACTGAATCTGTGCACTTTGTCGTAAGATTCGGTGTATCGACGACACTTTGCCACACGATTTGAAGTGACGTAAAGTGTGATGTTCCCAAGTGTGGAAACACTGAAACATCTATCCTCTCAACCCGTCAACAATTTTTTCGCTTTTTTTTTTCGCTCCTCCTCCACGCCCCCATTCCCATTGGGATTTATTCGTTGTCTTCTCTTCCCTGACCCTCTCACAGCAAATGCATAATATATATTTTGCCGTCATTTTCAGAATGGTACTGCTCAAAACAATCACTTTACTCGTATTCTACACCGCCTCGATTCGGGCGAAAATTCTGGAGAAGTATGGGAAGCAAGTGCAGTAAGCATGGCTTTTTTTCGTCATTTCATCCGGTTGAATTGAAAACCGATCGTCGCTTAAAGGTGGTTTCAGATTATCGATTTTTTTGGCGTCACGGCACAGAAAAAAGCACAAATTCTTTAAAAAATATTGCAAATAAGTGTGTTCAGTGTAAAAACCGATTGAAAATTTAAGAGGCAATGTCTGAGAACCTCGAAATTCGCTAATTACACCAGGTCACTAAAAATTCAGAATGCTTCAATTTGTCTCATATTATACCCAATGGGTACTTACATAACAGTGATACATCAGACAAGTTTTGGTCCGGCTCCTTGGTCCCTAGTCCGATCACGGTCACAAAATAGGTCAAACCTGTAACTAATTTCAAAAAAATGCTAGCGTCTCAGACTCAACGCCATTCGATTTCTCGCATCTTTTTTTAAGCATTTTTTTCATGTTGGCACCAAAAATTTATCACCTTTCCTTCATGGAGAAATTTCGGATTTTTTTCGTGAAAAAAAGTTGAGTTGTTGTGCAGTTTTTCCTCCGTGGTGAAAAATTTTTTTGCACTTCATAGCCACGATTTTATTTCAAATTCATAATCTACGGACAATTTTACGTCGATATACCATACTGTCGCACATTTGCCAATTGACATCAAAGGATTTTTTTTCAAAAGTTTGATCCGGTCTCAAAAAAAAGTTTCTGTTCTGCTTTTGGAAAACTTACAGAAACAAGGGAATTTTTGTTTATAGACGTTTTTCATGCTAAAAACTGTAATTCTGTTATGTATTCGTCAGGTACAGCTTTGTAAACGTAGCGTTTAAGAGGCAATGTCTGAGAACCTCGAAATTCGCTAATTACACCAGGTCACTAAAAATTCAGAATGCTTCAATTTGTCTCATATTATACCCAATGGGTACTTACATAACAGTGATACATCAGACAAGTTTTGGTCCGGCTCCTTGGTCCCTAGTCCGATCACGGTCACAAAATAGGTCAAACCTGTAACTAATTTCAAAAAAATGCTAGCGTCTCAGACTCAACGCCATTCGATTTCTCGCATCTTTTTAAGCATTTTTCATGTTGGCACCAAAAATTTATCACCTTTCCTTCATGGAGAAATTTCGGATTTTTCGTGAAAAAGTTGAGTTGTTGTGCAGTTTTCCTCCGTGGTGAAAATTTTTTGCACTTCATAGCCACGATTTTATTTCAAATTCATAATCTACGGACAATTTTACGTCGATATACCATACTGTCGCACATTTGCCAATTGACATCAAAGGAGTTTTTTTCAAAAGTTTGATCCGGTCTCAAAAAAAAGTTTCTGTTCTGCTTTTGGAAAACTTACAGAAACAAGGGAATTTTTGTTTATAGACGTTTTTCATGCTAAAAACTGTAATTCTGTTATGTATTCGTCAGGTACAGCTTTGTAAACGTAGCGTTTAAAACATGTTGAAATTTTTTGTCAGCCGGATAGATTTTTCGAGATGTGTTCGCTTTTACCCAATATTTTATGCTTTCTCTCGTTTTTATTTTTCAATGTTCATCTTACTTTTTGTGAAGATTTTATTTGGTCGTTCTCCGATTGATTCAAGAACGGTAAACAAGAAGTACATATCATAGGGGCACCGCACAGAAATGGCGCTCTGTTGAGAAACTCTTTTTGCAGTGCAAATTGAGCGACCTCGGGGCCGAGTTTGAAAGTTAGGCCACATTTTCAGTGGAAAACTACTTCCTTCCACGAGTCATCCTTCATTTCTTGAGCGCGTCGCGATCGTGCTGCTTTTGATTGCCTTTTCGCTGCTTCACGGGAGAAGAAACCGGCAATCTGACGGAAGTTTTTCCTTTGATCCACTGAAAACCAGACTTGCCAGATTTCGGGCCGGCCATGCGGGCCGGGCCGGGCCGGGCCGGGCCGGGTCGGTGAAGTGCCGGCCCGGCCCGGCCCGGTCGGCCCGGTTCAAAAAGGCGGGAATTCAAATTTTTCGCGGAAATTTTTTTCGTTATTACAAAAAAATTTCGAACTAAAGTTTTAGTGTTTCTTCTTTGTTTTTTTGCTATTATGAATTTTTTATGAGAAATACATTTGTTTTTCAATGTTCGATGCTTGCAAAAAACCCCTAATTCTACAAAAAATGGCTTCATGCGATCAATAATTCAAATTTTTGAATTCCCGCTTTTCGAACCGGGCCGACCGGGCCGGGCCGGGCCGGGCCGGAGTTTTGGAAATTTCGGCCCGGCCCGGCCCGGCCCGGCCCGTGGCAACTATGCTGAAAACCGCTTAGAACCGTCCGGATTTCTAGCTTCTGCCATTCTCTTTTCAACAATTCTCGGATCCGCATGTTGACATTTCTTACTTGAAGTACCCATCCGTCCTCCAATTCCGTCTTCTCGTTCGTCTCCTTCAGTTTTTTCACAGCATTCGAAATTATTGGGCAACTTTTTGACCACTTCTTCCAAACCACGAATAAATTATTTCAATGAAAACGATCGCGACGCGCTCAAGAAATGAAGGATGACTCGTGGAAGGAAGTAATTTTCTACTGAAAATGTGGCCTAACTTTTCAAACTCGGTCCCGAGGTCGCTCAATTTGAACTGCAAAAAGAGTTTCTCAATAGAGCGCCATTTCTGTGCGGTGCCCCTATCATATGTACTTCTTGTTTACCGTTCTTGAATTAATCGGAGAACGACCAAATAAATGCTTCACAAAAAGTAAGATGAACATTGAAAAATAAAAACGAGAGAAAGCATAAAATATTGGGTAAAAGCGAACACATCTCGAAAAATCTATCCGGCTGACAAAAAATTTCAACATGTTTTAAACGCTACGTTTACAAAGCTGTACCTGACGAATACATAACAGAATTACAGTTTTTTTAGCATGAAAAAAACGTCTATAAACAAAAAAATTCCCTTGTTTCTGTAAGTTTTCCAAAAAGCAGAACAGAAACTTTTTTTTGAGACCGGATCAAACTTTTGAAAAAAACTCCTTTGATGTCAATCGGCAAATGTGCGACAGTATGGTATATCGACGTAAAATTGTCCGTAGATTATGAATTTGAAATAAAATCGTGGCTATGAAGTGCAAAAAATTTTCACCACGGAGGAAAACTGCACAACAACTCAACTTTTTCACGAAAAATCCGAAATTTCTCCATGAAGGAAAGGTGATAAATTTTTGGTGCCAACATGAAAAATGCTTAAAAAGATGCGAGAAATCGAATGGCGTTGAGTCTGAGACGCTAGCATTTTTTTGAAATTAGTTACAGGTTTGACCTATTTTGTGACCGTGATCGGACTAGGGACCAAGGAGCCGGACCAAAACTTGTCTGATGTATCACTGTTATGTAAGTACCCATTGGGTATAATATGAGACAAATTGAAGCATTCTGAATTTTTAGTGACCTGCAGTTTTTGAACTTCTCAGACATTGCCTCTTAAGAAATTTGCACGAAAACGGAAAAAATTCCATCCGGGGACTAGAAAAATCTCGGCCAGGTTTTCCATTTCGCCGTGTACTTCTCTCGGTACCATTAACTTTTTTGAAAAAAATCTTAATGCCGTGCCCAAAGTCTCGGAAAACCCGCAAATCTCGCGGACTTTGCAGTCCAAAATCGGCATAAATTTGCGGGAAATCCGGGGTGCGCACAGCTGAACGAGTGTTACCGTACACCATAAAACTACGGTATTTTTTGAAAATTTACCCAATAAATTCGAAAAATTTCAAATTTTTTCGAGAAATTTAAATTTTTTCAAAAAATACCGTTGAAAATTTACCCAAGAAATTCGAAAAATTTCAAATTTTTTCGAGAAATTTAAATGTTTTCAAAAAATACCGTTGAAAATTTACCCAAGAAATTCGAAAAATTTCAAATATTGTCGAGAAATTTAAATTTTTTCAAAAAATACCGTAGTTTTATGGTGTACGGTAACACTCGTTCAGCTGTGCGCACCCCAGATTTCCCGCAAATTTCTGCCGATTTTGGAGTGCAAAATCCGCGAGTTTTGCGGGCTTTCCGAGACTTTTGGGCGGCATAAAAATCGGGGAATTTTTTTTTCGTAATTCGGGACTTTGGGAACGTGAATGCCCCACTTCGAAATGTATTTTAAAAATATGTTGTATGTCACGTTGGACACCACCTTTAAGCGCGTTTTTCAGTTTTCGGACGTCGTGTGGTCGCCGAAACTTTACGCAAACTTTCAGATTATCCCCTCCGACGACGTCGAGCTATCAGGAGTGGTTCGACGCGAATCGGGTGCACAGCACACGCAACAACACAATAGTCGAGGACTTTCGAACGCAATTACGACGGTCTTTAGGTTTGGTTTTTTCGGAAAAAAAATTAAACAAGTGAAATTGGGTGATTTCAGAGAACACGACAGTGGCGTTCAACGCCACATTCATGCAGCAACTCGTCGACGAGCGACAGCGATATTTGCAAAAATTGAACGAAGGTGAGCGCTGATGTGTACGCGCTGCCGACCCGATTTCGGGCACGTGCAGTCATGTCCGAGTGGTTAAGGAGATTGACTAGAAATCAATTGGGCTCTGCCCGCGTAGGTTCGAATCCTGCTGACTGCGTCGACACTTTTTCGGCATTTCTCTCCTAAATCGATTTTTGTTTTCCGGTCAATTTATAAATGATCAACGACGTCTCGTCGAGGAGCTTTTGGATCCGGCGTACTATGAGAAAACGGTGCATCCGAAAAAGGATTATACGCGACCGACGCGCGTGAATCTGAGCATGAGCCTGTATCAGATTCTGGATGTGGTAAGTGAAGTGACTCGGATGAATTTCTATCATTTCTATGATATTTATGTTTGCAGGACGAGCACATGCAAAGCATCGAAGTGAACGTTTGGATGGTGCAGAACTGGTACGACGAGTTTCTCGATTGGAACCCGCGCGAGTACGGCATGATCAACCGGACCATAGTGCCCTATAATCAGATTTGGATCCCTGACACTTATCTCTATAATAGGTACACTTTTTTGACAACCATTTCCATTTTGCTCAAAATTGCAGCGAAGAATTGGAGCAAAAAAAGACGGAATCGCTGATGAATGCTCAACTGGAGACCGGCTACTGGGACAAGGGAGCCGGTCAGAAGGGCGCCAAAGTGCAATTAATGTACCCGGCGATTTACAAACTCTCGTGTCGGATGGACGTCCGCTGGTTCCCCTACGACCGTCAAAACTGCACATTCATCATCTCCAGTTGGACGCATGACAAGGTAAAACGAGCAAAACGTGTCGACGCAGTCAGCAGGATTCGAACCTACGCGGGCAGAGCCCAATTGATTTCGAGTCAATCTCCTTAACCACTCGGACATGACTGCACGCCGAGACAGCGGACAGCAGGACGTATACTCTCTCGCTCTTTTCGCTCTCTCGCGCGTTCCCCGACGCGTCCACGTCTCCTTTCCTTTTCTACTTGTCTTTTTACGGCCCGGATGAAAACCGCCCGAGCTTGTCTCATTTTTTTGCAGACTTGCCAAATCCCGGGCCAGCAAATCGTCGGCCCGGCCCGGCCTGGTCGGCCCGGAAGTTAGACCTCAAAAAAAATATGCAAAAAAAATATGAAGGAAGAGGAAAACGCGTGCGGCAAAATTGCTAAAATGGCGTGCCAGAGTTGCAATCAATCGCTCCGCCCACTCTTGAGAAAATTTTCGTAATTTTTGTGAAAATTTTGCGACTTTAAACAGCAATTTCTATTTTTTAATTTTTAGGTGCATCCTCCCGGGCCGGGCCGGAAAATTTCCAATTTTGGCCCGGCCCGGCCCGTTGCAAGTCTGTTTTTTTGCAGCAAACAATCGACTACTGGCCGCTGAGCTCGACCGTGAATCTCGGAAATATGGCCAGAAACGACGAGTGGGAAGTGATCAGCTTCGAGTTTGTGCGCGTCGAGGAGTCGTTCAAGTGCTGCGCGGCGCCGTGGGTGATGCTCTACGCGCACCTCGTGATCCGCCGAAAGCCGCTGTACTACATGATCAACCTCGTCATCCCGACCTCCATCATCACCATCGTCGCCGTCACCGGATTCTTCACTCCGACCTCCTCCTCCAGCGAACGCGACGAGAAACTCTATTTGGGCATTAACACACTGCTCACCATGTCTGTGATGATGCTGATGGTCTGCAATCAGATGCCCTCCACGAGCACCTATGTGCCTTTGATGAGTGAGTGTTGTACATTTATAGGTGGTGTCCAACGTGACATACAACATATTTTTAAAATAAACTTCGAAGTGTGGCAAATTTCTTGAATTTTCAATTGTTTTTTTCACTGAACACACTTATTTGCAATATTTAAACAAATTTGTGTTTTTTTTTCTGTGCCGTGACGCCAAAAAAATCGATAATCTGAAACTTTCAAAATTCAGAAAAAATCAGCCACTTTTAAAGCCGAAAATAGAAAGCTTTGGATTTTTCGCATTACTTTGAAAAATATAAGTTATATATAACTTATATATAACTTTCTGTAACTCGCAAACTTTAATTAAGACTCAGGAAATGATTGAGCGATGTCTTTCTATTTATTTTTCAGCGCGCAAACCGAAGATTGAGCGAAAAACCCGGAAAAACCACAAAAAAAGTTTCAGATTATCGATTTTTTTGGCGTCACGGCACAAAAAAAATCATTTTTTTTTTTTAAATATTGCAAATAAGGGTTTTAAGTGTGTTCAGTGTAAAAACAATTGAAAATTTAAGAAATTAGCACGAAAACGGAAAAAATCGGAAGAAAGGGGAATTCCATCCGGGGACTAGAAAAATCTAGGCCAGATCTTCCATTTCGCCGTGTACTTCTCTCAGTATCATTAACTTTTTTGGAAAAAGTCTTAAAAACCGGGAATTTTTTATTTAAAAGTTTATTTTAAAAATATGTTGTATGTCACGTTGGACACCACCTTTATGAAGCTTTGGAAAGTGTGAAGGTATTTACGTTGAACATTTGTCAGGCTGGTACTACATCGGAATCATCATGGTCATTGTCGTCGGCACGTTCCTCGCCACCATCGTTTTGGCCATTCACGGACAGAAACACTACAACAAGCCGATATCGGATCGAATTCGAGGACTCATCTACAACCCGCTCGTCGAGTTTTTCATTTTGAGGTTTCAAACGCTCCAAAATCTTAAACTCAAAAAAGGTGTCACGATTTGCAGTCCGCCCACTTCACTTCTCGACCTCTGGACCGAGTTCGGTGTCATCTCCGAGAAGCGTCACTCGACGAACCTGGACCCGCTTCTCCTGCAGCACATGGATCCTGTCTCGGTGCGTTTCTTTTTCTCGGCTGTAGTAATACATACCCCATACTCCTCTCTATCCATCCGTTTTGCTCCTCCGTTCCGCCGTCTCCTTGTTAGTCGGCTTTTGTCTGTTTTCAGCACTCGACGCCCGACGCTCAACACTTTTTCGGTTCGATCTCGTCACAAATGAACGATCTGCAGTCGACGTACAGCTACACGGCACGTCTTGCGACGATCACTCGACAATACACGCAACACGTACTGTTTTGGTTATTTCGTCACCTTGTGTTTCTTACCCACCTCCCACCCACCTCAGTTTTCTCCTAACATTCGTGTCTAGTTTATAGTTTAGTTTGCAAGTCAAACTGTGAAAATCGAAACCGAAAACGAGTTTAGGCGAAGATGAAAGCGTTGCGCAAGAACCAATACCGAATGAGCATGGACACGAGTCAGGCGCGGAGTGTCAAAAAGCAAAAGATGCAGCGGAGGTGCTCGCTGGAGTGGGAGTTCCTGGCGAACGTGCTCGACCGCATCCTGCTCACCGTCTTCTGCGGATTCACGTTCGCCGTCTTCCTCGTCCTCGTCGGCTTCGACTCGTTCTTCACCGTTCACACGAAGGCAACCACTCGCGTCGATCCGATTTGATCTCTGATTTTCTATCAAAACTTTCGTGTTCATCGTTCGCTTCAATGAATCATCAAAGTACTTGTCAGATTGGAGGCCTCCTCAAAGTATTTCAATGGCTAATGCTAAATTGAGCGCCGCGTTAAAACGGAGTGTCGTTGTAAACGTTTTTTTTTTTGCGAAAACCCGAAATTTCATCCCAAAATGAGAAAAATTCGGTAAAACAGGGATTGTCAGAATAGTTTATGACAGCTGTGTGCTGAAATTAGCGTTTTGCCCACAAGAAAGAGCGCATTTTTTTGATTTTTCTGTGAATTTCAGTCCGGATCGTCAAAAACTGACATTTCTCAGCGATGTTTGCATTTTATGGGCCGTCTCTGTGCTCAAAATGACCGCCTTTGCCTGCTGAACAATCGTGAGGCAACTGTTTTCTCAAAATTTCCGAAAGTTTGTTTTTTCAAGCCAAATTTAAAAAAAAACGAAATTACTCTTCGAATTTTCACTTTTACACGAGCACTCTGTGATCATTTTGTAGCTATCGATCATATAAACAAACGTGAGGCAAAAGTTTTGAAGGAAAACTGTGCATAATCGCAAAAACTCGAGAAAACAGTGTTTTCAGGTGAAAAACCGAGAGCCGCACGCAAAAAAGCGCGCGAAAATTTTTTTTTCGCAATTTAGGTGGGAAAACTGTTCTTTAGACCCTTCAAATTCAGTTCCATTCTATAAGAAAACCAAAGCGTTGCGACGTCACACAGTTGCTCTCGATTGCACACTCGACTGATGATTTATCACGTTACAAGTGATAAGCGCCCTCCAAATTGTCACATTCGGTCTGATGTTTGCACCTAAATCGTAATCGACCGAAAAACGAAAAACGAAAAAGCGTTTTTCAAAAAAAAACCTCCTCGAAAAACCTCCAAAAAATGGCGTTCCTCCACACGAATCGCTTCCATTGGCTCTGCTTCGTCCTCTGGCAATTTGCGCTCTTCTTTTGCTGTCAACAAATTTTTTCGGTAGGCTCGATTTAGCCGAAATTTGAAAGTTTTTGTATAATTCAGATCTTCTACAACTTTACACCCTCGCTAGACTGTGCGGACCCCGATTTTCAGTTCTCCAAGCCAAAGTGTAAACTTTCAAAGTGAGTGAGAACTTTTTGAGCCCATACTTTGTACCTTTGCAGATAAGACTACACACTGAAACTTTTTAGCATAGTTGCCACGGGCCGGGCCGGGCCGAAATTTCCAAAACTCCGGCCCGGCCCGGCCCGTCGGCCCGGTTCAAAAAGCGGGAATTCAAAATTTGAATTATTGATCGCATGAAGCCATTTTTTGTAGAATTAGGGGTTTTTTGCAAGCATCAAACATTGAAAAACAAATGTATTTCTCATAAAAATTCATAATAGCAAAAAAACAAAGAAGAAACACTAAAACTTTAGTTCGAAAATTTTTTTTGTAATAACGAAAAAAAAATTTCCGCGAAAATTTGAATTCCCGCCTTTTGAACCGGGCCGACCGGGCCGGGCCGGGCCGGCACTTCACCGACCCGGCCCGGCCCAGCCCGCGTGGCCGGCCCGAAATCTGGCAAGTCTGCTTTTTAGTGCCATCTAGTGGTGTTAGGCTCAAATACTAGGTTATCAGCTAAATATAGAATTTTTATGCGTACAAATGTTCAGTACACTTTCCTGGAGCCCACCTTTCAACCCCATTTACAGAGTAGAAATATGCTCTGAGCTTACGGCCAACTGCTCCGAGATCCACGTCGAGTCGGCGCCGTTTCACTCGATGGTCGCCGACTTTCGAATGTTCTGCGGCGCGAAAGCGTACGACGCCGCGTGGGTGGCCACTATTCAGTTTGTCGGCGTGCTCGTCGGAGCCATCACTTACGGCCATCTCGGAGATCATTTCGGCCGCCGACCCGTCTCGTTTTTCGGCATTTCTGTCGGCATCGTCTTTGGAGTCGCGTCAGGTGAGCGAATTGGACGTTAGCCTAGAAGGGGGGCCTAAACAAAAAAGTGCAAAGCAACCAAAAAAACTCAACGGAAGAACACGGAAGAATTTTTATCTTTTTTAGAAAATTTTTTCATGAAATGTGATCAACTGACGAAATGCATAGAAAAATGAACGCTGCTCATAGAAAAATAATTGTAAATTTAGCTTTTCATACAAAAAAGTTATTCGAGCTGTTCCGTGAAAACGGGCTAACTCGGAAGACGGAAGGAATAATTTTTTTGTATGAAAAGCTAAATTTACAATTATTTTTCTATGAGCAGAGTTCAGTTTGCTTCACATTTCGTCAGTTGATCACATTCCATGAAAAAATTTTCTAAAAAACATAAAAATTCTTCCGTGTTCACCATGCCGAAAGAATACTTTTGACGCGCTGCGATAAATTGAACACACCGAACAAATAGTAGAGAATGTCAATAGTTTGCCGGCAAACCGGTGCGCGATCAGGTGGCCGAGTGGTTAAGGCGATGGACTGCTAATCCATTGGGGTTTCCCCGCGTGAGTTCGAATCTCATCCTGATCGAATCTCTTTTCCACTGTCAGGATTCGCGCCCTCCTGGCAGTTGTTCGCCGCGTTTCGCTTCATCGTCGGCACTTCCATCGCCTCGATTCTCATCGTTTTCTACGCCTACATTCTCGAATTCATCGAACCGGAGCAACGAGTCTTTTTGCGATCATTTTTCAATTGGGTGAGCGAGTGATAAACTCGTAAAAAACTTGAAAAACACTAGTTAAGGGCTACGCTCGTCTCGTCTTCACCTTCGTCTGCTGGTTGTGCGGATATTGGCGGTCCGCCGCAATTGCCACGTCACTACTCTCTTTGCCAATCCTCCCGGTCCTCCTAATTCTTCCCGAGTCCCCCAAATGGTTCAACACGAAGAAACGGTTCCGAGAGGCGAAAGCTGCCGAGAAAAGAGTCGCGTGGCTCTCTGGAATTGAAGAAATTGAAGCGGATAGTAATACAAAACTGGAAATTGAGATGGAAGTCAAGGACACGAAGATTTACACAATGCGCGACCTCTTCACATCGTGGCCCATCGCCTATAGGACCATGGTCGTCGGATCGCTCTGGTTTTCCACTAGGTCCCGTTCATGCCGCGTCCAAAGTCTCGGAAAACCCGCAAATCTCGCGGACTTTGCACTCCAAAGTCGGCAGACATTTGCGGGAAATCCGGGGTGCGCACAGCTGAACGAGTGTTACCGTACACCATAAAACTACGGTATTTTTTTGAAAATTTACCCAAGAAATTTGAAATATTGCAAATATTCTTGAGAAATTTGAATTTCTTCAAAAAAATACCGTTGAAAAATTTGAAAAAAATTACAAATATTCTCGAGAAATTTAAATTTTTTTGAAAAAAAATACCGTTGAAAAATTTACCCAAGAAATTTGAAAAAAATTACAAATATTCTCGAGAAATTTAATTTTTCAAAAAAATACCGTTGAAAAATTTACCCAAGAAAAATTTAAAAATTGCAAATATTCTTGAGAAATTTAATTTTTCAAAAAAAATACCGTTGAAAAATTTACCCAAGAAATTTGAAAAAAATTGCAAATATTCTCGAGAAATTTGAATTTCTTCAAAAAAATACCGTTGAAAAATTTATTCAAGAAATTTGAAAAAAATTGCAAATATTCTTGAGAAATTTAATTTTTTCAAAAAAAATACCGTTGAAAAATGTACCCAAGAAATTTGAAAAAAATTGCAAATATTCTTGAGAAATTTAAAATTTTTTTCAAAAAAATACCGTTGAAAATTTATCCAAGAAATTTGAAAAAAATTGTAAATATTCTCGATAAATTTAAATTTTTTTCAAAAAAATACCGTTGAAAATTTATCCAAGACATTTGAAAAAAATTGCAAATATTCTCAAGAAATTTAAATTTTTTTCAAAAAAATTACCGTTGAAAAATTTACCCAAGAAATTTGAAAAAAATTGCAAATATTCTTGAGAAATTTAATAAAAATTACCGTTGAAAAATTTACCCAAGAAATTTGAAATATTGCAAATATTCTCGAGAAATTTAAAAATTTTTTTCAAAAAAATACCGTAGAGTTTCATGGTGTACGGTAACACTCGTTCAGCTGTGCGCACCCCGGATTTCCCGCAAATTTCTGCCGACTTTGGACGGCAAAATCCGCGAGATTTGCGGGTTTTCCGAGACTTTGGACGCGGCATTATTAGACTTTTGATTTCTCAACTTTTCAACTCTACATTCACAGTTTATCCGCATTTGGCTCCGACTTGAACTCGGGCAATCTTGCCGGCAACTTTTATCTGAGTCAATTCGTCTCAGGCGCCGTCACTGCTTTCGCAAAGATTGTAAGTGCACGTTGACCTCAATTTTCATACAATTCCCCCCTCAATTTTCAGTTTGTCTTCCTCCTCGACACGTATGTTCCCTCGTTCGACCGTCGACGTCTCCACCAAGTGCCTCAAATCGCCATGATCGTATGCTACGCCGCTATTATGGTCCTCATGATACTGCCCGAATCAGACTGTTCCCGACAAGGATCCAGGGATTTGGCTAGTCAGTTTTTCCATGAAAAACCACCTCCAAAACCCATATTAATTTCAGTTGTAATTGTCAACATCATCGGCGTCTCTTTCATCGAAATCACCTGGGACGCGTGCTATCTCGTCGCCGTCGAGTGCTTCCCCACGAGAATCAGGACCATTGGTAAGTAGAAGAGTTGAGCGCGGAAGAACACGGAAGCATTTTTTATCTTTTTTAGAAAATTTTTTCATGAAATGTGATCAACTGACGAAATGTACAGAAAAGTGAACTGTGCTCATCGAAAAATAATTGTAAATTTAGCTTTTCATACAAAACAGTTATTCGAGTTGTTGCGTGAAAAAAGGGGGCTAACGGAACAACTCGAATAACTTTTTTGAGTGAAAAGTTAAAGGACCAGGGAACCCAAAAATTTTTGGATTTTTTTGTGAAATTTTTTAGTGTCTGTTTGAATTGTCTCTTATTGCCTCATACACTGGTGAAATGCTGCCTCTCAAAAATGCCAATGAACGAAACGGCGTGCAGTTGAAGTTGTGGCCGTGGCCTAGCGCCAATGGCCTAGAAATATGCGCTTCTCGGCCATTTAATTTTTTACGCTTTTTTACCGGTTTTTTCGCGATAAAATCGAAAAACTCGCGACTTCGTATCGACTGAATGAAAACAATTTTTTAGCAGTGAAAAAATAAATAAGTGCCGAACAAATGTCAATCAACTGAAAAATGGGAGAAACCGTGAAATTTTTGGAAAAAAACCGGTAAAAAAGCGGAAAAAATAAAATGGCCGAGAAGCGCATATTTCTAGGCCATTGGCGCTAGGCCACGGCCACAACTTCAACTGCACGCCGTTTCGTTCGTTGGCATTTTTGAGAGGCAGCATTTCACCAGTGTATGAGTGGCAATAAGAGACAATTCAAACAGACACAAAAAAATTTCACAAAAAAATCCAAAAATTTTTGGATTCCCTGGTCCTTTAAATTTACAATTATTTTTCTATGAGCACAGTTCACTTTGCTATACATCAGAGTTGCCACGGGCCGGGCCGGGCCAAAATTTTCAAAACTCCGGCCCGGCCCGGCCCGGTTCAAAAAGCGGGAATCCAAATTTTGAACTATTGATTAAATAAAATGTTTGTTTTTCGTAGAACTAACGATTTTTGCAAGTATCGAGCATAAAAAAGAAATGTAGTTCTCAAAATTAGTTTTTAATAAAAACGTTTTATTGGCATCAAAGCAAAAGTAACAATTAAAAAAGAAGAAAATAATAACGATTTTTATTGAGCACTAGTAGAATTTTCCGTAGTGTCGTAGTTTTTTTTTGAAATTTTAATCCCCGCAAAAAAAAACGAAAAAATAGATTTCCCACAAAAATTTGAATTCGCGCCTTTTGAGCCGGGCCGGGCCAGCAAATTTTCGGCCCGGCCCGGCTAATTTGGCAAGTCTGGTAAGTAGTGCACCTGTACATCTTCTCTTTCCCAAAAAATCCGTGCAGGCATCGGCACGTGTTCGCTGCTGGCCCGAACTGGCGCCCTGTTGGCTCCCCAAATGGCCTACCTCTCGGACATTTACAAGCCGGCTCCGTACGCAGTCGTCTGCTCGATCGGCATCATTTCACTGCTCATCTCGTGCGTTTTCCTGCCCGACACGAAAGGAGTCGATCTGGGAGCGATGGAACCGACGGACGAGCTCGACTGGAATCGCAAGAAGAGCGTCACCGAGAATATCGTCATTCAACGGAGGATGACGGCAGTTACGGGGATTGCGGAGAGTGCATAGATTACTGTAGATGTTGTGTATTTCATGTATATTCGTGTATAAACAAACTTCTATTTTTTTATTCCTATACGTGAACGGCTAGGGACCAAACGGTAGGGATGCGAAGCAGGACTGGCCGGGCTAGTTGCAAGCGCGCTCCACTGCAAAAAAGCCTTGGCCGGCCAATGGTACGGTAAGCAATTCGGTTCACTGAGCGGTGTTTGCACACAAAGCATTTTAAATATAGAAAAAAACGTGTTTTCGAAAGGGTTTTCTTTTTTTTCTAAGTTTTTTCACTTCATGATCAAATATTTTCACAGAAAAATGCTCAATTCGATGAATTCGATTCATAACGTTGTTCCCATACATTTTTTTTCTTTCGTTTCGATCTCATGCATCTCGTTCTCATTAATTCTGTCGTTCTCTTTTATTTTTCTCTTCACTTCTGCTAATTTTCGAAATTTGTCAGCTTTTACTTTCTTTTCACCTTTTTTCTACTTTCAAGCATGTCTTCTTCTCATTTTACAATAATTTCTTCGATTTTTTCTTCATTTAAAATGCTTTGTGTGCAAACACCGCTCAGTGAACCGAATTGCTTACCGTACCATTGGCCGGCCAAGGCTTTTTTGCAGTGGAGCGCGCTTGCAACTAGCCCGGCCAATGTTTTGCCGAGCCCTGATGCGAAGAAAGGAGAAATGATGGAATACAACGATTTGTAGGTTATTTTGTATGATCCAGAGGTTTGATTAGTGATCTTAAAGTTACTTTCAGTGATTTTCGATCCCAAGGTAGTTTTCAGTGGTCCTTCGGCTATTTACAGTCATCCTTTGGTTATTTTTATTACTCTTTTAGCTATTTCCAGTTGTCCTGAGCTCATTCCCATCCCATAATCTTTATTACAATACGTATACCATAATCCACCACCATAAAGTGGGTCCCCCTCTCCCACACTATTTTCTCCTTTCCCACATTCACGTCTGTACTGTTTTAGGGCCCCCTCCCCCCCCTCTAGATTTCCGGGGTGTAGAGGGGCGTGGCCTCGTGTTACTGCGCACAAAAACAGTCATTCACAAACAAATCGTTTTTGTGCTCCCTGCCCTCCTACTATTAAACGATTCCATTCAATTCCAGCTCAACCATGTCCATGCCGTTGAAAATGAAGAAGATGTGGAGAGAGGAGATCTCTGTGACCATGATCAGCCAACTCATCACTTCCAACGACGACATGTTGATGAGGATCGCGGCGAAGCGACTGACGACGGAGAAGTACTCGGACAAGATGCTCATGAAACACAACATCCTCATGCTCGTCGTGGATCACTTTCCCAACGAACTGACCGCCAAAGTGATGAATCATTACATGGAACCGATCTGGGAGGAGACGCATCAGAACGGATACGTTGGCGACGACGAAGGAGAAGAGGAGCAGAAGGAGAATGTGGTCCCAGTCGTCCAAGTGAAGGAGCCGAAGAAGCGGAAGGACCGGCAGAGAAAGAGACACGCACCGTACTAGCGAATTGTGCCTATAATTCTTTGTACACCCAATCATTTGTTAAATAACTTGTGAATTCCATGACCTTCTCATCTTTGCCCGACAATAAAACTGTAATAACACATCTTTCCCTCTTCCTTTGCATCTTCGGATCCCGTCCAAACTGGCGCCTTGCCGTTCACACACACATATCCACAAATTTATGACATTTTCCGACTGCACAAACTCGAAAAGTGCACGGAACCCCAGCCCCTTCCAATAAAAAATTCCCTTGGCGGCGCAATTCACGTGCGCTAAAAAAGGCGCCTAACGCGTAATTCCGGAGCGTCGTTGTAGAGTTTCTCATTCATTTCAATTTTCCCTTTTTTTTTGCATTATCGCCATATTTTCAGAACCAATCAGTGTCAAAACTTATGATAATGATTAGAAATGAATAAAAAATGAAATGTTAACTGCTTCGTCATCAATTTCGAAACGTTTTATGTGAAAATTACAGAATTTTTTTCGTTTGGAATCGAAAATTTGCCTCAATTATCGCAATTCTGTATACTTTTCGACGGTTGAGCGCTTAAAAGATGCGCAATAAACTCCTTGTTGAGTGTCCGCACCCGATTCGGCAAATAATCGTTAAAACTCCGTTTTTTTCAGTAGTTTTCGACAAAATCCCTAAATTTTGTCAATTCTGAACTAATCTGCTCCGTTTCGCGCTTAAATCGATGCTTTTAACTCAGAAAATCGCGCTACGGTTCGCAAAGAACAAAATTTGAGTGTTTATTAAGTGAAAAAAACGAAAGAATTCTGGTTTTCAATTGAAAAAAGAAACTGCGAGTCGACGTGGTGGATGCAAGCGCGCCCCATTGACAACTCGCTTGTGCATTGGAATGCTTGTGTGAAAAGCTAAATTTACGATTATTTTTCTATGAGCACAGTTCACTTTGCTATACATTTCGTCAGTTGATCACATTTCATGAAAAAATTTTCTAAAAAAGATAAAAATTCTTCCGCTCAACACTAGTAAATGCTCGTTTATTCACGTACACACACACTGCACAATGAGATCTTCCAATAGACATCACATTCATTTCTCGTCCATCTTCTCATTATTCTCGATACAATCGGACCGCGTGCATGAGTCCGACGGAGGGATTCAGGTTGCTGAGCACGTTTTTGAGCCGATCGAACGATCCGTTGTCCGTCTCGTCGAGATCGACATTCTCGGATTTGTTACGGCTGAAATGCAATTAGAAAGTGAACCGATAATAGTTGATGTGAATGTTCTATGGTGTTGAGAACAAAGGATGATCACAAAGAACAGAGACATCCGCCGACGCACTACAAAACTCTTGTTATTGTTGAATTGAGAAAACTGGGCTGGCCTAGGGAGGAAGTTCGGCCATCTCTGGACATGGCCTAAGATTTCTAACAAGAAAAAGTTAGGCCACCAACTAGTCTTCTAAATGATAACAAAGTCCTAGCTTCTCCGACCACAAAAACTAGGCCCAACACTAACTTTTCAAATTGGGACAAGTTAAGACACTATTCGACATGGCCTAGCTTCTCCAAACATGAAAAACTAGGCCACCCAACTAGATCTGGCCTAACTTTTCCACCACTAACCTATCGGATCCCGATCGATGATTCGGTTTGTTGGCGCGATAGAGAGTGAACGCGTGGCCACCAGCCACGAGAATAAGTGCGAGAATAAGCAGGAAGCAGTGTCGGACAGGCGACATTCGGAAGCGACCCGACGACGACAAAAACACTCGACTGCCTCTTTTCTCTTTTACACCATCCTCGCAGCGGCCAAGGGGGGGGGGCGGAGTCTGTTTTTGAGTGTGTGTTTGTGTTTGTGTGATCAGTCGACGACATCATCACTTCTTCAGCAGCGATTCATGTGAATTCGTGCAATATTGTGATCAAATTTGAGCGAGAGAGAGAGAGAAAAGAAAAAGAAGCAAAGTTCATCTTGTGAAATCGGATTGGTCAGAAGATCATCATCATTGGGGTTTTCGTAGTGCAAAACTACACATTTTTGAGTGTGTATGTGTGTGAACGGCAAGGCGCCAGTTTGGACGGGATCCGAAGATGCGAAGGAAGGAAGAAAGATGTGTTATTACAGTTTTATTGTCGGGCAAAGATGAGAAGGTCATGGAATTCACAAGTTATTTAACAAATGATTGGGTGTACAAAGAATTATAGGCACAATTCGCTAGTACGGTGCGTGTCTCTTTCTCTGTCGGTCCTTCCGCTTCTTCGGCTCCTTCACTTGGACGACTGGGACCACATTCTCCTCCTGCTCCTCTTCTCCTTCGTCGTCGCCAACGTATCCGTTCTGATGCGTCTCCTCCCAGATCGGTTCCATGTAATGATTCATCACTTTGGCGGTCAGTTCGTTGGGAAAGTGATCGACGACGAGCATGAGGATGTTGTGTTTCATGAGCATCTTGTCCGAGTACTTCTCCGTCGTCAGTCGCTTCGCCGCGATCCTCATCAACATGTCGTCGTTGGAAGTGATGAGTTGGCTGATCATGATCACAGAGATCTCCTCTCTCCACATCTTCTTCATTTTCAACGGCATGGACATGGTTGAGCTGAAATTGAATGGAATCGTTTAATAAATAGTAGGAGGGCAGGGAGCACAAAAACGATTTGTTTGTGAATGACTGTTTTTGTGCGCAGTAACACGAGGCCACGCCCCTCTACACCCCGGAAATCTAGAGGGGGGGGGGCCCTAAAACAGTACAGACGTGAATGTGGGAAAGGAGAAAATAGTGTGGGAGAGGGGGACCCACTTTATGGTGGTGGATACGTATTGTAATAAAGATTATGGGATGGGAATGAGTTCAGGACAACTGGAAATAGCAAAAAGAATAATAAAAATAACTTAAGGATAACTGTAAATAGCCGAAGGACCACTGAAAACTACCTTGGGATCGAAAATCACTAAAAGTAACTTTAAGATCACTAATCAAACCTCTGGATCATACAAACGCTCCGGAATTACGCGTTACGCGCCTTGTTTAACGCGCGTGAATTGCGTGCCAAGGGAATTTTTTATTGGGAAGGCTGGGGTTCCGTGAGCTACGTCCATTTTTTTTTTCGCCCGATGAACACATTTACGGCCAGCGCGGTCACTGATAACCGGCCGTTCAACTGATAAGGGTCTTTCTCTCTCTCTCTCTCTCTCTCTTCCTCTCATTCCCCGTCCCCCACGAAATGTCCATTTTCCTCCTTCTTTCCCTTCCGATTCCCGTGTTCCCCGTTCCTGTCGTCTGCTATTACATTCTGAACCGGCCGCCCGTTTCGGAGGTCCCCATCGATTTGTGCACGCATTTTATTCTCATAAACTCTGCCCACGTCTCGGAAAATGGCGAGCTGGAAGCGGATATTGACGATTTCGAAGAATTCGGCCGGCTCAGAGATCGTAGGGACGATTTGAAGTTGCTCGTTTCGATCACGTCCCCGAATCCGTCGTTTTCGTGTTTGGTAAGTCGTTTAGCGCTCTTTTTTTTCAAAAATTCGATGGAGCGCACTTGCAGACCTCGTCCGAATCGTTAATGAACAACTTTGCTCTCGACTTGTTGCATGAATTCCGCGAAAATCGTCTAGACGGCGTGGATATCGATTGGGAGTTTCCGGTGTGGAGCAGAGACGCCGAGCCCAGCGATCGGGCCCAATTTGGTGAATTTTTAAAGGTACAGTATGCCTACACTAATCCTCAGGAACTTTTTTCGAGCAGATTCTCAACTATCATTTGTCCGCCGATGGATTTTTGGTGTCTGTCGCCGTCTCGGGACCTCCGACAATATCGAAAAAGGCGTACGACGTGGAGCCGCTGAAAAAGTGAGTGGTCCCGGCTGATCAACCGCCGGGGACCAACTTTTTTTGAAGGTACGCCGATATGGTACAAGTGATGAACTACGATTTTCATGTCTACAACAAATACTCGAATCCGTTCGTCGGTTTCAATGCGCCGATCCATCCGATGATGGCCGAGATTTCAGTGCTCGGAAAGATGAACTCGGTAGGGAGAATACCGGGAAAACTGAGAGATTTAGAGAAAAACTGATGGCGCCAATCGTCTCGAAATGAAAAATGACCCCAGGGACCGGTTTTTTTGAGTCCTAGCGTATAATTTCATCAGCCAACCTCTGGGGACCGTTGCGCGGTGGAGCGCACTTGCATCAATCATTTTTGTGTTCAGGAAGCTTCGATGAAGACGTGGCTCGAGATGGGACTGCCGAAAAACATTACATATTTCGGTGTTCCCACCTACGCGCGGGCTTTCCAACTTCTCAGCCGGCACCTCCACAAACCGTACTCGCCGGCCGTCAGGGACCGTCCGGAACTCTGCAATTTGGACGATGTGAGTCTGTTCGGGTCTCGGCACGACTTTTCAACAATGATATTGTAGATTTGTCATCTCATAAACGACTCAAACTACAAAAAAGTGTGGAATCGGCGCGCTCTTGCGCCTTATTTGTACGGTACGCATCTTCAAAGCGATATATCTCAGCTGTGGGTGGAGCTATCAAAATGCAGTCAACTGATAAAATGTACAAAATTTCTCGATAAATATTTTTCTAGTTGACACCATTTCACTATCTCCGCCCACAACTGAGATATATCGGTTTGAGTACACACAGTGCCTAAAAGCAAGATTACAGGCTCCGATGGCTTGTGGATTTCGTACGAAAACCGAAAAAGTGTGCGAGCAAAGGTGGAATTTGCAAAAAGTTTGCAAGTTGCTGGAATCATGGTCTTCTCGGTGGGAAGCGACGACGGAAACGGAGAATGCGGCGACGGCACTTGGCCTTTGCTTCGGGAGATTTCAAAATTGGCTAATAGCTGAAGATTCGATTATTTTTTGACTGTATTTGTTCATCTGTTATCAGTTTTATCATTATTATTGATATTATAGGATTATCAATGTCACACACACAGAAAGTAACAAACGATTAGACCCATTTGGGTTTGTGTGCGGAACTCGGCTGCCGAAGCGCACTTGCCCGGGGCGTCGGCGGCTGCGGGATTACGGTAGGGCGCTGCGGAGTGGTGCGCAACGGCTTCGGCTTCTCGAGCACACTCATTTTGGGCAGCGCCGAGCGGGCGACCGGACTTGAACTCGTGTTGATCAGGGACGGACGGGCGGATGTGGACACCGACGGCTTCATCGTGATCTGAACGAGTCTATCGATAGATTGTCAATGAATATTGTCAATCGTATTAAAATTCTTGAATATCGAAAAAATATCCAAAAAAAAAGCGGTCCCACCCACCTCTCTCTTCTTCTCGGCGGTCATTGACGGTTTGCGAACAAGCGGCGCGCTCATTCTTCGGCCAGCAGGACTTCCAGTGGTCCCACTGGTCGGGACCGTCTTCGGAGGGACCACCGCAACTCGATGAACCCTTGTTGGCGGTCCCTTTGGTTGACTAGCAGTCGGGCTCGAAACGGGCGATGTCTTTACGGGCGGCGGAGTGATTTTCCGTTCCGTCGGGCTTCGAATCGCTGGTTTTCGGAGTTCCGCCAACTTTGAGGGACCGCCCGTGGTCACACTAACTATCCGGACGGTCCCAGAGTCTATGGGACCAAGTGGTGAGGACGGTTTTAGAGCTGTCGGTCGGGTTACTGTACTCGGAGCCCTCAATAGTTTCGATGATGCGGTTTTTGAAGAAGTCTTCAATTCCGTCCTAATATTATCCTTCTTTTCCTCGCCAACTATTGTCGCCTTCTCAATTTTCACTTCTTCTTCTTCCTCCACCTTTTTCACTTCCTTCTCCTTCTCCTTCTCCCTTTCCTTCTCTTTCTGAACATGAGTGGCTCTCTGCAAAAAAACAAAAAAGTTCTTTGATAAAAATAAAGCGCTCGGACAAACTTTTTTGGTCAAACTCGAAATGTACGACTCGAGATCGTTGCACTGCTCATAATTTGACGAAGTCTTCGTGGCCGTCACACTTTTCTCCTCGTTTTCTTTGCTGCTATCCGTGGGACTTTCGAGCGGCGGTGGAGGGGTAAAACTGTAAAAAAAAAGGTTTCTCGAGAGCGTGTCAAACTGTTTTTGCAGAGTTTTGAAGGTGGAAAATCGATACTTGAAGGACCAGGGAAGACCAAAAATTTTTTGATTTTTTTTTGTGAAATTTTTTTGTGTCTGTTTGAATTGTCTCTTATTGCCACTCATACACTGGTGAAATGCTGCCTCTCAAAAATGCCAACGAACGAAACGGCATGCAGTTGAAGTTGTGGCCGTGGCCTAGCGCCAATGGCCTAGAAATATGCGCTTCTCGGCCATTTTATTTTTTCCGCTTTTTTACCGGTTTTTTCGCGATAAAATCGAAAAACTCGCGACTTCGTGTATCGACTGAATGAAAACAATTTTTTAGCAGTGAAAAAATAAGTAAGTGCCGAACAAATGTCAATCAACTGAAAAATGGGAGAAACCGTGAAATTTTTGGAATCCTTTAACGAAAAAAGCGTTCGAAAAACATTTTTCAACAATATCCGTACCTCTCCGGAGTCATCACATCTCGAATCTTGCGAATTCTGACATTTCCGAGCTTCTGGCGGACGTCCATAATGTCGCTGGCCCGTCTTCGAGTTCTGAAAATTATAGAACATTGTATTCCTGACAAAACTTAAAGGACCCTTAACTTTAAAACCTTATATCTCAAAAACAAATCGATATTTCAAAAAGTGGTCAACTGAAAAATTGTCCCAAATTTCAAGACCTACAACTTTGCAATTGACACTTTTCCCTCACAGCGTCTAGTTTTCAAGTTAAACGCTCACATCTCTGCCGCGTCCAAATTCCCCGTGAGCGTCTCGAAAAAGTCGCCGTTTTCCGTCCGTTTTCCCTCCGTTTTTTCCGCTCGATTCTCCATCGCTTTCACTCGTTTTTCCTCCTTCCGAGCGCGTCGATTCTCGCGCGAAACGTGCTCTTTGTGTGCCAAATGAAGGCGATTCAGGAGAAAAGTGAAGATTTTGAAGCATTCGTCCAACTGGAACGTGTTCCGATTCTCGCAAAAATAGTCGGCCAGCTCGGCCTGGAGTCGCTGCACTTGTTCGTATTTCTGATCGAATTCGGCCAGCTCGAATGAGCAATCGATCTTGATGAGCTCCAGAAATTGAGCAAACAGCCCGTCGTCCGATCGCCGCTCCAACTGCCGTTCCAGTTTCTGACGGCTCTCTTTCAGTGCACGCAGACTCGTCTTGATCTCGTCGAAACTGATTTGTGCGGCCTCTTTCAGTGAAGAAAGTTCCGTTTCGAGCTGGGCCACGAGTCCGGGTTCACACTGAACTTATTGATTGATTGATGTGGTCGCCAAAAGTGCGGTGGAGCGCACTTGCACACTCACCGTGACGAGAAGATGCGAGAGCGACGCCTCCTGCTTGTTGCCCTTCAAATCGATGAGTTTCCAGATGGAGTTGAGCGTGAATCCGAACGCGTTTCCCTGCGCATTGTTGCTATTCAAATAGTTGCCCATGTTGACGAGAATGAGCAGAAGACGTGGCAGTGTGGGCGAGTGCAGAATCTCTGAATTATCGATTTTCGGCGCATTTTTCAGGCAAACAGACGCTGTGAGCGCGTTTGCTCTCACCTTCACTGGCGCTCATCAACACGTGCACATTCGGCGCGAGCTCTTGCATCAATCGCGAGAAATCCGACAGGAAGATAAGTGTTTCTATTCTGAAATTTCGCTTGATTCTCGCAGATTTTCAGCAACTATTCTCTCACCGCAATCGATAGAATGGAATGGCGACGATTCGTTGGAAGAAGTGCGAGGGCGGCGAGAGCATCGCCACGTCACCCGAATACCGTTTCAGCGCCTCTTCCTGCAAAAACAAAAAAAAAACGAAATTTTAGGCCGAACAAACGGCGTACCTCATCGGGTTGCGGAAGCATTGCGAACAGATTCTGGAGGGCGTCGATTTCGGCGACCGGTTTGTTGAGCGTGACATTTTCCAGAAACGCGTCGACATTTTTGAACTGTTTCAGCATGATCGCCACGTTTTGACTGCGTTTGTCGGAGAGCAACTCCACTTGCGCGTCTTTTCGCGAGGATTTCTGGAAAAACGTTTTATTAGCTGGGACACGGTCTCCCACGGCGCGAATGATTTCAATGGGGCGCACTTGCAACAGGCGGGCCGTGTCGATTTACGCGGCGGCGGCCGATTAAATAATTTTCAACGGGAGTTCGCGTTCTTTCCATGTTTTCTATACAATACACCTATTTTTTTGTGCGCCTGGAACCTGGATCCGAATAATTAGAGCACTAGCTACGTTTTGGTAACAGAAATCTTGCATATCGTTGAGAATCAGCCGAGTTATTTAGATTTGAAGGTTTTGGCCTGGATTTTGATGTTTTTCGAATAGTTTTCGAAAACTGCTCAAGAAAACTAACCGCCGGAACCTGAATTTTGTGAAGAAAGATTCAGCGAACATTTTTATCGCTCGTTGGGCTCATAAAATGCAAAATGAGCTGAAATATAAGGGTTTGAAGTTTTGACGAAATGCGAAAAAGACGCTAAAAACATGAAAAACTCTAAATTCTGTAAAGAACGGTTTCCAACCAGTAAAATATTGTTTTTTAGACGTTTTTCAAGTCAAAAAGAAAGAAATAGCGGTCGTAAACTCGAATTGAACTGCATTTTTAGACCTGCGCAAATTTTCAAAAGTTACAACGACACTCCGCAATTTACGAGCGCACTGTGTTTAGCATTAGCGCCCTGGGAGACCGTGTGGGATATAACTAAAATAAGGCTAAGGAGAACCGGACGATGAGATAGAGCTCAAGCGTTGGATATCAGTAAAATCGATGTTACATGGTACATCAAAGTTCTCTTACAAGTCCGTTGACTTTGAAGGCCTGTATCTCTAGAACCAAACATTTTTTTTAAAAGTGATCAACTAATAAAATGTACACAATGTTTCACTGAGCATTTTCTCAGTTGACCACGTTTTGATAGCTCTGTCGAGAGCTGAGATACATGCCTCCAAAGTCAGGGAACTTGTACGAGAGCATTGATGCGCCATGGTGTTGCAAAGTCTATTACAGCGATTTTTACTGTTATGAGCAGTTCTCTACTCTACAAATCCTTTTTCAGACAAAAAATGAACAGAAAGCATTGCTCACCTTCTTCGCGTGTTCCATAGTTCCCCGCGAGCTCTGCGACTCGATCCCAAAAAAGTTATCGAGCAGATCAAAGTCGATCTGAACCTGCGACGCCTTGGCCAGTTTGCCCCAGACACTGTCGTCCTGCACAGTGTTCGCGTTGATCTTCGACCACTGCACCGTCCGTGTCTTTGTCTTCTTCTCCTTTTTCGGCACCATCGACCGCGGACACTCTTTCTCCTTTGCCGAATTCGTCGTCGCAGCCGCAAGAGTTCGTGGTTTCGGAGCCTTGAGCAGTCCTGCCGGTGGAGGTGGTGGTGGCGGTACGCCGAACAGAAGATTGGGTGGAGGTGGAGGCGGTGGGATCGGCGCTGTGACGGCAAAAAGTGGTGGTGGTGGCGGAGGAGGCGGTGGCGGAGGAGGAGGAGTTGCTGCACTTTTGACTAGGTTGTCGTTGGGGTCGATGAGATGAAGCTTGCGGAGTTGGATTTCTGCATCGGTCTGGAAAAAGTGGGGCAATGAACAAGTTTAGGCTATTTGTCCAACCCTGAGCAACATTTTAATAACTCTGTGCGGCGCCCCGCCCAATAGAGCGATACATTGGCGCGAAATTTGTATTTTTTGCCAGATTAGCCACGAAAAATCGATAATTTCTTATTTGTCTCTCGATAGACCGATTGTATAGGCTATTACGAAATTTTTAAGCGCAAGAACGTCAAATTTGGTCAAGTCGCAAATCCCATTTGGCCGTTTGAAGGTTTTCGGCTAAAACTGCGCGAATTTCCGTTGCTTTTCGGTAATTTTCGCGATTCGAGCGCTCAAAACGCTTGTATTTACGTGATTTATCATTCTCAAAACCAATTCTGTCGGAAAACGGTCAAGAAAGCGCAAAATGAGAAGTGCGGTTTTTAGGCGGCGATCGGCGGCGAAGGCGAAAAAGCAAAGTCCGCGAAAAATGCGCCAAAACGTCATTAATTCTGAGAATTATTATAGGGGCACTGCACAGAAATGGCGCTCTATTCAGAAACTCTTTTTGCAGTGCAAATTGAGCGACCTCGGGGCCGAGTTTGAAAAGTTAGGCCACGTTTTTAGTGGAAAAACACTTCGCGGCCTAGAAGTTCGGCCAGATTGCGAACAGAGCGCCATTTCTGTGAGATGCCCCTATAATAGTGTGTTTTCAATCATTTTTCATCACCACTAAAATCAGCGAAAACGTGCTCAATTCATGAAAACGCCATTTGGCCGCCGAGGCCACGCCCATATTGTCAGCTCTGGAGACCGTGGAGCTCTGGGATTACTCATCAATAATTGTATGTTTGAAACGCTAAAAAGGCCTCTAGAAAAGGCTTCATGCCGCGTCCAATGTCTTGGAAAAACCGTAAAAACCGCAGGTTTTTCTGTCCAAAGTCGGCCGAAATTTGCGTGAAAAACGGGGGTGCGCACAGCTCAACGAATGTAACCGTACCCCTAAAACTACGGTATTTTTTGAAAATTTGTTAATTTCTTGAGGATATTTGAAAATATGCAAATTTCTTGCGCAAATTTTCAAAACATACCGTAGTTTTAGGGGTACGGTTGCATTCATTGAGCTGTGCGCACCCCTGTTTTTCACGCGAATTTCGGCCGACTTTGGACAGTAAAACCTGCGGTTTTTACGGGTTTTCCGGGACATTAGACGCGGCATTAACTACTAGTCAAAGTTGCTCACCTGCGAGCTGATGAGTCGTATTTGGTCGATGATCTGCGAGAGGAAGAATGCTCTCGCCTCGTTCTCGCTGCCCTTCTTGTCGAGCAACAGCTCGTCGAGCGTTCGTCGGATTGTGTCGCTCGTCATTTTCGCATACTGCAACGAGAAACATATGTAGAAGCGTATTGAGAAGAAGCAACAAAAAACATTTCAGGTGTCACAAGAGAACAATCAGTATTGTACAAACATTGAAGAAAACTCAATCTCAAGTCCTTATAACTAACTTCTTTTGCCCCCAATGACACGTGGAAACTAGTCGAAAGCTGTCAAAGTCATCGCCTACTGCACGGACGATAAAAACGCGTGAAATATATAATATGAAACTGGAAACTATTCAGCAAACAAATCTTTAGAGGGGGATGGAAACTGAACACAGAGATACGCGTGTGGGTACTCTTGAGAGGTACAACAAGAGTGATACAAACGGGGAGGAGAAGAAGAAGAGTCATTTGCATATTCACACACATATCATTGCGGGAGGCAGCAAAAGAGAGAGAGAGAGATAGTAGCCAAGCAGTCGAGGGGGGCGGATAATATTTAGCAAACAATTCTCCGGTGAGCAGCCGATAACTGTTCGCCTAGGGATAAGAGATGATTTGATTCAATAAAAGATTTCCGGTTCATAACGACAATGCGATGATGCGCCGCCGCGCGGCTCACTTTCTTTTCCACTTTTCTTTGTCGACACAAGAAACGTGTGACGTAGCCACGGTCTCCAGAGCAGAGATGTTGGGAATAAAAATTTTACTCTACGGAACACGGAACACGGAAAACGGAAAAAACTTATTTCTACGGAACACGGAACACGGAACACGGAAAATTTTTTTTTACGGTACACGGAACACGGAAAATTTTTTTTTACGGAACACGGAACACGGAAAATTTTTTTACGGAACACGGAAAAAAGCGTTTTCAAGAGAATTCCAGTGATTTTTTTAAAAATAATGTTTTGTTTAATTCGATTATCTGACTGACAAGGCAGCTGTTTGACTCATGTGAAAGTTTTACTGAAAATTTCATAAAAATAACAAAACCAACAACACAACAGTAAACAACTACAGTAGAAAACGACTGAAAATGGAATCCACTTGTGATCGAATTTTTCCGCGGAAAATATAGTTTATACGGAACACGGAACACGGAAAACGGAAAAAACTTATTTCTACGGAACACGGAACACGGAAAAAATATTGAAAAAAACGCGGAACACGGAACACGGATGTCCCAACATCTCTGCTCCAGAGCTGACAATATGGGCGTGGCCTAGGCGGCCAAATGGCGTTTTCTCTTATTTTTGTGGTCAACGACGATGAAAAATGATTGTTCGGCATGAAAACACACTAATTCTCAGAATTAATGACGTTTTGGCGCATTTTTCGCGGATTTTGATTTTTCGCCTTCGCCGCCTAAAAACCGCACTTCTCATTTTGCGCTTTCTTGACCGTTTTCCGACAGAATTGGTTTTGATAATGATAAATCACGTAAATACAAGCATTTTGAGCGCTCGAACCGCGAAAATTACCGAAAAGCAACAGAAATTCACGCAGTTTTAGCGAAAAACCTTCAAACGGATAAATGTGATTTGCGACTTGACCAAATTTAACGCTCTTGCGCTTAAAAAATTCCTAATAGCCTATACAATCGGTCTATCGAGAGACAAATGAGAAATTATCGGTTTTTCGTGGCTAATCTGGCAAAAAACACAAATTTTGCTGTTAAAATTTGAATTTCGCGCCAATGTATCGCTCTATTGGGCGGAGCGCACTTGCGCCCATTGCCAGCTCTGGAGACCGTGCGTAGCTATACAATTGAGCCGATTTACGTATGGCCTAAGCGGTTGAGGGAGTCTGGAAAGGCCTAGATGGGCTAAAGAAAGACCTCAAAAGCCCAGGCAGCCAAATTGACCCAAAAAGCCCAAGAGGAAAGCCTAGAAAGACCGCCAAAAGCGTGGATTGCAGCGTGAAATAAAAGTTGGCTCTCAAGAGTACGCGGGGCTATAGTCAAAACCGCTTCAGCTGCCCGTCGTATTTTAACGTAGTAGTCCACCGCTCTGATCGAAAAACAAAAAGTGACCCAAAGGGCGCTGGGGCGCAGCTGCAGACCACCTGTCAGTTCGAGTACCAACTACCACGTTTTTTGTTACGCACAACGAAATGGTACGCTGTTTACGAAAAGCTATAAAATGGCGATTGTGTGTATTGACGGATGAATGCATGTTTGTATTTATATTTCCAATATAACCTTTTTTTTCCGTCTCGTCTGGTTTGGTTGATGTACCGTACTAGAAGAGGAATACAACGAAATTGATGAGGCGATTCATCACCGCTGATGCTTAGTTTCAGTTGCAATGCAGAGGCAACGCATGTTGACATATATGTATGTCAGGCACAAATCTTCAAATGTACATGTGTGGGCGATGAATCACGTCATGTATATGTGAACTATCTATTTGGGGAATTTGTTCGTAACACACGACTTTTAGTTGTGTTTTACCAGTGTGCCTTACCGAAAGGGTTTCGGTAAATTTACCGGTAAATTTACCGGTAAAAATTTCGGTAAATTGTCGGTAAATTTTCGGTAAAACTTTTTTTTACCGAAAGAGTTTCGGTAAATTTTCGAAACAATTTACCGAAAATTTACCGAAAATTTACCGATAAATTTACCGGTAAATTTACCGAAACTATTTCGGTAAAAGTTTCGGTAAATTTTATTGGTAAATGGGTACTTTTTCGAAACAATTTTCAATTTTGAGAACGGAACATTGAGGCGACTGTTCAGCGTGTTCCTGATGTTTGGGATGTTGTTCAGAATGTTCTAAATTGGTCACATCAGTCACTTCCCTTGTCAATAAAAGAACGCCGGTGCCGCGCCTTTTCGGTATCGACGGCACCGCTCGGCGCCTCAATTTTTCTGTTTTCTTTTAACGAACAGTTTATTTTCGAATGAGGAACTTTGGGGACACATTAAATGCGAAACTCGTTGCATAGCATTATAAAAAAAATTTAAAATTTAAAAAAATTTAAAAAAACAAAACAAAAAAAATTTAAAAATTAAAAACAAAAAAAATTATTTTTAAAAAAAATTATTTAAAAATTATTTAAAAAAATTGAAAACAAAAAAACATGTTTTAACATTTTTTTCTCCGCTCTCAAAATTGTTCTTTCGGTAATTGTCGAAAGGAACGATTTACCGGTAAATTTACCGGTAAATTTACCGGTAAATTTACCGAAACTCTTTCGGTAAAAATGTTTTTACCGAAAATTTACCGAAACTCTTTCGGTAAAAACAGTTTTTTAAGGCACACTGTGTTTTACACAACAAAAGTTGGGATAATCAGTCATTTTGAGGCCTATGAACCAGAGTTGAGCGGAAGAACACGGAAGAATTTTTATCTTTTTTAGAACATTTTTTCATGGAATGTAATCAACTGACGAAATGTCAAGCAAAGTGAACACTGCTCATTGAAAAATAATTGTAAATTTAGCTTTTCATACAAAAAAGTTATTCGAGTTGTTCCGTTGGCCCTTTTTTCACGGAAAAACTTGAATAACTTTTTTGTATGAAAAGCTAAATTTACAATTATTTTTCTATGAGCAGAGTTCACTTTGCTTGACATTTCGTCAGTTGATCACATTTCATGAAAAAATTTTCTAAAAAAGATAAAAATTCTTCCGTGTTCTTGCACCGAGTTCTTCCGCGCTCAACTCTGCTATGAACCGGAGAAGCATGCAATTTTCCATAGAACTTTTAAAAAAATGAACGACCATCACGCAAGCGGCTACCATTTCCGGGTGACCAAAGAAAGAGAAAAAGCAATAAGTGAGCGCGCAAGGAATGATTGGGGGACGACCGGTACGTACCCCGTAAAAGGATGACAATGCAAGCACGAGCGGCACTATTCAAAAACAATAAAAGTGTTGAAGAAGATGAAAAAGAGAGAGAGGAAGAGAGAGAGAGGCAGGGAGAGAAAGTGCAAACATTTGTGAATCAGTCGACGAAGACGAACCAACGGAACATTTGCGCATTTTCAGTTATGAAGCTGTCTAGGGGCCTAATCATCTCACTCTTAGCACGGTTTTTTTTCTTGAATTCTAGAAGCGTCTCTAATCATTTGTGACACAGTTTCTTAGTGACTTTAGTAACATTAAAGCCATTTTCAAAAAAAGATTATAGGCTGATTGTGTAGTTACACAGGTTTTTTGGGTCTAAACAGACTTGCCAAATCCCGGGCCAGCAAATCGTCGGCCCGGCCCGGCCCGGTCGGCCCGGAAGTTAGATCTCAAAAAAAAATATGCAAAAAAAATATGAAGGAAGAGGAAAACGCGTGCGGCAAAATTGCTAAAATGGCGTGCCAGAGTTGCAATCAATCGCTCCGCCCACTCTTGAGAAAATTTTCGTAATTTTTGTGAAAATTTTGCGACTTTAAACAGCAATTTCTATTTTTTAACAGGTTTTTATGCTATAACATTGCCTTTTTAAGTCTATGAAATTTTAAGTCTATAAAATTATGTTCGTTTCGAAGTTCTAGTTCGCTTTGAATTTTTAGGTGCATCCTCCCGGGCCGACCGGGCCGGAAAATTTCCAATTTTGGCCCGGCCCGGCCCGGCCCGTTGCAAGTCTGGGTCTAAACAATTCACTGAACACACTTTTACTGTGTCAAGGCTCCAAAAACGTGTATAAGGTGTCATTGTGAATAAAATTTACCTAGTGACACTTTTTAACGCGTCTTATGGCTTTACGGGCCGACTTTTTCACTAAACTTCAGATTGACTCGTTTCTTAACCTCGCCGAGTGAGTCCCAGGCTCGAAATCGCGAAAATCGCTGCGAGACCCTAGAACTTCAAAAGAAACCTATGTAAAAACAAGAAAAGTTAAGGTAAACGGGTGGGCGGCACGTGTATAATAAGTGTGAGGTGTCATTCTAACCTCCGTATTTCTCTTAATCTCTCGGCGGCGGCGACAGTTATCTTATGCAAATGATTCATTTCAATCCGCGCACGGAAGGAGACGACGGGGCGGCGCTCATAAAATGACACCTTTCACTTTTTGGTCCTACACTGCCCTATCGTGTACATGAAACAAGTTGTGGAAAGGTTCATTTTGGAGGAGGGGGAGAGGGAGGGGTAGACTTATAAAAAAATACTAGCACGGAGGGGGCGAATTTATAAAAAGAAAAAAAGGGGAAAAGCTAAATAGATGGGGTGGGAAGCTGTTATTGTGTTGAAAAAGAATGCGCGCGCGCGCGCGGGACACTTCGAGATCACAATCTGATGCGGCGGCCCGGATTCTGTTGTGCACGCTCGGCACCGATCCGAATCGCACTTTCACCTTTTCCCGCTCGCTAAACTTTTCCAGCATTTCAACGCTTTCTGGCTGGCTTTAGGGAAAAAACAAGCGCAAATTGAGCACGCAACAGTTTTACACATGTTCAAATTTGCACAATTCTCCCAGAAATCGTTGAAACGCTGAAAGTTGGTGACGAGTTCAATAATATGCAAAAATAGTATCTAAATAGAAAATACGAGACTAGGACGATGAAGAGAAAATAGGCGCGAAATAGGAATACAATTATATATCAATTTTCGCTCTGCAAACGCGCTCCACCGCACACTTTTCAGGATAGATCGCGTTTGTACACACACAAGCACACATAGAAGAATAGACAATAGATCGGAAAAATTGAAAAATAAAACATTCAGGCGGGTTCGATTAGATGATTGCGGTGGCGGTGGCGGTGACGGTGACGGGCGAGGAAGTCAGTGATCGCGGCTGACGGGCGGTCATCACGCGTTCGCAAATCGAGAAGAGCATCTGAAAATGTGGAATGGACAATCGTTCCTTCGAAATTTTCGAGCAATGTGCTCTTTGTGCTAGATTTCAATGCAAACTGGGCAAAACTGTTGTTCAGACGTTACCTCCTCGACTGCGTGCTTGTCCAGTTTGAGTACGCACATCTCGCGCACCGTCGTCTTTTTGGCGGCCATGGTCTCGAGGACCGACGTCTGCCGCGGCTGTCCCGACTCTTCGGACGGCACGTTCATCACGAGCTCGTACTGCACCTGACCCGTCTTCATGTTTCGCTGAATCTGGTGGTTCGACAGTAGGCTCGCACAGTTGCGCGCGTCAATGAGCAGGATGGCGGCGTCGCACGAGTCCATGTACGATTGCGGCAGGTTCGTGTCCTGAAAATTCAGACTTTTTCAGTTAAGACAAGGGTTCTCCTACGTCATATTCCGGATCGATAATGTCCAACACGTATTCGACGTCCGGCGATGGGCTGATCACCTGCAAATTTGAAAATTTCACTGAAATAAATATAGTTGTTCTGTTCGTAACGCCAGCATAGCTGTGACGGGACAAAACACTATGATTGTCAGGCGGGATCCGGGCCCTGAACTTCTTCTTACCAGGGATACAAAGTGGGGAAGGCGATTGTCGCCCACCGGATACGGCATCACTCCGATGCCCGCCAGTTTGTAGCGTTCGGCGATCGGGATCACGCGAATCGACGACGTCGTGCCGTCGAGGAACAGTTGACGGATTCCGCGCACCTGCAAAATGCAAATAAAAGTTGTAAAGCTTAAAACTCTAGTTTCAAAACATGTTCAGAATGTTGTCAAAAACAGCTCAAGTCTCAGATTTCTGGATTGTCCTTAAGGCATTAAGACATTTCCGACTTTATCGCGACTGAAAAGTGTTTTGGCGTTTCTCAAACATCCCGCACCTATGAGCTTTTCGCGCTCTTCAAATCTTCTATAATCTGTGTGCCGATGCTCCGTACCATGCAAAAAACCTCACATTTCATGAAACAGGTGTCAAAAACCACTTTTCCCACAACATTCCAATACAAAACCCTTCATTTTTTTTTTCGTATTTCGTATTTTTTTTACTCACAAAAGTAGTCTTTCCGGCGTGTGCGTGTCCGAACACGACCATCGTAATTTCGCTTCCCGACGCGACGCGCTCGAACTTCCGTCCGATGCCCGTATAGTATCCGAGTGCAAAGTTGGTGGCGCTCAGAAACGAGTGCATCGTCGTCGTCGTCGTCGTCGTCGGATCGTCGTGCTGATTTTCGAGTCGGACGAACGAGACGGTCACCGGCTCGGCCGCATTTTCTACGTGGCTCAGCAGCTGCACCTTGTCCGTCACTTTCGCGCCGCCCTTTTTCGACGACAAAAACAGACGGCGCCACAGAGATTTCATGTTTTTCTTGGGCGCGCTTTCGATGAACACCACCTCATCCTCTTCCGGAATCTGTGAATTCGGATTCAGAAATGAAGACGTCGTATTCGTCGCTGCCCCACATCCACTGTAAGATCTCCGCGTTTTCGAGCGCAACGCGTTCAGACTTCTGCGCAAAAACGAGTTCCGTTTCAGTTTTCCGTCCGTCGATTCGTCGCCCACTCCGTCCTTGCGCTCGCCGATTTCTCCGTTGCTCTCCTCGAATTTCGCCTGTGTCGCCGACGTGAATCGTTCGGATCGACGGCCGAATCCGTTGCGGCGGAACTCGTGAAGATCGGTGATTTTGCTCGAATCCAAGTCGGACGCGTACTGATCCGGACTCGTCATCTCGTCGCTCATCGAGTAGTTCAGATACTCGGGAGGGATCTGAACGACATCAATGAATTGGCCCTAACTTTGCCAAAAATTGTTCAACCCACTTGCAATAATCCGATCAGACCCAAACTTTTCAGGCTTCAAATTTCTCGGGCCCAAGTTTCAGACCTATCTGATACTTCAAGCCAAGACTGAATGTTCTACAAAGTTTAGGCCCGACTCGAGTATTGCAAGAGGCCCCAAAAAAAAAGAAAATAAAGTCTTCAAGTACCTTTAATGAGCTCTTGGAGGGTCTTGCGTTGGCAGGAAGTGGTCGTCTTCTGTGCGGAGTCATTGGGCTCAAAATAAGAGCAAAATTAGTGGAATAAAGTTAGGCGCAAAGTGTTCAAAAACACCTTTATGCTCATTTTGACACCGAATTTTAACGTTACCGTCGAGAAATGAACACCTTTAGACACCTTAAAATCAAAAAAATGCACTGTTTTTTTTTTCGAAATCATATTTATTGACCGAATAGTTATTATCGTTATAAATTATTCCGGTGTGAAGATCTCCTTCTTGATTCTTTTCGTTCTGTATCTGTACTCTCCGGGGCCGGGTTGCGGGACCGTCCGTTTGAATCGGTTGTCAATTGCTTTCATCCTCGCCGCCTTCGCCGCTTCCGCCTTCGCCGCTTTCGTCGCTTTCGACGCCTTCTCCTTCTTCTCCTGCTCCCTCACGTCCGCGTTGATCTTCTCGACCATCGCCGCGGCGGCCGCCTTCGCCTTCTTCTCCGCCGCCTTCGTCTTCGCCGCTTCTGCTCGTGCCGCCGCCGCCGCTTCTTTGGCTTCCGCTTGAGCTTCCGCGTTCACCTGCGCCTGCTTCCGCTGCAAAATCCGTTCCGTAGCGTGTCGAATTCGTTCTCGTCTCCGCAAATCCGCCACCGCGTTCTTGCACTCCATGTCGATGCGCGCGTAGAATTTGACCTCGCGGAAGACGCGTTCGGTGCTCTGCTTCCGTCTGTCGTAGTGGTGGCCCGGAATGCGTTTCGTCTCTTCGAGCACTCGGAACACGATCCGGTGCTGCGCCTCGAGCATCTGCTGGAGCCGCTGGTCCGGCACCAAATCGCTTCTGGCGAGCGGCTCGGCGAACGATAATCTGTACTCGCGCATCACTTCCGCCGCCTCGTCGATCGTGTAGCGTTTGTGCGACATAGGTCTGAAATTTCTGAATTTTCATCCGTAGCCAAGAAAATTCATTCAAAAATGAGGAAAACAAAGTGAACGACAGCCATTCTTTGATCATTTTGTAGCAATCGGTCATATGAAAAAAGGTGAGGTACAAGTTTTAAGAGAAACAAGCATTTAACCAGACGGTGTATAGTATAAAATTTAAAAATAAAAAGTACAGAAAACAGAAAGTGTGGCTGGTGTGTTCGCGCGCGCGTCGCGTCTCTTTCGCTCTCTGCACAAGAGACGCAGACTTTTGAAGAATTTATCGATTTCTGCCGTCTACCTCGAACAAATGGTCGGACCGGCGATCGAGAAAAAAAGACGACGTTTCGAGCGTTGCGACATCGTCCGCACCACTTTTGTCGGCTCTTTCTGCAATTTTTAAAAAGTTTAATTTAAAAAAATTAAAATGAAGTTACGTTTTCCTCGTAAATGAACAAATCGTCGTAGCTCGTCTCAATGTTTTCCGGGTTTTTCAGCTTTCGAACCATCTGCAAGAAAAATTGGGTCTCGACTGAAGAAAAAGATATCAGAAAATCGAAATCCTTTATCAGGCCAAATACGGCCTAATAGGTCCGAATGGGTGAAGTCCTATACAGGGCTCATTTTTTGGGTGCTCTGATTTTGGTCCCAGCATTAATTATGCTCAAAAAGATTCGAGGAATCGAATAAAATCGAGTCTGTGTCGATTAGATTTGTTTGAAATTGTTTAGGCTTCGGGTTTGAACACGTTGAAACCAGATGTCCTGCAGTACCCTAAAAATAGCAGAAATAGAGAATGTCAACGAGATAATTAAAACAAAAATGGCAAAACCCGTCTTAAAAACACCGTTTTTCTGGAAAAAGAACACCTCCTTTTTTTCTCACATTTTCAAGTGTGATGCTCGGAATCATTGCCTCGAGCGGTCCGACGTCGTGCTTACAGATGACGCACTGCCGCGTGTTGCGGGTGTGTCTCTCGATGCACGGCTCGCAGTACGAGTGACCGCACGTCACCATCACCGGCTGCAAACGAAAATGTTCGACTTTCAGTTGAAAATGTACGAAAACTGACACGATCGAAGAACTGCTCGCACAGTGGGCAGTGCAATTCGGAGCTGAGGTCGCGCCGCAGTGGAATATCGTTGATGCACTGCAAAAATGTGAACTCTTTCCAAAATCGTGGCTTTTTGCAATTTTGAGAGTTGGCATATCAAGTTTTCCGACGTGTACAAACTACTTTCAAAGAGGAAAAATCTTTTTCTTCTGGAACAACTGAAAATCGTTGTTTTAGAGCTTTTCCGGCACTTTCGACGGTCACAGTACCGCAGTGGAGGTGGTTGCGTTGGATTCGAGACGTGGCGACGAGTGGGCGATCGATAAATCTGATTGGGATGCCCGAATTTGCATCGAAGCGCCGTCGGCCGTCGACGAAGTGTCCGCGCATAAATCCGTCATTCGGCTGCAATTTTTCTGGAAGACATTTCGCTGAAAATAAATGGGAAGCAGTAGAATCGGTGCATTTCTTCGAACGGAAACAAAAAAATAGAGAAAAAAAATGTTTTGGTCGACATTTTTATACAAAGAAAGCAGCGAGTTGAATGAAACGAGAGAAAATAAGCGAATTTTGAAAAATGATGCAAACGCGCTCCATTGCGAACGGAAGAAATGAGAATTTGATTGCCGCGAAAATTGAATTTTCGAAAAATCTAATTTCGGCGCCAGCAATAGAGGACGCTTGCATTGTTCTTTAAAAAATTGGTAAAAAATACGGAGAAATCTTAAAATTTCATCAATTCCACCACTTTTTTTATCTCTTCCAGCAGTTTTTCCGATCTCTTGACGTCGATTCCCTTGTCCTCGAGTTGTTCATTCAGGAAATCGGTCTCTGAAAGTAAATGTACATTAAAAACTACAAATATAAACAAAAAACCTTGTTGCAGCTGTTTGCAAAGATTTGCCGTCGCAGCATTGGCTTCCTTCAGGTCTTCCAGAACGTCTGAAACATTGTTAATTCAATTGTTTTCTGAAAATCTTGAAAAATACCGTGATTTGTGTCGAAAGTCTTCTGAAGCAGCTGCTGCAGCTCGTGTTTGTCGGCGTTCGATGCCAATTTCGGCACTTTTTGGGACTCCACTTTCGCCGTCATTTTGTCGATTTCCGCGCACACATCCACGCTCTCGCTTGTCATTTTTCGCTGAAAGTTGAGAATATGACGAGGGTTTCATGAACTTTTCGAACGAAAAACAGATTCTGATACGAAAAACAACAAATTTTTAGCAATTTCAAACGATGAAACGAATATTACAGCATTTACACGAAAAATGAGGATAAAACGAGAAAAATTAATTTATGACAGCAAAGTACGGTTATTCTTTGTGAATTTGTTAATGCTAAAGTTTAAAAATGCTAAAAGCTGCAATTTTCAAGCAAAAATCCACGAAATCTGTCTCAAAAAGTGTTTTGAATCGGAGTGCTTCGCGCGGCTGCTGACTTGGCACGCGGCCAAGAATGCAAACGCGCTCCACCGCACTCATTACGAAATGTCCCTTCTGATCCGATATTGGCCATTCACACCCCCCCCCCTTTCCCCGTATTTCTGCCTTTTTTTGTGTCTTGCGTAGGCGTAGAATAATTTTCTTAGATTATGTTATCGATTTATCCATAATTCTTACCGAAAAGATTGCTATTATCCCTCCAAAAATTGTCGTTTTTTCGCCAAATGTTTTTGTCTTCAACGCTGCAGAGAAATTAGCTTGTTTTACCTGTAACACACGTTTTAATCGAATTTTACCGATTTTTCTCTGGAAATTGTAGATTTTATCGATTTTCTTCGTTTGTTAGGTAAATTCCGTGTTCTGCAAATTTTCGCGAGCGAAATTATTGAAAAAGCGTCATTTACGGAGGAAAACTCTTTTGTTTCGCAATTTTTGTCAAAAACATCGAAAAGTCGATAAAAATTCACCTTTTTTCGCATTTTGCCTCTGGATTTTCATCCCAAAGCTGTCGAAATTGCAGATGAGCGACGAAAGTTCGAGCCCTCTGACCACACTCAAAATTCTCATAATCGGGGAGAGTGGAGTAGGAAAATCGAGGTATTATTGGCCCCCAAATTTCCTTAAAAATAGGTTTTTGTTCAGTCTAATGCTCCGATTCGTCGACGACGTTTTCGACCCCGAGCAAGCGGCGACCATCGGTAAAAATACGGTTTTCACATTTCTAAGAATAGTTTAGCGGTTTCCAGGCGTCGATTTCCGTGTCACATCGATGACGATCGACGGGAACCGCGTCAAACTGGCCATCTGGGATACGGCGGGCCAGGAGCGCTTCCGCACACTCACGCCGAGCTATTATCGCGGAGCGCAGGGCGTGATTTGCGTGTACGACGTGACGAGTCGCTCTAGTTTTGAGAAGTTGAACCATTGGATGCAGGAGGTGGACACCTACTCGACCAACGACAATATCATTAAAATGATGGTCGCCAATAAGATCGATATGGTACTTGACTCGTTTCGTTTTGAAGGAGGCATCCGGAAATGTACTAACTCGGCAAATGCCTCCTTTCTAACAGTTTTTGGATTAAAGTCTTGCAATTTTCCAGCCGAACCGTGTAGTTTCCCGCGAAGAAGGTCTGAAATTCGCAAAGCGCCACCGCACTCTGTTCATTGAGGCGAGTGCGAAGACTAAGGAGGGTGTGCAGTGCACTTTTGAGGAGCTCATTGAGAAAATCATCCAAACACCCGACTTGTGGGACAATGATCGGCCGACTTTCCGACTGGGACAAGCCGCCGAGGCCAACGGCGGACCTTGTGGATGCTAAATTCGAAATCGCCGTGGTTTTTCTTATTTTTTAGGGGAAAATGGGTTTTTTGGAGTTCTACGCATTTTTCCAACAAATTCCAAGTTTTTCTCTGAAAAATCCGGAAAACTATGCGATTTCTGTCATTTTATCCGTTTCACCATGTAAAAATTTTTATTGCACATACATAATACTGAATTTTGTCCCTTTCAGTGCCTTCTCCCCCCGTAATCAATCATTTGCCCCATTTCTTCAGGAGTTTGTCAAAAATAGATGCTTTTATACGTTTTTCTCGATTTTTCGTGTTTTCTATGTCGTTCTCAACGATGCTGATATCTTTCGTTCGAAACCATTGCTTGACCCGTTTTTTCACGCCCGAATGCTTCAGATGAGCGATCAAGGGACCCTCGAGGACATTGAACGCCAATTCTTGGACGCCGCCCAACGCGACGGCGGACTCGAGAGCATTCAGGTGCAGAACGAGAACGGAGCCGTCGCGCCGGAGAATGGAAATGGGAATGCGGAGAAGGAGGGAGGAGGGAAGGACGACGAGGATCGCAAGAAACGGAAGAGGAGCCGCTCCAGGGACCGCGATCGCAAGAGATCCAGATCGTACGTTTTTATAACAGAAAACATTGAAAAATGCCTCTTTTGTAATCTCTGAATATTTGGAATTTCAAACTATTTTCAGGCGTGACCGTCGTGACCGCGAGAAGGAGCGTTCGCGTTCCCCGCGCGACCGCCGCCGCGACCGCTCTCGTGATCGCCGCGAGGACCGTCGCGGCGGAGGCGACGAGCGGCGCGAAGAGCGTCGTCGCGAAGAGCCGCAAAAGCCGCGCGAGCCGAAGAAGTACCGTTTCTGGGACGTGCCGCCGACGGGCTTCGAACACACGACGCCGATGGAGTACAAGACGATGCAGGCGTCGGGACAGGTGCCGCGCGGCAGCATGCAGTCGGCGGTGCCGGTCGTCGGACCGTCCGTCACGTGCCAGTCCCGTCGTTTGTACGTCGGAAACATTCCGTTCGGCTGTAACGAAGAGGCGATGCTCGACTTCTTCAACCAGCAAATGCACCTGTGCGGACTGGCGCAGGCGCCCGGCAATCCGATTCTCCTGTGCCAAATCAATTTGGACAAGAACTTTGCGTTCATCGAGTTCCGCTCGATAGACGAAACGACGGCCGGCATGGCGTTCGACGGCATCAACTTTATGGGGCAGCAGCTGAAAGTGCGCCGCCCGAGGGACTACCAACCGTCGCAGAACACGTTCGACATGAACTCGCGCATGCCCGTCTCCTCGATAGTCGTCGACTCGCCCAACAAGATCTTCATCGGAGGCCTCCCCAACTATTTGACCGAGGAACAGGTGCGAAACGGCAGAGAAAATTGGAGAAATTCAGAGCATTTTACCAGTGGGCCACGAAAAATGCAGATTTTAGCGATGTTTCACTGGAAATTGCAGCTTTACAGGGGTGTTGTAGCGTTTTTCAGAAGAATGCTAGCGAAAATAGTTTGAAACGAACGATTTTCATTGATTTTATAGCGGGTAGCTTGAATTCCAGGGAAAGTACAGATTTTGTCGATTTTTCAACGAAAACTCGCTGTTTTGCAGTGGCTTTTGTCCGATACAGTAGAAAAATGGCAAAACGATTTACTCTTCATTTTCCACATATACTAATCAGAATCGAGTGTTTCAGCGCTCCCGGTGCGTTCGCTCGAAGCGTATGGTTGCTGTTGTTCGATCAATAATTACCATCTCTCCCCGTCCACCCATTTTCCAGATTTTTAGACGATTTTTAGGTGTTTTAGGGCTGTCTCTCCTCCTTTTTTAGATCACACCAACCAAAGCGAACAGAGCACAGGTTCTTGACGAATTTCAGAGCCAAATGCGGGTTGAAAAGTGAAAAACGTGTTGGATTTTGCAGGTGAAAGAGCTGCTGTGCTCGTTCGGACCGCTCAAGGCGTTCTCGTTGAATGTCGACTCGCAGGGCAACAGCAAGGGATACGCATTCGCCGAATACTTGGACCCCACTCTTACTGATCAGGTAAATTTCCATTTCTCTGTGAATTTCTCAGTATTTTTCGGAAAATGAAACGCCTCACGAAATTTGAGCCCCAAAAAGTACCGTATCACAATTTCTGGAATTTACAGGCCATCGCCGGACTGAACGGAATGCAACTGGGCGACAAGCAGCTGGTGGTCCAGCTCGCGTGCGCCAACCAACAGCGCCACAACACCCACCTGCCGAACTCGGCATCGGCGATCGCCGGAATCGATCTGTCGCAGGGCGCGGGCCGAGCCACAGAGATTCTGTGTCTGATGAACATGGTGACGGAGGAGGAGCTGCGCAACGACGAGGACTACGAGGAGATTCTGGAGGACGTGCGCGAGGAGTGCTCCAAGTACGGCATCGTGCGCAGTCTCGAGATACCGCGCCCCTACGAGGGACACGCGGTGCCCGGTGTCGGAAAGGTAAAAAGAGTTTCCTTACGAGAAAAATTCCCCAATTTTGCAGGTGTTCGTCGAGTTCGCCACCACTTCGGATTGTCAGAGAGCTCAGGCGGCGCTGACCGGCCGCAAGTTTGCGAATCGGACCGTCGTCACCTCGTACTACGACGTCGACAAGTACCACAACCGTCAATTCTAATGATTTCTAAGAGATTCTCCTACTCCCACTCCGTTATTGGTTGTTTTTCCGAAACATTTACCCCCCTTTCTTCGTCCCAATTATCCTATAATTTTTTTATTTATTCCTTGCGTTTGTTTTAATTCTGCAATTCCTCTTAATCTCGCTTCTTTACCCACCACCACCACCCACGCTTATGGATATATATTTTTTTTCTCTCTCAAAATTCAATTCAGATAAACTAAGGACGAAGGCAAAATTTACGACAAACACACTGGAATCATTAGAAAAACCGCAATATTATAGGAAACATAGTTATTTTGCATGAAGTTGTGGCGCCGAAATGCGCACTTTTGTGGGCAAGTTGCGCGACGCCGAGTCGTCCGACAGCAACGATTTGATGAGCGCCGCTTGACGGTCCGTTTTTTGACGCTGAAAATTTGAGGCGTTCATTTCTCAATTACTTCGGGGCTCGGCACATTTATGCCTTTTTGAGGCCTGGACTATTGACCCACTTTCAATGATCCAATCGGATCCAAACTTTGCAGTCTTGGATTGAAGTATTTTGAGTCCAAGTTTCAGACCAATCCGATTATCCGGTCCCCAGGTATTTTCGGCCTTAAACCTGTATATCTCGGGACCAGATAATCCGATCAGTTTGTAACTTGGCCCCAGTATACTTCAATCCAAGTCCACGAAGCCTGCAAAGTTTGGGTCCGATCGGCACATTGATTATTGCATGCGGATCAAAAGTCCAGGCCGCAAAAAGCCTGGGCCAATCCTTTGCCCAGCCCAGTTTTCTACCAAAACATTCTTACCGTAAACAGTTCGATGGCCGATTTCGTCGCTTTTCCGCGTTTTCCGATTCCCGGAGTGATTTTGACGCGATATTTGTAGGTGGCGAGCGCCTGGAATAGGGAAATTTAACGTTTTTCGATATATACTTTTTTGAAGCAGATTTTGCAAAAAAGTGAGTCTGAAAATTACAAATTACCGAAAGGAGACGCCGGAGACTCTTGTTCTGCACTCCCCTTTGAAAAAAGTATTTATTCTCCGTACCCCTCTGCAATCAAAACGTCGCTTAGTACGATCTCTCGATTTGAAGATTACAGGTGCGTGCGTCACTTTTCCCACAAACTCAAAACTGTCCGTACCGAGTACGGTGCGACGACGGGCACTGCGAAGAGCAGGGTGTCCGAGTCGAGTGGCTGTGCGGTAAGACTGCCGAGAAGGCCGGCCTCTTCGGCTGCCGCTTCCCTGTCCTCCTCCTCCTCGTTTCCCTCGTGCTCCTCTTGCTCGTTCCGCTCCTCCGTCTTCGGCTTCCGCGGCTCTTTCTTTACAAATTCCGCCGGCTCCGGCTTCTTCTCCTCCTTCTTTTGCACTTCCGGCTTCGGTTTCGCACCCTCCGGTTTCAGCAGCTCCTTGTGCAGTTCCAGATCGTCTTCTGTCTGATCCCGGTACTTTTGCTTCACCAGCTTCTCCTTCCGCATTCTCCGTTTCTGAGTCCGTGCACTCGATCCGACGAGCGGTTCTTCCGCCTGCGCCTTCTCCTCCAAATACTTTTTCGTCGTTTCCTTCGCATTCACCGGCTTCTTCTCCTGCACCGGACCGTTTTTGGGACCGATTTCGATGAGCGTCAGCTCTTCGTCCTCAATTGACGCCCGCCCGATCGCCACCTGAACACAACGAACATTGTCCGCATAAGTAACAAAAGAGTACCTGAACATCGGGGAACTCTTCGTCGCCGTCCTTCTGCTCCTTCTGCTCCTTCTCCTCCACAATTTCCTTTCCCTTTTCCGCTTCCGCATGCCTCTCGGCACTCTCCTCGTCCAAGCGGAACAAGATTCCCAATCCCATGACGAGTTGGCTGGGCGGCATGAAGTTCTTCTTTCCGCGGATCATGAACGAGCCGGACGGCAGGTACTCTCCGCTCGGCGCCGTCCGCGAGACCTGATCGTGCCGGACCCACCACGCCGCCGCAGTCACCCCGGCCTCCCACGCATTCGAGTAGCACACCGCCATCTGCGACGCCTCTGTCAGCGTCTTCGGCGGGATCTCTGTCGCGCCGCCTAGGCTTTTGTTGCGGATGATCACAGAGGAGGCGCCGCGCACGTCCGCGTGCACGTAAATGTCGCCGTTTCGCAGGTATCTGAAAGAATTTAAGTACGCTCTATTATGCACAGCTAACAGTTAAGCCAACTGATTGGACACCAATACATTTTTCGCTCATTTCTTCTAGAAAACCGCCGAGAAATGCCTACTTTTTAACGAGCAGCTCATTCTGCTGCGCATCGCGTCCGGCGACGACAATGTATCCTTCGGACGAGACGAACCAGCGAAACTTCTCGAACCACATCGCCTTGCGGCTCTTCTTCACCTCCACAACGACCCGCACTTGCTCCAGAGTGCTCTTCGCCTTCTCCTGCGCATTCTTGATCGCCTTCTCCGACGAGGCGACCGTCTTTTTCACCTTCTCCGCCGCCGATTTTTTGTCGACGAAATGACGTTGCGCGTTCTTCGACGCATTCATCGAAATGTCGATGGGAACGCGGAGAGCGGGCGCGTCCCGATCGTACGGATCCGCCAAAAGCATTGTAAATTCGTTATTCTCGAATTTGAACGCACAAATCGCGCTGGCGACCGGGTCCCCGTTCGCCGCCGCCGTTTTTCGCATCTCTTCGATGGTGGCCCACGAGAACTGATTGGCCAGTGCGGAACGGATCAACAATAGCGCCTTTTCGATCAATTCCTGATTCAAAATGATTCGGTTGGCCATGTGTTCCCGTTCTTCCTGTGTCAGCACCAGCGCTTCGATTCGCTCTTTCTGGTCCCTCTCCACATTTTCCAACTTTTTCAGCGCCTGTCTTTCCATATTCATCGCCTTTTGCTCCTGTTTTTGCGTTTCGATTCGCGAGTAAAACTCGTCGACCGCCTCGCAGAATGACGACGTTTGCATGGTGAGTTTGGCGGTGAACGGCATCGCGATCGGGTTGAAGTCCTGGAAAAATCATGTGAAATGTCTTTATTGTCGGCAAAAAAATAGCCTGATTGAATTGGGTCAAAAATTGAGGAAAAGAAGTAGCTCAACGCTTTGAAAAATTCAATTTTCGATCAGAACCTTGTTACGAGTGTGAAAAACTATGTTCCTTGATAGTTAGATGACACAAAGTGGTAAGCTAACCTTTTTTTTGGAAAAAATCTATTCCATTTTCAAATCCAGAACAAAGATCCGAGAAAATGTATAGTTCTGGAACACGAGACGAACCTGATAAATCTGAATGGGCGCGGCGCCGGGTGCCTGGCTGTGCACCTCCGAGTACGAGATGAATCCCTGCGGTTTCAGCTCGACGCTCTCCCAAATGCCCTCGGCGGCCCTCTGTACTTGCTCGAACTTCTGCCACACTTCCTCCAGATATTCCTGTCCTTTTCCGTCGTTTCCGCTCCGAATTCTGGCCTCCGCCCGCAGTCCGCACCCCGTCAAAATCTCCTTCGTTATCGGATTTCCGCACTTTGTCAGTCCGCCGAATAGCCGTCCCAGCTGCTCCTCCTTTCCATCCGGAATTGCCGCAATCGCCTTTTCGAGGTCTTCTCTCGAGAATTCTCGCGATTTCTCGGCAGTTTCCGGAAAAGTGTACTTCTCGCGGACCGCCCATCGCACCGAAGTGTCTTTGTCGGTGCGCACGCGCAAAATGTTGAGGATGGTGAGTTCGTGGTCGGTTAGGACCACGTTTCCGCGATCGTACAGCTCCACGATCAGACGGTTCTCGCGGTCTTCCGTGCCGAATGTCAACTCGACGAGACGGTCGAAGCCCACCACGCGGATATCGGTCAATCTGAATGGAAATTGACATTTTTAGATGCAGAATCCTTTAAACAATAAAAAAACTGTGCGCCTTTAAAACAGTATCCGGGTGGATTTTCGAGGGTTTTTGCGTTTGAAAAGAAATTTTCGACTTTTTAATGAAAATACGCGGAATTTGCTCGAATACTAGAAAAATGACCGATTTCTAGTGTATTTTCGGTCTAATTTCGCTCGAACCTCTTCTGATTGATATGCTTCCGCAATTTCATCGAAAATGAGGAAGGCGTCTGCGACTTGGGCCAATCGTGGAACGTCTGATGGAGACGAACGCCCGACTCGAACAATATCACCGCTTTTTCGTCGGGTCTGCAAACAAGACATGTATTTTTCAGGCCACGCCTCTTTTTCTTCATTTCTGTGCGGCAGCTTTGCAAAAAACGAGGCGTGGCCAGCATTTTTTGGATTATTACGCTACCTGGAGAGCTTGATCAAATAGGTCTTGTTGTCGATATCGTAGACGTTGTTCACACGCATTCCTGCAAACAATTTGTGGAGTGTGCAAGTGCGCTCCACCGAAATTCTGCTCATTTTGGGGGCTGCGATTTTGAGACGGCTCTCCGAGAAAAAAAAAGTGCACTTTTGCGGCAAAGTTTGTAGAAATTCACAGATTTCACTCAATTTCCTATCATTCTCGTTTACCTCTGAGCTTTTTGAGCTCGGCGGTCGCCGCGATCACATCCACAAGAGTGAAGCGATTTTTCATCTTCCTGAATCAATTTTTCAGCAAAACACCCACAAACGATGAGGAAAAATAGATAGACAGGTCAATTACCTTGAAAATTGTGTAAAAATCGACAAAATTCCAGAACTACAACGTTTCTCAACAAAAAATGACAAAATGACATGTGAGCGGAAACGGATCACCGTAGAAATGTGAAAAAAAAACACGAAAAGATGACAAAAACGAGGGGTTTTCAGGGAAATCATGTTGAAAATGTGGCAAAGACGCTCTACCGCAACAGATCTCGTAAAAACCGCGAAAAACGGGCAAAGGTGCGATAGAGTGCAAAAGCCACGTGTTTGGGCTGATTTTATGAGATTCTGTGTGCAAAAAGTGTCCAAAATTAGTAAAACACAACACGGGGAACGAGCATTCAAACGACAGTTCTATCGGAAATGTATCGATAATTCAAAATACAATTTAATAAAAAGTCGATACATTTTTGGGGAAACAAATATAACTCGATGTTTCCGACAAGGCATTGAGTTTGTATACAAAAAACAAAGAGAAGAGTTAATAAAACAAAACTATCAAATTATCAAAATGACTGCAAAAAAAACGACATTTTCACGCCTGCGGGAACGTTTTGAGGAACGGGAAGTGCTCGATGATCGGTTTCTGGAGGTCCATTTTGTAGAATGCGATAATCTCGTTCTGCTCCTGTTCGCTAAGCTCCGCCCCTTCTCCGACAATCTTCTTCAGCTGTTTCAGATGGTAATAAAGCGTTCGTTTCGAGCAAATCGGCCGCGAGTTCATCAGCGTCAGCACTCGTTTCAGATGCCATTTTCCCGCCTTTTTCAGCTCCACACTCTTTTGTCGCGTTTTCGAGTGCAAATTTTGGCGCAATCGCGTCGAGACGACCTTCTGATTGAAAACGTTTCGGGTTCTGCCGGGTTGGTCGAGAATATGGCTGACACTGCAAAAATGATCATTTTCAGTGTTTTTTTTTTTGCAGGGCTGGGCAAAAGGCCGGCCCAGGCTTTTTGAGGCCTAGATTTTTGACTCATTTGCAATAATCCGATCGGACCGAAACTTTGCAGGCTTCGTGGACTTGGATGCAAGGATATTGGGTCCAAGTTTCAGACCGATCGGATCATCACGACCAAAATGTTATGTAGTTCACTCACACATTGAGCGTTCTCTGCGCACGGAAGATATTAATGCTCGTGCGATTCGCGTGCTTTCGTCTTCTGCGAATTTCGTAGTGACGTTTCTTTATCATTTCAATTTCTCTAAAACCGACACTTTAGTATTTTTTAAAAGTCTAGTATAAAAGGACAAGGGAACTCTCAGATTTTTTGAAAATTTTTTCTGTCTGTCTGATTTCCGCGTCTTATTGCCGCATACACTGTCCGAGTCCCAATTCTCAGAGATGCCTAAAAACGGAACGGTGCGTGGCCTAGAAAACTCAAGTGTGAAAACTCTTCTCACAACTTTAACTGCGCGCTGTTCCGTTTATGGGTTTTTCTAAGAGTCTAAGAGTTGGCAACTTTAAAAATTTTGATATTTTTAAAAGAAATTGTCATTTCTCAAATCAAAACGAACCTGATTTCGCGAACCTCGTCGCCAGTGATCGCGTACTGTTCACTCGGCTCGAACAATTCGACGTTCGGATTGAAGACCTCCGAATTGAAGAACACTTTCGCCTCGGAATTCAATTTCGCGAGAAATTGCTGAATGTAGGCGCGCACGTTGACAGAGGGATCGAAGCGGATCTCGCGAATCCGTTCGAACGTGATTTTCTGCGCGCGCGTCAGGTTGAGCTCGAGAATCTTCTCCATCAGCTCCTCGTTCATCACCATGTCCGACACGTACAGAAATCTGATGCACTCGAAACGTCTGAAATCGGAAATTTGTGGAAAAAAACGGGTAAAAATGTAGTTCTCTCGTGTCAACAGTAAAAACGGACTGAATGTGTTCGTAGAGGTACTCGTCGAATCGTTTCACTCTCGAGAGCCGGATCGCCGGCTTCTGGCTGCCGGTGCCGCCGTATTTGTAGACGGCGACGGCGCGAGTGTCCTTGAATCCACGTATTTTCACGTCGACCTCCACGCGATCGTAGTGTTGTCCCGGCAACATTTCGTGCATGATCACCGCGTTGAAATTCCGGTTCACCGCCCGCAACGCCATCAAATTCTTCACGGCGTAATATTTATCCGCTTTTCCGTATCGATCACGAATTTTTCGGACACTTTTCGATTGGAGGTAAAAGTGGTATTCGGGCGGCGGATTGGAGACGTTCGAGCCGACGAATTTGAGGATATTCGCAAGCGCCACCGACGGCATCGCTCCCAGATTCTGGAAATTTGAAATGTGCTCTTTTTCAGACGATTTTTCCGTACCGCCTTCTCATTTTTCGGCTCCGTTCCGGCCGGAATCGCCATCTCGCACTCCATTCGCATATCCTCCAAAGTGGCGAAAGCCAATTGCTGAAATTCTTTAATTTTTCTCATTTTCCCCGGAAGAAACCAACCTGAGCCAGCTCTTGCTCCGAATAATCCGGCATTCTGAACGAAAATAAGAAGTTCTAGAAAATTTCACAAGAAAGTTTAGCGTGAAAATGCGACGCTTTTACAGTAAACAAGAAGAGAAATATGATGAGATTTATAAAATTCTATGTACAGAGATCGAGTTATTACATGAATTCGGCCATTTTGGGCCTAAACACCGGTCGGCGGATTGCGGAGTTTCGAAAATTCGTCCAAATCGCTGTAGAGCTTCTCTTTTTTGATTTCCAGCAGCAAATCCTGCCGGTCGTCGTCCGATTCGACGCCGATTTCGTGAAGATCCTCGTCGGACATGTCGACGAGCACTCGGCCTGCAAAAAAACCGTTTTGAGTGGAAATTGGCGGACAATGTTAAAATCTCGAATTTTTAGGGCTCATAGCAATACTCCCAATATTTTTTTAGGGATAGCAGCTCTCCGTTAGCTTTTCTGCTTTAAAAGTGTGTAAGTTTGAAGAAAAATACCTGTAATATTGTGCCGCAAGAAGAAATGCGCGTATTTGAGCGCGAATCGTGGTCGCTTCCGGCGCATCCATTGATCGACGTCGTTGGCGGACCAAAAGTAAATCGGGCGGTGCGAAACCACGTGGTACACCTCCTGCACGTTCGACGACGACATTTTCTCGCTTAAAGCGATTAAAACGAGCACAATATTGTGCAAAACTACGCATTTCTCATGCTAAAAACGCGCGATGGCCGAGCGTGATTTCTAGGCCACGGCCACGACGACGTGATGCTTTTGCGGGTTTTCTGAGCCGATAAAAAAGTTTAAATGGGAAAAGCGAGGCGATGAAAAGCTTGTAATTGAAATTAAATATGATTTTAGACAGAAAACCAGGTAAAACATGTCTTAATTCGACGTGCAACTCAAAAAAAAACGGAATTCAAATTACGGGGAAGAACAGAACGTTCGCGAAAGACACAACAACAAAAGACGGCGAACGAGGATTTTCGCGCGCTTTTTTCGGCGCGAAAATTTGAAATTAAAAACTATAAATGTTATTCTCAAGCGAATTTCTAGTTTTTACGAGAAGCAGTTGGCTTACGGGTGTTTGTGTGAAAACTTTTTTAGGTAACTGTATCGGGTGGTCCCGCCAGAGAGATGTTCATTTCTTTTCATAGACACAACTGAGGAATGCGATTAAAATTGATCGATAAATTTTTTGTACTTGAGTCGAAAGTTCTGAATAGCAGAGGATTGAATGAAAAAATCGAAATTTCGCTTCAAATCCGAAGTTATTGCGATTTGATCGAATGTCACACTGAAAATCGGCTGCATATTTTCTCGAAGGTTTTTTTTCCAAATTCACCGTAACTTGCACTGTTTCATGCACATCTCGTGCTCCGACCAATAGAACACTTTGCATCGGTTTTCGCATTGAAGACGTTGAATCTGAACTTTATATATTTTTGAAAAAATGTCTCAAAATCATCGTCTAACCAGTGGAACGCTAAATTCTCCGTGAACCGTCGAAACGGCGAAAATCGATCTTCCGCGGTATTCGATAATTTGAAGCAAGTCGGCCGTGTGGGAGTAGATTCCTGCGTTAATTTTTTTGTTGTTGAAAAAAGTTAACTATCCGCTAGTGTACCTAAAGTTTTGTTGACCACATTCGACTCGAAAACGAACGCGTTGCACTCGCCCTCCAAACACCACCGATTGTCGTCTCGAGTGATCGCTTCGGTGTGTAAATACTGAACTTTAATAATTGCTTTTTTAAATGGTCTTCTCCGCATACCTGATTATCGATTAAATATTGAAGAACCGTCGCACTTTTCTCGGCGCTCACCACGAACAGAGCCATTCTTTCGGTGATTTTCAAATTTCTGTACACGTTTTGATCAGGCTCCGACGCATCGTAATAGTGCGCCTTTGGAATGCGAACCGACAGCTTTTTGCGGAAAAGCGGCACCATTTCACTCTGAAAATGCGTGTGTAAAGTCCTGTTTTAATTGTCGCCTTTTGTCTTCACTGTTCGAGTCCGATTTCGCACAAACAGAAATTCTTTTGCACAATTTTCAGACGCTACAATGAGCGGACCTCACATTTACTCAAAAACATTTCTGATCGCTATAGACGGCTTTGCAAGTGCGCTTAAGCGCAGTCTCCCACGGCGCGAATGATTTCGGTGGGGCGCACTTGCAACAGGCGGGCTGTGTCGATTTACGCGGCGGCCGATTAATTAATTTTCAACGGGAGTTCGCGTTCTTTCCATGTTTTCTGTACAATACACCAATTTTTGTACGCCTGGAACCTGGATTCGAATAATTAGAGCACTAGCTACGTTTTGGTAACAGAAATCTCACATATCGTTGAGAATTAGCCGAGTTATTTCGATTTGAAGGTTTTGGCCTGGATTTTGATGTTTTTCGAATAGTTTTCGAAAACTGCTCAAGAAAACTAACCGCCGAAACCTGAATTTTGTAAAGAAAGATTCAGCGAACATTTTTAACGTTCGTTGGGCTCATAAAATGCAAAATGAGCTGAAATATAAAGGTTTGAAGTTTTGACGAAATGCGAAAAAGACGCTAAAAACATGAAAAACTCTAAATTCTGTAAAGAACGGTTTCCAATCAGTAAAATAATGTTTTCTAGACGTTTTTCATGTCAAAAAAGAAAGAAATAAAGGTCGTAAACTCGAATTGAACTGCATTTTTAGACCTGCAAATTTTCAAAAGTTACAACGACACTCCGCAATTCACGAGCGCACTGTGTTTAGCATTAGCGCCCCCAGGGAGACCGTGCGCTTTGTTGGGTGTGTTTTCGCCGTTGTTACAGAAAACTCGAGCGAATTGGGGTCTTTTTGAGGTGGGGCGATCTTTCAGTGTTAAAAAGCTTGCCTGTGTGATATAACTCATGTGTATCGGATAGCCAGTCATGAACAAGTAAACATCATCGGTCACGTTGAAATGCTTGTCATCGGGCAGTAAAATGCACGTACAGTTTTGCTCAATTTATCGATTAAGAGGTTGAACAAATAATTTTCTAGCTTCTCACATCGAAATCCTCCAGAGGCATGCAAGTAGAATCGTCGACGTTGCACGGGTTGAAGTCGGAATATTGAGCGAAGATTAATCGAAGACATGGGAAGAGGAGAAAAAGTAAAATTTTCATCATTTAATGAATCGTAAAGCTATATAATAATAACCGAAAAAATGTCGGTTGAGGTATTCGATTTCATAATTTCATGAAAATAAACAAAAATCATCAGAGGCCCAGCGTAAGTTCGTATTCGCCGAGTTGTTGAGCGAAACCAGTGTTTGGACGAATGCCTGAAATAAAGTTTTAAAGAAATTCATATTTATTTGTGAAAAAGTTACATCTAGTTTTCCGGCACACTTCCATCGCGTCTCTGAGTTTCAATCGTTCCGTTTTCATGAGATACGCGACCACAAAAGTGGCGGAACGCGAAATTCCGGCGTTGCAATGAACAAACACCTAAAAATCGATATTTTAGGCCAAAGACCCGGCAGAATTCAAGATATTCTTTAATTTTCAGTAAAGACAAATTTTTTTCTGAACATTGCGCATTTTTCATGTTTCTACTCGAGAGAAATCAGCAAATTTTCTAATTTAGTGGCCTAAAGCTTCACTTTTTGCGACAACCTCTCGTAAAACTCACATTTCCTTCCGCGTTCCGTACTTTATCGATAAATTCGAAAACCTGGTCGAAATACGGGACAATTCGCGTTTCGGGCAAGTCGAGAATATCGATTTTCAGGTATTCGAACTTTGCCGGGTAGTGGTTCGGAATTCCGGTGCCGACGTTCACAACATGCGTGATTTTGTGGTGCTCGAGGATCGGCAGGTCGGCCGCGACGTCTTGACTCCCGAAAAAGACACGTGGAAGGGCGCGGCCGACGACGAGGTCCGGCTCGAGGTCGACTATGAATCCGCGCCGTTGCAGGTATTCCACCTGAGCACAAAAAATCATTCTTGGTAAAAGCAAGTAATAAAAGTTTTATTTCGAATTGATTATCTTAAGAAAACAGGCTGAGCTTGCCGCGCATAACTCGAGAATTAAAAGTTTTGTGATAAACATGTCTGTTGCAAAGTTGTAGAGCTCTAAATTTCCAAACATAAGCTAGTTGACGACACTTTGAAATAATCGTTGGTTCACGAGATATAGGCCTCGAAAGATAGATAAAGTAAAAGTTGGTTTTCACTTTGTAAGACAGTTTAAATTATTTGCTTAGAATATAAAAATACAATCTATTCGTTGCATGACTAATACTAGTACTCGTGTGGGATTATCTGGTCACAAGGTAATTCGAAGAGTATTTGTGTGTGCGGTTGCTATGGAGCTATCGTGATATAAATGTGTGTAAACGGAAACAATTCCAGTTAGCATGGGGCTCAGTTGTATAGTGTTTTTATCTATTTTTTCTGTATATTAGTCACAGATCGGTTATTTAGAAAATGTCAAAATGTACCCCTCTCTCCAACTTTGAGAGAACCAATAATTATTTCAAGTTATGGTCAACTAAGAAAATGTTGGAAAGTTTGTGCTCTACAAGTTTGTAATTGAGAATTTTACTCTAAAACGTGTCGGTGTTGAGTTGTGCTCTTTTTTCTAAACAGTCTAGGTAGCCGACTACTGAAATGAGTGAGACTTTTGTTTTTTCTGATAATTTTTGTGAATTTAAGTCGGAAATCGTTTCAAAAGAAACAAACCTTCTTTCTTCTTCGATTGAACACCACCGAATCTTCGGAATCCTTGGAATCCTCTTCAAGATGCTCTCTGAAAATAAAAGTGTTCACTTTTCCCGATTAATTTTCCAGTCAATTTTAAAAATCGATAATCTCACCTGAAAACCTGTTCATAAACCCCCTTTTCCGTTCGTTTCTCGACTCGGACCTCTCCGGAAGGCAACGTCGTTCTAAATTTTCAATTACCACTACATTTTCCGCAAATATTAATAGATTTTACGTAATCTCCGTGGCTTTTAGCTTCTGCCTAATCCTCTGGAGCTCGTCGAGGTTCGGCATCGCGGATTAGAGCTTTTCGAACCCCGTGAGCGGCGGAAATGCCGCGAGGGGTACGCAAACGCGCTCCACCGCACGGCGGCCAATTCGAAGCGAATTCGTTTTTCAGAAGGCGCGGCAAAACTATTTCGCCCCCTTCTTCGCGTTGTCCTATGATTTCCATCGATTTTTCGTTGATTTTTAGATAGAATGGCGCGGCCGAATAAACCGAGCGCCACAGAAAAGCCGGTGATTGGCGAGAATATGAGGATTACCGTCGCGCAGAACCAGGTAGGCGAAAATTTGAATTTTCGGTGGGGTTTTAGGATTTTACAAACAGTTTTCAATAGTTTTCCGGGTCTGGAGCGAGTAATACACGCAAAAACACTGTAACAACGCTCGAAAACCATTTGTCCACTCAATAATTTGCCAAAAAACGTGAATCGCCCTAGAGCTGTAAAATCACTCAAAAACCACTTTTACACTGCTAAACACTAGATTTTGAGAATTTAGCACATTCATATTTTCGCGTTCAGGGCGGCCGAAGGTACATGGAAGACCGGTGTGTGGTGCACACGGAGCGCGGCGACAAAGGCGAACTTCTCTGGACGTTCGTCGGCGTTTTCGACGGCCACGGCGGCGAGCACGCGAGCGAATACGTCCGGCGCCACCTGCTCATGAACATTATTGTGAGTTCTGACCCAATTTTTTGGTTTTCCACAAAACCTGTGTTTAGAGGAACTCAAAATTCGATTCGGACGACGACGACGATATTTTGGAGTCGATTCGCACCGGATTTCTGTACACGCACGAGCAAATGCGGCACGTTTATGGTAAAAGAGGTTCAGGACCATTTTGAGACAATTGTTCGGTTTCAGAAGAGTGGCCGTACACGGCGAGCGGATATCCGTCCACGGCCGGCACCACAGTCAGCTGCGTGTTCATTAGGAACGGAAAGTTGTACACCGGACACGTGGGCGACTCGGCCATTTATCTAGGCATTGACAGAAGTTGGTTTTCGGTTCAAAATACTCATTTTAAGAGTTCCAGTGAAAATTTCAGTCTTTGTACGCATTCTACAAAGAAATTGAGTCAGTTTCAAACCCTAACTTGGTTGCACATCAGGTTATGGTTCAAAATTGACCGCTTTGTATTGTAGGATGCGACAAAAGTTCAAAAATAGGTTTTACAAGTATTTTAGGCAAAGCTAGGCATGGTTTTATAAATTTTACGCTTTGAGGTCACACCTCGCTCTCGACGCTTGCCGAAGGCTCCATTGAAGCCCAAAATGGTTCATTTTCAGGCGGTACGCTGCGAGTTCGCCCGCTAACAGTGGATCACAAGCCCGAGTCGTCGCACGAGCAGATGCGGATCACGAAGGCGGGCGGCGAGACGGCGATAAAAAGTGGAGTAACTCGCGTGGTCTGGAAACGGGAAACCCGTGACAGTAGGGTGGTGTCCTACCGCAAACCCGTCGGCACCGAGACGATTCCATTTCTGTCGGTGGCGCGGTCCCTCGGCGATCTGTGGAGCTACAACCCCGAAACGAACATGTTCATCGTGTCGCCGGAGCCGGATCTCGACGTGCACACACTCACCGTCAACGACTTTTGCATTCTGTTGGCCTCCGACGGAATGACGAACGTGCTCACCGGCGAGCAGGCACTCACGATCGCGTTCGACGAGGAGGCGCAGGTGAGCAAACGATTTTGGCGCATTTTGAACCGAAAACGAGCGAGTCTCGTTCGAAACTGTTCTTTGTCCAAGAAATTCAGAAATTGCTCCAAATTTGCGGTTTTTCCACGTTGCCCCATTTTTCTTCACAAAACGCGAGTAAATCACACAATTGCAGGTGGAAGCGAACAACGAATTGAACCGAAACCACGCGAGATGTGTCCTGCGAGCGACGCTCCAAAAGTGGCGATCCTTGCGGGCGGACAACGTGACCGTGGCGACGGTTCTGTTCGATTTGAGTCCGTTCGAGTTCGAGGATAACGAGATGCTCATGAAACTGGGCCGATACGTGAACTGTTCGCAGGCACTCACCGATCGGCAAGACGCGATGCTCCGGGTGTCCAAGTTTGAGAATCATTTGCTCGCGACGCAACGGTGTCCGGTCATTTATAACGGATCCAAAGATGCCAACTTTGCGCGCGTCAGCTATCGGGGACCAGGATTCAGGACTCACGAGGAGGAGCTTCTCGAGGAACGCCGGCATCTGATGAACCGATTCGCGGAGGAGAATGTCGAGAACTCGGGTGCCATCTCGATCGCCGGACCCACTTCTGATGCCGTCGTTACGAAGGGTACAGTTTTCGAGATAAACTTGATTTCGTCGGGCCAAAAAGGCATAGGTGCGGGATGTTTGAGAAACGCCAAATTATTTTTCCGAACAAAGGTGTAAAAATTGCTTGGCAAGTGGATTTCGGTCCCGAAAAGCAAATTTAAACCAAATTGCATAGAAAACGCGAAAACTCCACTATTTGATCTAAATTTTTGCAGATGATCCGGAAAAAGATGAAACAATAGACTACGACGATGATGAAGAGGAAGAAGAGGAAGAGGAAGAAGAAGATGCATCGCAGGAAATTTCGTTGAGTTTCCAGCTGAGCAAAGTGCAGAAGACGGTGACGTCGGCGGTGCCGAGCCCGCAAAGACCGCCCCGCCCACACGCTCCGATGCCAGTTTTTGTGGCCGAGGATTTGGAGGAGTACAAGGATTCGCGGACGGAATCAACGTCGTCTTCTTCGAATTCGGAACCCTCGGGAACGCCGTCGAAAACGACGCAGCCGTCGGTGCGTCGCCTGAAAGCGGAAGCCGTTCGACGCCTACGCACTCCCAGAATACAACAACAAGAATCGCCGTCGCCGGATCGAAGGATCACCAGATCGTTGACGACGGCGACGACGACGCCTTCGCCGCAGAAGACGTCGTCGTCAGAGCAGACGACGAAGCGAACGCCTGTGATCGCAGTGAATCTGAATGTGTCGCCCGACGCCGTCCTCCACCTCACGCCGCGACGATCGAGTCGGTTGAACGGAGGCGCCGGAATGTGCACTCCGAATCAGACGGCGTCGCCGCACGAAGCGGAGCAGCCACATGGATCCAACAAGTTGACCATGAGGTTGGAAAGCACTCAAATGTCGGCTTTTTGCGTTTTCCATGAGAAATTGCGCAAATTTTTACGATTTCCGTTGTTGCTGTTGATTTCAAAGATGTGTGCAAGCACAGCGCGGAAAGAGTGCAAAATTTTTGAAAAAAAAAACATGAAAAATTGGGTTAACATTTGAATAATAATTTTTTTTTTGCAGTCGAAAACGCTTGCGCACCGAAGACGTCTCTTCTTCGGGCCTCCAAACTTCGACGCACCGCACCGCACTCGTCGGCCGCCCGTCCATTCTGAGTCTGGCCACCGGGATCACGCCGATAGTCTCGTCGCTATCCCTTCAAGACCCATCCACTTCTTCTGCTTCCACTTCTTCTCTCTCGGCTCTCCTCGTAACTCCGTCCCGCTCGGCGCCGAGCACTCCGCAAAAACGCGACCGATTTCTGCTTAAAAAGCCGTCGAAATGGTCGCTTTCGCAGTTGGACGGCCGTAAGAAAACGGGAAAAACGGCCGAGGACGACGGAATAATTCGAGTGTCGGAAGTGGCCGACGACGACGAGGAGGCGGAGGAGGTGATGCGCGAGCCGCCTTCGAAGATTCGACGATTCTACGGATACATGCGAAAATTCATTTGGGGAAAGTGATTTCCGCTTGAAGACGGGGGAAAATGAGCAATTTTCCGCACAAATGACGCAAATGCCCTCTATAGTCCGTAAAACTGTCTACACTCGGGTCGACTTTCGAATTTTGACCGTTTTTCCGCTGGTATCCGGTTTCCGTCGATTTTTGGCAAAAATCTCTTTTCGCTCTTTTCCCCGCGAAAATTGGCTCAATTTCAATTTCGCGCCAACTTTTTTCTGAGTGCAACAGAGCGCATTGCATTATTTTTCGAAACATTTGCCATTATCCCTGCTCAAACTGTTCCAATTTCACACTTCAACACACTATTATCTCAATTCTCTTTGTTTTCCGTTCTCCTTTCCCGCCGATGGCCTAGATTTTTCCTAGGCCATCTCGGCCATATTTGTGCGATTCTCCTCACTTTAAACTCGCCCCACTCGGTCTCTTTTTCCTCCCCGCGCTCCAATTTTTGTACCGATTTCTTTCATTCTTTTAATCAAAACTCGCCGCAAATATTTATTTTCAAAGTTAAAATGATCACTGCCGAAAAGAGAGAAGAGCATGAAATATTGAAATATTTTTCATCACACACACACTAATTGTTTATTGTGAATAAATAAATTTGTTGATGATGATGATAATGCATGTTTTGCCGATTTTGTGAATGTTATTCGACATTTTTCCGATATCTTTGCGATTGTTTATCGATTTTTTAGGACAATTCTTGACGCCGCCGCCGGCGCCTTTTTTTCCTTTCTGCTTATCGACTTTTTAGGACAATTTTTTAATTTCATTTCTAGGATGGCAAAGCATCATCCGGATTTGATTTTCTGCCGCAAACAACCCGGTGTGGCGATCGGAAGGCTTTGCGAGAAGTGTGAGTGAAGATTTATTTTAAAAATGTTCTTTAAAAACCAATTTTAGGCGACGGACGATGCGTGATTTGCGATTCGCACGTGAGACCGTGCACGCTGGTGCGCATTTGTGACGAGTGCAACTACGGATCCTACCAGGTAACGAGGAATTCAAAAGTTGCATTTTTCACGGAACAATACGCAATTTTCTCTGGTAATTCGATCCCTATCTGATCAGCGTCGGATATAAAAAGAGAGTGTCGTAACGCCCTTGGTTTAATAAACTTTTTTAATCAACAAAGCGCGTTACCTGACTTCTTTTCTACATCCGAGTCGGATCAGGAAAGGTCTCGACACGAGTTTGAACAATATAATAGTTCTTCAGTACCCACCGGCCCGCCGCGAAAACAAACAATTTTCCGCGTGCTTTCGTCTTTCGGCCAATCGATATTTAATCTACTTTGGTTTCCGAGTGAAAATTCGCGAATTTTCGTTGTTTTCCGCCATTTCCTGCCGATTTTCTAGGAGTTCAACCAGTGCTGGGCAATTGGCGGACATTTGAACCACTTTCAGTGATCCGATTGGGTCCAAACTTTACAGGCTTCTCGGATCTAGATTGAAGTATACTCGGGTCAAGTTTCAGCCTGATAGGACTATTTACTGTCGAGATGCAGAGCTTGAGGGCCGATAACCCCGAACTTTAGGATAATCTCGGCCAATGATCCACATATCTCGGGACCGGATGACCCGATTGGGCTGAAACTTGGTTCCAATATGCTTTGATACATGTACAAGAAGCCTGCAAAGTTTGAGTTCAATCGGATCATTGCAAGTGGTTGAAAAGTCCAGGACAAGGGCGGGCCAATTGACCAGCCCTGATTTCAATCATTTTTTGCACTTGACCAGTGGAAATGATCAATTTTGAGCGAAAATTTTAAGCTTTACTCAAAATCTCGAGCGTTTTCGTTGATATTTTCCGAACATTCACTTTGCAGGGTCGTTGCGTGATCTGCGGAGGCGCCGGGGTGAGCGACGCCTACTACTGCAAAGAGTGCACAATTCTGGAGAAGGACCGCGACGGCTGTCCGAAGATTGTGAATCTGGGCAGCGCGAAGACGGATCTCTTCTACGAACGGAAAAAATTCGGTCCCAAAAAGACATAGCCACCGGATTTCGCAGGACTATCATCGGGCACTCTTCTCCTTTTCGTGTCCAGGATCTCTCTCCTTTGTTCCCCCTATTTTTAACCTATTTTGTTGAATTTGCACCCTCACGTGCGCCGATCCTGCGAAATCCAATAAATCTTGTTGCCCTCATATATTTCTTATCAAATTTCGATCCAAAATATGTTTGTGTTGTGTTTGGTGAGCCGTGACTATCCGAGCAATTATTTTCGAGAACATTTTCCATTTGTATTTTGCGAAATTCGATTTAGGGGCCTAGAAATGCCGCATTTCAATGAAGAAGAGGCGGCGGTCGAGCAGTTTCTGGCCGCCTTCAATTTTAGTGATAAAGGTGAGAGAGAGAGAGCAAGTGCGCTCCACCGAAATTCGACGGGAAATTTGAATTTTGAGCGGTTCTCCGTGAAAACAGGATTTTCTGTGGTTTTTGATCAAAACAGGTCTGAAATTGTGTAAATCTAAGCATTTTTAAGCTTCCCGGGAAACATGTCTCAATTTTGCGAATTTAGGCCAAAAACGAGCAAGTTTCGTTCAAAAATGCTCAAGAGAGCTCTTCTACACGAAAAGTTTGAATTTTCATCGAAAAGACCTTGAACCAAGGGTGATGCCCGTTTTTGTTTTCATAAAACACGCATTTTTCAGTTGACGTGGAAACAGTACGAAAAGGTCTCTTCTCGCAAAGACAACTCAGCGACGTGAATGCCTCCCGTGACTATGTGGATCAGTTTATCAAAAAATGTATTCGATTTTCATGATTTTCCAATTCGTCATTTAATATAGGCGAGCGCCGCGATCCGACGGGCGTGAAGCCGCTGAAGAAGCGCGTGGACGCGGTGATGAACGAATCGGAGCAAATGACGCTGATGATGGACTTTCTCGTGCGGTGCCGACAGGCTCACCTCTTCCACAACCCGGGCGGAAGCGCGACGCCCTCCATCGGCTCCTCCTCCAACACCACCACTCCGTCCGTACAGTCGTCGCCGTTCCAGAGACGATCCGCCAGTCGAACCAGGGTTCTCAGCACACTCAGTAAGCGCTTCTTGCCGTTTGAAAGCCTGTATCATCACACTTTACCGCTTTTGCCTTCCTTACAATTAGTACTCTCGTACCGGCGACGTTTCACAGTTCGTACGACGTTCCAACCATGTCATCCTTACGGGCTTATTCAGTGTAATTTTTGTGGCAGCTTTTATTCCTCCAGTTCTCATAGCTCGTATTAGAACGACACCAACAGACGTTCGATCAAAACTCTTGTAGAGACATCAAAAAGTGGATGTATAGTCTTGATTGAACGGCTTTAAAGTACCGCTATATAACAGATTCTAAGATTCGATGTTAGTGTAAAAGTGTGCTGTTTCAGCGGGCGAGCCGAGTCTGACGAACGAGAGCACCCGCTCGCGCGCCAACTCCTCGTTCACCTCCTACGACAATCGAATGATCGGAGTGGAGCGGCAGCGGCCGAAGAGTCCGTACCGGATGGCCACCAATTCGGTGATTCCCAGCACACGAGTCACTCCCCTAACGGCCAGCAATCACTTGTTCGCGTGAGTTCAGACTGTTGTCAAATTGAGGAGAAAATGAGGAAAGTATTTATTTTCGAGCTTCCCGGAATCTTCGATTTGCGAATTGAAACGCTTAAAAACACAAATGCTGAACAAAGCGGTAAAACGTTTCTAAACTTTTTAGAAGTCAACACGATATTACTCTGGAAGACGAGTGGGTTTCACCGTGTGAATTCTAATCAATATTTTTCCCCCTACTAGAACTTATTTACTCACTTAATACCACCCCACAGTAGCTGTTTCAATTCCACTCTCCCTCCTTTCAGTACGAACCAAACGTTCACGACGCCGACAAACCATCCAACCGGCTACCTTCGGAATCGAGACGACTCTCCGTCGGCGTACCTCCAACATCGGGCGACGCCCACGCACACAATGTTCACGCCGCAGCCGCCGACGGACGCGTCGATTCGCAGCCAGCAGAGCAGTGTCAAGACGACGACGCCGCTTCACGCCCGGATCGGAAGTGCCATCAGTACGTTGGGTCAGAATTGCAACACGCCGGGCCGGGCCCCAAATTTTTTTTATGAATTATTCAATAGATTGCAACAGTGGTCACCCACTTTTAGCAACTTTGTGAACAACGTCTTTGGGCTGGCCCGGAATCTTGCCAGTCAACTTTGAAAGAAGTGATAATGAAAATGAATGCACAAGTGGATTCCAAGAAGTCCGCTGCCTCAGCTTGACAATTGAAGTACAGAACTTCTCGGAATCCGCTTGAAGAGATCATTGATTTCACTTTTGCACTCCTTTCGTTCAATTATCTGAAAATGGCACCCTGAATAGGCACACCTTTCCCCATCTTCAAACATTTGCAGCTCATCCGGAATCGCACGTGTGCGAGTGCCTTCTCTCCGCACTTCTTGGCATGGAAACGCGTCTGTTCAGGCCGATTCATCGAAAAATGAGCATCACGTCGACGGCTTCGCTTTCCACGGTAATAGCGGTGATTGTGAAGTATTAGTTTTGGAGCAGTCAACGAAAGCTCGAGTCTGAGGCCTGAAATTGTAGGCTTCTTGCAGAAGCAAAGCATTTAGGCTTCTTCATATGAGAAAAATTGAGGTCCCACTAGACCTAGGGACCCTAAATTCCAGTGTTGGTATAGATAATCTACCTTGATAGTTTTAACACAAGAAAAGCTTTCCATATTTGTTCTGTTTGCAGTCGCACGCGGCGGTGGCCCAAAGAGTGCTCTGCGTGGCCAATCTCTACCTGCTCCTGTCCTATCGAGAGCCCAACCAACCCGCGGAGGGCTCCGTCTCCTCGGCCCTCCTCGCCTCGATCCGTTTCGTTCTCGGCGACTACACTGTTGATATTGACGGTCTGCGGCGGCAGAAAAACCTGAAAATGCATCAAATCCTGCCGCTCATCGACAAATGGCACGTCCACCTGGAGCTGCTCGCCAAGGCGCATCGCCTGAGGTTAGTGGGCAAGTGCGCTCCACCGAAATTTCGTATAAATTTTGCAGAAACATAGACCAACTGGAGCTGCTGGAGGCCCTTTACATGCTCCACTGCTCGTACAGTTTCGACGACGATCGCCGACGCGTGCTCGACAAAATACTCGAGTACACGATGGGCGTGTTCTGCAACCAGATGATGGATTGGATGACGAACGGAGAGACGCCGCCCGAGAAATGGATGATACGAAAGGACGCGACACAGGGAATCGCACTCAGAAAAGTGCCCGTCTTCATGAGCGACGTCGACGCGAGAATTGTAAGGAAAACATGAGCATGGACATTTGACCCCCCGTTCAAATTTTAACAACAAATTTCTACAGCTTTTGTTCAAATGTTCAATTTCCGTCCACATTTCAGCTTCTCGAAATCGGAAAATCTCTGCCACGCATCGAATCGGCGTCCGACGAAGATTTGGCGGCAGTCGACAAAGCAACTACCGTCGTCCGCAGCGCGCTGAACTGCCAAGTGATCTTCCGTCGCGAACTGACTCCCCTTCTCCGGATCCTTCGGGACGTCGTGTGCGGAATAGTGATGAGACAAGTGCTGACGACCGGGCGCCTCAAAGAACACGTCCGCAAAGCCACCTCGTTCTTTTTGCTCGACGATCCACGATTCACGATCACTCTTTTCAATATCATCAAGTATTTGATATTCAATTTTTGCCATTCAACCGCACTATTCTCGCCTTCCAGAGACGCCTCGTACGGAATGCCGGTCGGAAAGGTCTCGTTGAGCCGGCAGCAAGTGAGCGGAGCACTCGCGAGCGCTCTCGAAGCGACCACGGCCAGTGGGCAGAGCGAGAACGAGCAGAAGAGGGACAAGCTCAAGTTCAAGCTCGATGTGCTCACCTCGGTGAGTGATTTAGGCTGAAAAATGCGAATTTTTTTTAGTCCGGGTGATCTTTTTTGTTGAAAACTTCCGCCAAAAGTGCGGTAGAGCGCACTTGCCCAACCAACGCACTTTATTTTCAGCTGGACGGAACGCCGACAGTCTCGCCGAAAATGGACTTTGTGCGGCCGCTGCGTCCGAAGTACGAGCCGACGATGGAGATTATGAAGCCGATTTTTGCGGCGTGTGATAACGAGTGAGTATCCTAGGCCACGGTCACAGTTTTCCTGTAATTTGTCACAACCGGGCCGGATTTTTCCAACTATAGATCACATTTCGCTTTCAGATACGAGTCGATCTTCCACGTGATCTGGGCGATCGACCTGGCGCTGCTCTCCTCGCACGAGGCCTCCGCTCACCTGCCGGCAATGAAGCGCTTCGTGCAGAAGGTGTACTGCCTTCGCGAGAACACGTGGTGCCTGATCAACATGCTCTCGCACACCTTCCTCCTTCTCAACGCCTCCCTCTCCCGCGTGCGCAGTCTGATTTCCATGCAGGCCGCCCATCACCTCTCCCGATTCGTGGCCGCCATCGACGAGAAGTGCGACGACGTGGACGACGTGATCGCCGAACACCGCAAATTCGTACTCCGTCTCTGCGTCGTCGTCTTTGTCCGAAACAACGATCGCATCGAAACGGAGCTCTCGAACCTGTTGCTGTTGGCGTTCGACGTGCAAAAAGTGGTCGAGGAGGTGTGGAGGGTGTGGAATGAGGTGATCGAGACGACGAAGGACGACGAGAACGTGCGGAAGGCGCGCGTCGCAGAAATGTGCCAGAAGAGGATTGTCGAAGTGCGATTGCTCTACGACAAGGCCAATGTGAGTAGAATGTTTATTTTTATTTTATTTTTTTTTAGACTGAAAAAAATCAAATTTTTTGCAATACTTACCGTGACTTTGACTCTGCTTTCCAATTTTTGAAAGCACGCTTCGATTCAGCATAGCCGTATCACTCTGTTTTTTTTTCAGAAATCCGTCCAAGAGTACTTCCCCAGAAAATTTGCTTTGTTTTGAAGTATGTTTAGTGAAATTTTCGCGAAACATGGATGTCTAGGTCAAAAACAGAAAGTTTCACTCAACATACTTTAATCTGGGCTCCAAATGAACGCCTTTTCTTTCAGAAAACGCAGAAAAACCTGACGGAACTGTTAGATCACCAGATCGCGTTCGGCAACGAAGCGCTTCTCGAATAATCAAGCATAATCATTTCTTTTGTTCTCGGTAAAATGTGGCCTTTTTCTCTTTTTTCTTCACCCTTTGTACTGCGTGTAATTTATGGACGAATGATGAATGATTCATTGATAATTTAGCGAAAAAGTCTCTCAAACCAATTCCTCGGTTTCGTAAAGCGTGCCACTTCGCACTTTTGACGGTTTCTTGATTAACGACTCCATTTGAACGCTTGCCGATTTTCGCGACGGTCCCGTTGAGGTCTTGTTGAACGAAACCTGCAAATTTTGCATTTCTTTGCAATTTGCGAAATGAAAACATCGAGCAGTGCACGAGAAAAGCAGAAAAACCAACGATCCGCATGCGAACAAACCTCCAAATTGTTCAATTTGGTCGGAATTTGCGAAACGCTCAAATTTACGTCGTTAGTAAAGTTAGAAGGCAAGCGACGGCGGATGCATTTGACGAACGTGCGCCGCAAAACGTCATCGTTCAGCTGCCAATAACCTTTGTCTGTGTGAGAAATGAGCACGTTAGATCTACCGTGTCCACTGACGCGTCGATGACCATCCGGAGGATCCAGCCGATCAGCGCCGCCGCAGTGTTCCACATGTACGCCAGCACGGCTTCAAGACACATTGGCTCGTTCTAAAAAACAAAACAAAAAAAATTCGTTGTCGTCGGTTTTTAGTGTTTTTTTTTTCGGAAAAGAAGATCCAACAAGGCGACAGAATAGGTTTTGATAACAAAAAAATAATTTTCAGCTTTAATTTTCAAGAATTCGGTGCTCAGAGCAATGTGTGCGGCAGCGTTGCGAAAACTGCGCGCGCTACTTGCAAGAATTGAACGCTGAAGGGGCGGAGCCCCATTTGAACTTCGCGGGCTTTTCTCAGGGGGCACTCAGCGGTGAAGTGATGATAGAAGGCGTTGACTTTGAAAAGAAAGAACTCACCGAACTGTGTTGCTCGCAGAAATGGCCAATCGAGAAAGAGCCGAGATAGGCGGTGCCGGTGAGCGCACAAGTGCCGGCGAAGAGCAGCAAATGGATGCCGAGACGGAACATGGATCCCCAATGACGGTGGTACGCGGAGGACTTGCGTCTGGAGAGCAGCAGCTGGATGATGAACACGTAGCTGACGACGGAAATGATGTAGAAGACTAAGGGCGGCACGATGGTCACGATGAGGCTGCGAGTGCCCGGATGCGAGTTTATGTGGATGCACAGGTCGACCAGCCATTCGCCGATAAACTGAAATGCAATCATATTTGGTGCTAAACAAGTTTGCAGTTGTAAAATTTTATCGCAAAACGCCTAGTTTTGAGTTACGCAATTACAAAAAAGTGTAGAAAGGGGCGTGGCCTAATCTGAGACGCGTTTTCTTAAAATTGCCGCAATTCCAGCACTTTTCCGATATTTTTGTATTAAATATCGACGAAAGAAGACATTAAACAGAGAAAACATTGAAATTTTCGTGAAAACGCCGCGTTTGAGACGTTTTTCGCATATTTCGCAATACGCTCTCGGCGGCCAATCGCCGCCGCAATTTCGGAATTTTCATACCGACCGATGTGGATAGTTTTGAGACGAAGTGAGTGTCGGAAGTGATTAAGCACGTTAATACAAGTATTTTAAGCGTTCAAACGGCAAAAAGTACCGGCGAATGACTGAAATTCGCGCATTTTCAGCACAAAACTTGAAAATCGATTCAATTGATTCATTTCTGCTAGGAAACCTGCTTGTTTTAAGCTCAAACAGTGCGCGCGATGATTAGTTTAACAAAGTTATGCAATTACATCGTCGAAATCCTACAAAATTTGGGTAATTTTTGACGTAAAACATGCAAAAATGGGGTTAAATTTCGAATTTCGCGCCAAAATGGTGACAAAACCGTGCACGCTAGGCCACGCCCCTTTCTACGTTGTTGGTCGCCGTGCGCGCGCGCAAAAGAATGCGTCTACTGTTGAAAAAAAAAAGTTTCGACATTGGAATCGAAGCTGGCAGCGTGCCAAGGCCCGGCCTCCCAAACGCATATGCTGCGCGCCATTGTTGCAACATTGCCGCACGCTTTATTGTTCTTCGTTTTTGTCTTTCTTTTTCGGCTAAAAATCAGCAGAAATTTGGTTTTTTCCCATTTTTTACCCCTATTTATTCATTTCAATCGGCGTTTGCTATAAAAAATCAACTTTGAAAACAGATTTATCGATTTTTAGCTTGAATTTTCGAACATTTCTTGATTTTGTGTTTTTCTCCTTTCGATTTCGGTGAATTTGAGAATTTTCAGGATTTCCACCTACGGAAAAGTCGAACAAGCAACAAAAGGGCATGGATTTCTTCTTTTCGGGTTAGTTTTTGACGTAACAATAATTTTCTCTCCGATCAACGTTTACAGACTTCACTCCTTCGCCGTCTTCTCCACTCCGCCGTCAGCACACAACGGTATACAAAAACTTGTCATATTAGTTTGAAGAGGAACGAAAATATTTTCTCTCCGACCGTTTTTCCAAAGTCCGTGGACGCTTCAATCCGGAAAAAAGGAGAAGAAAATTGAATATCACTGATAATAACATTCTTACACTTGTCATGTCATTTAATTTATTGGAGAACGTTATAAATACATCTAAAATAATTGTTATTAGTGCCAATCATCCAACGGGAGATGCTTCTTCAACTTTCCGTCGTGTGCTGACGGCGGAGTGGAGAAGACGGCGAAGGAGTGAAGTCTGTAAACGTTGATCGGAGAGAAAATTATTGTTACGTCAAAAACTAACCCGAAAAGAAGAAATCCATGCCCTTTTGTTGCTTGTTCGACTTTTCCGTAGGTGGAAATCCTGAAAATTCTCAAATTCACCGAAATCGAAAGGAGAAAAACACAAAATCAAGAAATGTTCGAAAATTCAAGCTAAAAATCGATAAATCTGTTTTCAAAGTTGATTTTTTATAGCAAACGCCGATTGAAATGAATAAATAGGGGTAAAAAATGGGAAAAAACCAAATTTCTGCTGATTTTTAGCCGAAAAAGAAAGACAAAAACGAAGAACAATAAAGCGTGCGGCAATGTTGCAACAATGGCGCGCAGCATATGCGTTTGGGAGGCCGGGCCTTGGCACGCTGCCAGCTTCGATTCCAATGTCGAAACTTTTTTTTTTCAACAGTAGCAAGAAAATTTTACGCTGAAGGCTTTTGAAGAGTGGAAAAAGGAAAGCCCATCTAGCCGCAACTATTGAAGAACTGCCGACTGACCTCGTCCGAATCAAAATCGTCCAAAAACAGATGGATAACCGAGTTGCTATGGTAGTCCAGCTCTCCCTGATGCACCAGCAAAACGCACAAGAGGAAGGAGAAAAACAAGACGAGCCAGCCGACGACAATATATTTTGCGACCTTCCAAGAGGTTAGATTCACCTAAATTTCCCTCATTTTCGGCAAAAACCACAAAGCCAACCTTATACTGAAGCGGCGCCCGGACGGCGTAATTCGTGAGGACGGCGATGCCAGTGTAGGACAGACTCACACACCAATAGTTGAGAATGAACACAACTTGGAGCACGTATTTGGATGGATCCGTTTCGGTGGGCAGACAAATGTGCGAATCGCATCGTTCCATCTTCTGTTTCGTGTAGAAGTAGGCGCCGACGATGATGGTGAAAATGTCGGCGCACGTTCGGTTGATCGTCAGCGCATAGCGTTTCAGCGGCAATTTTCCCTTCCGAATGCCTACCGTGACCACGATCAGGTAGATAAGGTTGGCTGCAAAACACAAAATTTATAAAAATGTCCAAGATTTCATGGATCTTACCTGAAAGCGCTCCGAAGGCGCTGAACGGAAGCACAAAGTAGAGAGTGGCGAACATTTGCTCGACGGCCTCGTAGTTTTGTGACTCCTCCTCGGGAGTACACTGATAATTGGATGGCATAATGGTAGTTGTAGAAGTCACGTTCTGACTTTGACCCAACATCTTTGAAGATGACGACGATGATGCCATTTGATGGTGTGCTAAATTGTGTGCAACGTGAATTATTCATTATTAATTGTGCCCTATTCATAAAGGGTACTGACAATGTCACACATGTTCGGGTGGAGTTCAAAAGAACGCTCCCCGACATTTCGCAACTCGACGTTATGAAACCGCGTCGTCCGGATATCCACGTGAACTTTGATTGTGGTCCGGGATTATTTTTTTGTTTTTTTTTTCATTTTTTTAGGCTGGATGTCGAGCTCACAGTGCACGGCGGCCCCCGGCTTTCCCGAGTCATTTTGAAATACTGACTAGGGAATGATCAACAGGTAAGTTGAACTTATGGGCCGTGACTGGCAAAGTTCGATAGCTTATACCAAGAGGATCAAATGTTCTGTTGATCGTTTTTGCTGCCGGCACCTGGATTTCGAGAAAATGGCGCCAGAAAATTACCATTGAAATCCTGTATTTTAGGCAATTTTCCCCCGGTACGCGGCAATTTTTAAAAATTGCCGCGTAAAAATACAGGATTTCAATGGTAATTTTCTGGCGCCATTTTCTCGAAATCCAGGTGCCGGCAGCAAAAACGATCAACAGAACATTTGATCCTCTTGGTATAAGCTATCGAACTATGCCAGTCACGGCCCATAAGGCCAACTTAGTGAGTTGATTTCTGAAGAGACGGCCCGCAATTTGTCACGGCGGCCTACCAGGAGGCCGCGGCCCTGTTTTTGACAGCCTTGAGTAAAAGTGAAGAAAAATACATTGCGCCATTTGAAATTTGCTCAAGAAACTGGCAACTTTGCGAAGTTCGAAAAGTGTAAAAGCGGGAAAAAGTGTAAGAGTGGCTAAAGTGGGCGGTGCCGACGGCGCTGATTAAGAGGACACTTTTTCGAGGACGAAAACTCTTCGTTTTTTTTATAAAGTGAAGTAAAGTGACGGCGGATTTTCGAATGTGCGCAACACTTATTTTAGAGAAGGCCGCTTCCTGAAAAAAGGTCAGCGCACAAAACTTAAACATTGAAAGTTTAAACCCAAGCGAACCCACTAAAACTTTTACCCATTTCCTCCTCCAATTTCTCATTCCGGAAATGGGTCCGGCCTATTCCATCGTCCACTTGCCTCTCGTTTCGTTTTCACCCGAAGAGCCTGTCAATCAGACTTTAAAGTTTGGCCACGAAGCCTATTTTATTTAAAGATTCGCGCCACACACACATACACACAAAAAATCTCATTAGACCTTCACGGTGGAAACGAGAACGAAGAAGACAAACAAAGAAAGAAACATTTGATTAAGCGCGGAACTTTGTCATGTGTAGAACACGGTCGTCAAAGGGGGGCTCAGAAACAGTGGGCGAATGAGGAGAAAGTACTGGTGAATTTCAATTACCAGGGAGATAGTTTTAAAAAATGGTGGAGATTTAAAAAAATGGTGGAGAGTTTAAAAAAAATGGTGGAGAGTTAAAAATGGTGGAGATTTTTAAAAAAATGGTGGAGAGTTAAAAAAATGGTGGAGAGTTAAAAAAATGGTGGAGATTTTTAAAAAAATGGTGGAGATTTTTAAAAAAATGGTGGAGAGTTAAAAAAATGGTGGAGTTTTTTAAAAAAATGGTGGAGATTTTTAAAAAAATGGTGGAGAGTTAAAAATGGTGGACATTTTAAAAAAAATAACGAAAAAAAATAGAAATGAAAAATAAAAACGAAAAAAATAGAAATGAAAAAAAATAAAAAAACGAAAAAAATAGAAATGAAAAAAATAAAAACGAAAAATAGAAAATGAAAAAAAAATAAAAACGAAAAAATTGAAAATGAAAAAAAAATATAAAAACGAAAAAAAATAAAAAATGAAAAAAAAATAAAACGAAAAAAATAAAAAAACGAAAAAAATAGAAAAATGAAAAAAAAATAAAAAAACGAAAAAAAAATAAAAAAACGAAAAATAGAAAAATGAAAAAAAAATAAAAAAACGAAAAAAAAATAGAAATGAAAAAAAAATAAAAACGAAAAAAATAGAAATGAAAAAAAAATAAAAAAACGAAAAAAAAATAGAAATGAAAAAAATAAAAAAACGAAAAATAGAAATGAAAAAAAAATAAAACGAAAAAAATAAAAAAACGAAAAAAATAGAAATGAAAAAAATAGAAATGAAAAAAATATAAAAACGAAAAAAATAGAAATGAAAAAAATATAAAAACGAAAAAAAATAGAAATGAAAAAAATATAAAAACGAAAAAAATAGAAATGAAAAAAAAATAAAAACGAAAAAAAAATAGAAATGAAAAAAAAATATAAAAACGAAAAAAAAATAGAAATGAAAAAAAAATAGAAAAAAATAAAAAAACGAAAAAAAAATAGAAATGAAAAAAAAATATAAAAAAACAGAAAAAAAAATAGAAATGAAAAAAAAATATAAAAACGAAAAAAAAATAGAAATGAAAAAAATATAAAAACGAAAAAAAAATAGAAATGAAAAAAAAATATAAAAACGAAAAAAAAATATAAAAACGAAAAAAAAATAGAAATGAAAAAAAAATAAAAAAACGAAAAAAAAATAGAAATGAAAAAAAAATATAAAAACGAAAAAAAAATAGAAATGAAAAAAAAATATAAAAAAACGAAAAAAAAATAGAAATGAAAAAAAAATATAAAAAAACGAAAAAAAAATAGAAAATCGAAAAAAAAATATAAAAACGAAAAAAAAATAAAAAAACGAAAAAAAAATAGAAATGAAAAAAAAATAAAAAAAACGAAAAAAAAATAGAAATGAAAAAAATAGAAAATGAAAAAAATAAAAAAACGAAAAAAAAATAGAAATGAAAAAAATATAAAAAAACGAAAAAAATAGAAAATGAAAAAAAAATAAAAAAACGAAAAAAAATAGAAATGAAAAAAATATAAAAAAACGAAAAAAAATGAAAAAAAAATAGAAAATGAAAAAAATATAAAAAAACGAAAAAAAAATAGAAATGAAAAAAAAATATAAAAACGAAAAAAAATAGAAATGAAAAAAATATAAAAACGAAAAAAAATAGAAATGAAAAAAAAATAAAAAAACGAAAAAAAATAGAAATGAAAAAAATATAAAAACGAAAAAAAAATAGAAATGAAAAAAAATAAAAACGAAAAAAAAATATAAAAACGAAAAAAAAATAGAAATGAAAAAAAAATAAAAAAACGAAAAAAAAATAGAAATGAAAAAAAAATAAAAAAACGAAAAAAAATAGAAATGAAAAAAAAATAAAAACGAAAAAAAAATAAAAATGAAAAAAATATAAAAACGAAAAAAAAATATAAAAACAAAAAAAAAAAAAAAAAAAAAAAAAAAAAAAAAAAAAAAAAAAAAAAAAAAAAAAAAAAAAAAAAAAAAAAAAAAAAAAAAAAAAAAAAAAAAAAAAAAAAAAAAAAAAAAAAAAAAAAAAAAAAAAAAAAAAAAAAAAAAAAAAAAAAAAAAAAAAAAAAAAAAAAAAAAAAAAAAAAAAAAAAAAAAAAAAAAAAAAAAAAAAAAAAAAAAAAAAAAAAAAAAAAAAAATGAAAAAAAAATAAAAACGAAAAAAAATAGAAATGAAAAAAAATAAAAAAAAAAAAAAAATAGAAATGAAAAAAAAATAAAAAAACGAAAAAAATAGAAATGAAAAAAATATAAAAAAACGAAAAAAAAATAGAAATGAAAAAAATATAAAAACGAAAAAAATAGAAATGAAAAAAAAATAAAAAAACGAAAAATAAAATGAAAAAAATAAAAACGAAAAAAATAGAAATGAAAAAAATATAAAAAAACGAAAAAAAAATATAGAAATGAAAAATATAAAAAAACGAAAAAAAAATAGAAATGAAAAAAAAATATAAAAACGAAAAAAAAATAGAAATGAAAAAAATATAAAAACGAAAAAAAAATAGAAATGAAAAAAATATAAAAACGAAAAAAATAGAAATGAAAAAAATATAAAAACGAAAAAAAAATAGAAATGAAAAAAAAATAAAAAAACGAAAAAAAATAGAAATTAAAAATAAAAAAACGAAAAAAATAGAAATTAAAAATAAAAACGAAAAAAATAGAAATGAAAAAAGAATATAAAAACGAAAAAAACAATAGAAATGAAAAAAATATAAAAACGAAAAAAAATAGAAATGAAGAAAATATAAAAAAACGAAAAAAAATAAAAAAACGAAAAAAATAAAAAAACGAAAAAAATAAAAAAACGAAAAAAATAGAAATTCAAAAAAATAAAAACGAAAAAAATAGAAATTCAAAAAAATAGAAATGAAAAAAATAATAACGAAAAAAATAGAAATGAAAAAAAAATATAAAAACGAAAAAAATAAATGAAAAAAATAAAAAAACGAAAAAAATAGAAATGAAAAAAATATAAAAAAACGAAAAAAATATAAAAACGAAAAAAATATAAAAAAACGAAAAAAATAGAAATTAAAAAAATAAAAAAACGAAAAAAATAGAAATGAAAAAAATATAAAAAAACGAAAAAAATAAAAACGAAAAAAATGGAAATGAAAAAAATATAAAAAAACGAAAAAAATATAAAAAAACGAAAAAAAATATAAAAACGAAAAAAATATAAAAAAACGAAAAAAAATATAAAAAAACGAAAAAAAAATATAAAAACGAAAAAAATAGAAATTAAAAAAATAGGTAGAAATGGAAAAAAACGAGACGGTAACTGATACACAATGACTATTTCTGCCTTTATATACCCCTGTGGGCGTGGCAACTTAGTGTAGTTAGTGGGCGTGGCCACTGCACCAGGCTTTTCCTTCTTCCTGTTGTGGGCGTGGTATACGGATTTGCGGCAAGGTTCAAAGAAGCTGACTTAATTACAGACGGAGATTAGTGATAAGGACTCCGATGGGAAAGAACGATTGGGATTTCGAAAAGTCATGGCGCCGTGCCAAGAGGATTCAGAAAAAGAGTGATAAGGAATCGAAAGATTTCCGATTTCGGATGCAAACACTCAACACAGAGTCGACGGTCCGATCGGTCTGTAATCTGGACCCAACATAAGTATGGTAACACATTAATAACCTTATCTACCTTTTCGTCAGTCTTGTAAACATTTAAAAAAATTGGAGCATTTGCACAAAAGTTCAAGAGATTCAAGGGATAATTGGATGGGTTATTCAGAAGTACTTCAGTAGCCGACGATCACTTTCTCGCCGCTCCTATTTCTGGTTCTATTCTGGCTCTAGATAGCAAAAAGGAACGTTTGGACCCACTAGATCGTTCTTATCTTCCAGAAAATCCTTCCACGTTTTCCCCCGAAGTTTCTAGTCCGGAAATACTATTCACTGCTAAACTCCCGTACTTGCTCAGTGCCACGTTCAGCTCCTGCTCGGCGAACTCCACCTTAATTTTTGTGGATCAAAAGAAGCGACAGAAGTTCATTATCATCGTCATAATTTCGGACTATTATATAACTTCAAGTTGCGATAGAGAAAAAAAAAAGGGCGGGGCGAAATAACATTATCAAAGAAACCGTAACCAAACAAAAAACGGATGAGTTTGACAAAAGAACCAAACAAAAAAGGAACGGGCTTTCCGGAAGAGAAAGAGGGGATCTAAGCGTGGAAAGACACCGGAAAACGGGCGAAAAATAGTAGATAAATAGTGGAGAAAAAAGATAGATTCAGAGAATTTCCAATAATTTCTTGAGTTGCACAATCAGTTGCCAGTCCGCTTTGGTCAGGTCGTCGCGGAAATACGTCTTGCACACGTCGATCGATTCGCGAGTGATCTGGAAATGGGAAAAGTTAGGAAAAATCTGAACATGGTCCGCTTCGAAATAATTCAATTTTTTCCAGTTGACGAAAAACAATGTGATTTCAAAAACATGGAGTGTCCTATTCAGAGATTCGAGAAATTTCTCACAATGTTCTACACTTAGGAGCTTAAGGACGTGCCAAACTAAAAAGTAATGGAAACATCTCGTTTTCCGCCAAGTTATCCAGCTCAAAATCTCAAAAACCTTTTACTTTTAAATAAAAGAGCATTACCTTGCTGACGAGCGGGTCCTCGTGCGTGAAATGCCGCCCGTAGAGTCTCGGCGCCTCTCCGGTCGTATTTTCGATCTTGATGCACACTTCTTCGCCCTGCTTCGCCAGCGGGACCTCCTCGTTGTTTCTCTGCACCGACGAGATCGTTCCCAACAGAATTCCCTGCAAAAAGGCACACATTTCGAGCATTTTCCGCCGATTTCTTCTCAAACAATTAGTAATATCCCGGATTTTCCCGAAAATTACCTCCTTGCTCGGCACACAAATCGGAGTGCCCCTCTTGACGAGTCCCGCTTCGATGGAGACGCCGAACACGATCGGATTGCGGGTATTGTAGACGTGATTGGGAAGGACGCGCAGTTTGCACGGGAAAATCGCCAGATGCTCGTTCTCGCGACGCGCCTTCTCCTTCAGTTCCTCTCTGGAAAAGCACATTTCTCAATCCGAATTTCCATTTACTCTAATTTACACTCAGACCCCCTCTAATCTTGGCTATTTGGCTGTACCTGTACTTGAGGAACGCATCCTGCAAGTGATAGATGATGTCCGCCTGGAACACTTTGATTCCCTCGTGATCCGCGAATATCTGTGCTTCGCGCTCGATTTTGACGTCGAACGCGAGAATGCACGCGTACTCGGCCTTGTGCTCCTTCATCGCCGACGCCTTCTGCACGTCCTTCTTGTGCACCGGCCCGATGTTCACATTCGAGTAGGGAATCTTCTGCGATTTGAGGAATTCGAGGAGTGCCTCGAGGGATCCGAGGGTGGAGGCCTGCACGTAGACGCCTTCCGGCTTCTTTTTGATGGCGTGAAGTGCGTTGGCGAGTTGCGAATCGGCCTCTTGCCGCAGGTAGTCCACCTCGTCCTCTCGGTCCGTGATGTAGAGCGGAAGGCCGGCCAGCACCTTCTCCAGGTTCTTCGCGAGCACTTTCACTCCGCGCGCGCCCCGCACCTCTTTGTAGTGGATGTAGTCGTTCTTGACGCGCAACTCCTTAAGCGGCTTCGGCATCAGCAGCTCGCGCACTTGAGTCACGATCGCGCCGTCCGAACCGGTCAGCACGATCACGTCGCCCGCACGCATCGTTCCGTTCACCAGAATCACGTCGATCGTCGTGCCGAGACCTGTGTAAAATTTCAGCGTTTTTTTTTTGCTTTCTCTTAAACCACTAACCTGGCAGTGATTTGACCTCCATGACGGTTGCGTCGAGCTCTTCGGAGAAGGCGAGTTTCTGTGCGTACTTGCTCTGCGTCTGATTCACAATGAAGCTCATGAGGTTGCCGATGCCGTCGCCCTGCATCGCCGAAGTCGGCACCATGTAGACGTAGTCGTCGTCGGCCAGTGGCCTGTTCGAGAGTGCCACGTTCAGCTCCTGCTCGGCGAACTCCACCTTGATTTTGTCGAATCGCTCCTTGAACTCGGCCTGCACGCGCGCCGGCTGCGTCTTCAGGTGCTCGTAGACGTCTTTGCGCGGATTCGATTCGTATCCATACAAACGGTCGATTTTGTTGAGGGCGATCACGAACGGAGTCTTTCCCTTCACCAACAGTTTCAGCGATTCGATCGTCTGCGGCTCGAGGCCGTGCATAATGTCGACGACGAGAATGGCAAAGTCGCAGAGAGAGGATCCGCGCGTGCGGAGGTTCGAGAACGACTCGTGGCCGGGCGTGTCGATGATCAGGAAGCCGGGGACCTTCATCGCGTCCGGCTTGAAGTCCCGCACCTGGCGACACCGCTCCTTGATCGCCTCCGCCGGCACTTCCGTCGCTCCGATCTGCTGCGTGATTCCTCCCGCTTCGCCCTGCTGCACGTTCGTGCGACGGATCTGGAAAATTGCTGGTTTTTTTTTGAAAACTGCATAATTTGAGCGTAATTCTAAAAAAATGTTTCAGTAATTTTACTTTTCTAGAAAAATGTGCGATTTTCGATATCCGAAACGTACCGTATCCAACATTTTGGTCTTTCCAGTGTCGACGTGTCCGAGCACACAAATCACAGGACTTCTGAGATCGTCGACGGATCGTTTCGCCTGCGCCGCCTCTTTTCTCTTCGCGATCCGCACCTTCACCCGCTCGATGATCTGCTCTTTTGTCTCTTTGGCGCCCCGCTGCTCCTCCTCCTCCTCCTCCGAACTCTCCTCCTCTTCCGATTCTTCCGATTCGGACTCCTCTTCCTCCTCTTCCGACTCGGATTCTTCCGATTCCTCCGATTCTTCTATCGCTTCTTGCACCTTCTGCTCTTTCTTTTTCTTCTTCTCCTTTTCCTTCTCCTCATCCGAATCGGCCATCGTCCAATCGTCCAGCGGCTCCGGAGTCGCCGATTTCTCAGTTTCCTTTTCCTTTTCTATCTGTTTTTCAACAACAGGACTTTCGGACTTCGGCGTCGTCACCTCTTCCGGAGTCTCTTCGCCCTTTGGCGGCAACTGCCCCAATTTCTCGAGACGCTTTCGCTTTTTCTCCTCCTGTTTCAGTCGGTCCTTCTCGGTCATATACACAAAAGTGCCTTTTTTCTCGCCACCCGCCTCTTCTTCAGTAGATTCTCGAGTTGGGGCGGCGATTCCGAGTCGGGCGAGTGCCTCCTGTTGTTTTTTGCGTTGTGCGGCCGTCAGATAGGTTCCCTCCTTCTTCTGACGTTCGATCTCGAGCCGTTTGGCCTCTCGGGCCGCTTCTTTTTGGGCTTCCCGCTGTTCCCGTTCGATGCGTTCCCGTTCCTCGCGCTCCTTCTCCTCCTGCGCCGTCCTTTCTCGCTGCTCCTTCTCGAGGCGTTCCAGCTCCTCGCGCTCCTCCCTCTGTTTCTTGAGCATCTCCTTAATGCTGCTCACAGTGCCCTTCTTCGCGCCCTTCTTCTCCTCTTTCTCCTTCTTTTCTTTCTCCTTCTTCTTGTCCTTCTTCTTCTGCTTTTTCTTGTCCTTTTTGTCTTTGTCCTTCTCATCACCACCCTCTTCGTCGTCGTCGTCGTCGGATTCTGGAGCTTCTGGAGCTTCTGGAACCTCTGCCTCGTCCTCCTCCGTCTTCTTCTCCTTCTTTTTCTTCTTTTTATTCTTCTTATCGTCGTCGACGGCGGCGGGAGCTTCTGGAGCCACTTCTACGGGTTCTGGAGCGGCGACCGGGCCGTCTTGGCTCTTAAACTTGGCGAGCATCGCGTCGAGGTCCTCCTCATCGTCCTCTTCCTCCTTCTTCCCCTTCTTTCCGCCCTTTTTCTTCTCTTTCTTCTCCTTTTTCTCGGCCTTCACCTCCTCTGGCTTTGATTTGGCTGGCGCCGGCGCTGAAGCCGGCTCATCGTCGTCCGAGGGCTTCGGCTCATTGTCAGAGTCCTCATCCAACTGAAAATTTAAAAATTTACACCAAAAATCAACGAAAAACTAAAAACACGTACAAAAGCGGCGAAACCCTTCTTGGCGGGCGCTTTGGCCTTTGCCTTGGGCTTCGCAGACTTCTCCTCATCCCATTTGCTCTCGGAAACGTTCAGCTCGGCCAATTTCTTCTCGGCGGCCTCATCGTCCCTGAAAAAAGTCAAACATTGGGTCAAATTTCGCAACACACTCACCAATCATCGTTTTTATTCTTTTTTCCTCCCTTTTTAGGCGGCATTTTTGCGCTTTTTTCGTCGAATTGTTCAGTTTAACCTGAAATTTGCAAAAATCACACTTAAATTCATCCGAAAACCACTGGAAACGAGGGGGAAGTGGCTGGAAATTGGCAAATTTTTAGGGGGCGCTTTGGAAGTGCGCAAACACCACCACATCACAAATGACGCGCAATTGCACACTTTTCGCTCGAGCAGCGGAAAGAGAGTTCTAATTGAGCAAAAAACGAAGGGGAAGAGCGTGAAGTGTAAAATAATGATAGTTCTTGAAAACGAGTGCGAAAAATTTGTGAAATTTCGTGTAAAAGTTGATAAAACCCCATTTTTTGTGTAAAAACTTGAAAAATCTCTGGGAACTCGCTTGCAATCTAATTGTAAATGAAGCAAATTCTATTTCAAACGAGTTCGTATTAGATTGCAAAGTTTTCTAATTATATTGCGAAATCTTCTAATTAGACTGCGATCGCTGCGATTAGATTGCAATTTTTCTACTTAGATTTCAATTTTTTCTAATTAGATTGCAATCTAATAAGATTTTACTGTACTTTCAGTATCTCGATGAATATTGTCCAAAACACATTGATTTTCCGCACAAACAATCTCCTTATCAGCCTGTTTAGAGCCACTCTTGATCGGATTAAAAAATTAAATTTTTCCAAATTTCCTGACACACTTGTCAGTTTCCCATTTTCCAACTGAAAAATGGCAAAACGAACTCTTCTAATTGCGTTTTTATTTCTGACCCTGCAAGGTATGCAACCTGAACATTTTGGGCGAAAAAGTTAAATTCAGGGTCGTCCGCGGCGGTGTGTGTCACGAAAACGCTCCAATTTTGTCAGTACGGTTTCAATCAGAACCTGAATGTGACCAGTTCGTCGGCCGATTGGACCAATCCCGGCACCCTCAGCTTCATTATTCGTTCTTACTATATTCAGGTAGATTTTGGTCTCGCAACGAACTTTTTCTGTGTTTTTTTCAAAATAGGCGTAATTGAAAGATTTCGAAACTTTCTAAACATTTTTTTAATCGAACATTTTGCGCTTAAATTCGTCTTGAGCTCAAGTTATGAGCTGAGAAACAAGAAAGAAGTGAGAAACTCGTTTTTTAAAGGAACTACAAAGTTGTAGAGCACAAAATTTACAACAATTCAGAAATTTGGCGTTTAGGCCCTAGCTGTGATGTAGTTTTCTAGTACAAACAGAAAGTTTGACAAAATTGTGGTCTTCTTACCGCGATTTTCAGGGAATCGACGGTCTGTTGGCGGTGTGCAACGCGCGTCAGCAGTTTGCTCGATGCCTCGGCGCCCAGTACGACGTCTGCATCTCTCCGCTCAATTTCATCGCTTCCGGAGAGAGTCCTCAGGACGCGCAGGCCTACGTTCAGTTGTTCAGGACGATGGAGTTCGATTGCGACGGCGGCTTCATTCAGTCGTCGCGCCATTGGGGGTGCATCGCCGCCATTCTGCAGACTAGAGATGGGCAGTTGACGGCGTGCCGGCAAACTTACGACAATACGGTCAAGAGTGTGAGTGTCCATCTCATGATCCGTTTTTGGCCAATCGAAATATTCAGACGCCTGCGCAGCTGTGCCAAGCGTCGGCCGATTACGAGACGTGCGTTCGCAGCCAATACTCGGACACTTGTGGCCCGGAAGTCTCGTGGTGGAGTTGCGAACGGACCAGACGGGGTCTGTCGGTCGACGAGGATTGTCCGAACGACATTTGCAGTCTGGTCACCGCTTCTGCCTCTGAAAAGTCTGAAAAGAGTCCGAGACTCGCGGCCGAGCGCATTTTCAATCGTGAGCCGGATGTGGCTCATGTGCTCAGATCGCTGGCGGACAAGGCTAAAGGAAATTGAAATTGACTTTTCGGAATAAAGTGTTATTTTTTGCAAACAACTAAACAAAAACTACATAAAGCCTATTTAACACTAGACTCCGCCCATCCTCCTCTCCAAAATGGCGCTCCTCTCGTGATCGGGCACCTCCTGGTACCCGCTGATCTGCACACTTATGTCCCCGAATCCGGAGGTCAGAGTTCGGACGGTGCGCGACAAGTTCTCCGTCTCCGAAAGTGGCAATTGTGCGACAATCCGGACCGTCTGCTCGTTTATCCGCTCCGAATTGTGAATTTGCGCCCGACGTCGGGCGAGTTCGTTGAGGATCGGCTGCGTCGGCTCGTCGCTGCGCACGTCGATTTGTACGGACATCACCGGCTCCGTCAGCACCACGCATCCTTGCGAGAGAGCGTCCGACACGCATTTTTGCGCGCACGCCGACACTGAAAATTGCTTCTTTTTTAAAATAGTTTTGCGGAGAACAGCTTTTTCGCGTATATCGCCGTTTCCTAAGCTTGTTCCAGTGCAGATTTTGAGCAAGTTTGAGCGCCGAACAAAAATACAGACTTTGAAGACGTTTTTGCTCAAAAACTATAAAATTGTTCTTAAAATAGCTTGTTCAGTGTAAAAATGATAGTCTCCGAACATGGTCTCACAATTTTTTTTATATGTTTTCCAAGAAGGACACCACAGTGTCCGTCAAAAAAATATTTTCTTTGCTAATTTCATCGAAAGCTGTTCAAAGTGAGTAATTTTTTTCTCCAAAACTTTCCAGACACACCATTCGTATTGATTTTTCTCGAAAAAACTCACACAGTGCCGGATTGATCTTTCCGCCGCTGACGATCACCTCAGTGACTGTAATTCTGACCGCGTGCACCGGAAAAGAGACCAACGGTCCGTTCTGAAGTGCATTCGAGCATCCCTCGCTGATGGCCTTTTGCCAATCGGGCCGAACAGGCCGTGCCGTCTGCGCCAACTCCATTTCCACTTTTTTGAACGGTGCGGCGCTTGTCGGGTCGGTTGGCGAGAGGCGCATCGTGAGTTGCACCGACTCGGCACGCTTCTTCTCGCTCATTCCGTCCTCCACCCGCGCCGTTCGCGTCATCTCCTCGGTCAGCATTTCACGGTAGGCCACCTGGGGATCTTCTATTATGCATTTGTGTAGGATGTGATCCGACTTGGGTCATTTTAAGGTGAATGCGCTCTGTTGCAATCGTGATTTCGACTTCACCGGATCACAAAAAGAGGGCCTACTCAACAGAGCGCATTCACTTTGAAATGTGCCGATAGTATTATCAGTCTTGGTTGAGAGTAATGCCGCGTCCAATGTCTCGGAAAAACCGTAAAAACCACAGGTTTTTCTGTTTAAAGTCGGCCGAAATTTGCGTAAAAAACGGGGGTGCGCACAGCTCAATGAATGTAACCGTACCCTTAAAACTACGGTATTTTTTGAAAATTTGCGCAAGAAATTTGAATATTTTCAAATATCCTCAAAAAATTAACAAATTTTCAAAAAATACCGTAGTTTTAGGGGTACAGTTACATTCATTGAGCTGTGCGCATCCCCGTTTTTCACGCAAATTTCAGCCGACTTTAGACAGAAAAACCAGCCGTTTTTCCGAGACTTTGGACGCGGCATAAGGAAAGGAACGCTTGCCGAGGTGTGCAAAACCATGGCTGAGACCCGGAAGACGACGAATTTTGCGAAAATTATCCTAGAAATCGGTACTCCTAACCAAGACTGAGAATCGTGCAAAGCTAGGACCCACATCGGACATCTTCTAACCTGCAACTTGCCAATGAACACATCCAACCCGTATCCTCTCTTGAGTCGGTCCTTGATCGACTCCAAGTGCAATTCTCCCTGTGTCTCGACAATAGTCTGTCCGGTGTCCCGATCGAAGCGGATCTTCATCGAAGGATCCTCGCGCGTCAGCTCGTTCAGCGCCCGATCAAACTTCTGCTGCTGCCGGTTCGACGGCGGTTCGATACAGCAGAAGAAGACGGCTTCCGGAGAATCAATGCCCGAGAAGACGACTGTCGTTCCGTCCTGCGAACTTTTCGCTCGCAACAAATCACTCTCCTCGCTCTCCGATAACTCTTTCACAACTCCGAACGCTCGTTCGCCCGCATCCCTGTTCCCGAGTATCGTATCGCCGGTCACAGTGTTCTCGAGTCCCGACACGACGGCAATGCTGCCCGCTTCCACGTGATCCACCGGTTTCAGTTCGTCCGCGTACGGTGTGAATATCTTGATGGGACCTTCTGACGAGCACCGCGACGAGTTGTAGACTGTCGAGTTATTCTGCAGGCGGCCCGTGTAGACTCGCGTGTAGCTCAGTTGGCCACGTCGTTTGTCATGGCTGATCTGAAAGTGAAATCATCTCTTAGCAATATATCACCGCTGTCTGTAGAGATATCAGAAAGTTGTCAACTGAAAAAATGTTCAAAATGTTATAATGAACAAGTTATCCGTTGACCGTGCTTTGATATCTTCACAAATAGCTATGAAAACGGGCTCTGATCAGTACCTTAAACACCAAAGCGCTCAAATCATCTCCGAAAACGCGTTGAAACTCTCGATTCCTCATTTCCGGCGACGGAAAGAAATTGACGACCGAATCGAGAAGGGGCCGCACACAATTCAGACTTCGAATCGCCGATCCGCAAGAGACTGTCGCCACTTTCGACGCAATCGTCAGCTGTTTTAATGTCTCCCCGATCTCCGAATCGCTCATTTTTTCGTGTTTTCCGTCGTGCTCATCGAGGAATTTGCGCATGAACTCGTCGTCTAAATCCGCAATCGAATAGCAAAGATCGGAACGGGCGGCGTCGAGAATCTCGTGTTCGTGAGTGTTTGGTCGGATTTCGAGCCAGTTTTCCGTGTCCGAAATGTTCAGAAATCTGCGTGCCATCGCATCGATAATTCCCGTTCCGTTCGCGTACGGAACCGTCACTTTCACCGCCTTCACGCCCAGTTTTTGCTCGATCGAATCTAGCGAATTCTCAAAGTTCGCCTCTTTTTTGTCCATTTTATTGACGAAAAAGTGCGCGGGAAGGCCGAATTTGGAACTTTGTGCCCAGACGGTCAGTGTTTGCGGCTGCACTCCTGCGGAAGCGTCGATTATGCAGACGATGCCGTCGAGGACACGCACGCAACGCTCCACTTCGACACGGAAATCCACGTGGCCCGGCGTGTCGATCAGGTTGATTCGGTGGCCGAGCCAGTCCAGATTGACGGCCGCCGATTGCACTGTGATGCCTGGAAATTGTATATATATATATATATATAGATATATACAATGAAAGTGCGCTCCAGCGAAATCAAAGCGGAAATCATTTAAATTTTTTCGGGTAAAAGCCCAGAAAATAACCTCTTTCCCGTTCGATATCCAAAAAATCGGTGACCGTCGTCCCTTTATCCACATTTCCGGCCACACTGATCGCCCCGGCCAAGTAGAGCAATCGCTCGGTTACTGTAGTTTTGCCGGCGTCCACGTGTGCCACAATTCCGATATTTCTGATTTTCGAGCTGAAGCGACGACGGGCCACGGCGCTTCCGGCGGGCACGAAAAGTCGTAGAATCATCTAGAAATGTTCGAAGAAAATAATTTAACAAAATCTCAAGAACTCGATCGGTAGTGAACCTTCGCTTTCTCCCGCATTTGCTTCCACAAAAATCGATTCATTTACAGTTTTCAATGAGAACGGGTGAAAATTCAGGGGGAATTCACACAAATGGAAGGGGAAATATATTAGAATAGGACGGGAAAAACGGTATGAAACGGAAGAAATGGGTTGAATCGACGGTGGTCCAGAGGAATCAGAAGATTTAGGCGATTTGGTGGCCAGACTTGGCGAGTTCCTCCCTGCAAAATTGACAAAATTACGGTGTTAGGTAAAAGAGTTGAAAAATTCGAATTTTCGGAACAAAAAAGACTTTGAGCGAAAAATTGCTAAAAGGCCGTACTTGAGCTGCTTGGAGAACTCGCTCTCGTGAGTCTCGTCGTCCCAGTTGTCCTCCCACACGTTGACCTCCTCGTCCTCTCCCTCGCCGCGCTCCGGCCACTCCTGCACCGGAAACTCTTCGAATTCCTCCTCTTCGACCTCCTTCTTCTCCACATTCTTCACCGGATCCTTCTTTCCGGCGGCGGCGGCGGTGCTCGACGACGACATTTTTTGCTTGGCTGAAAATTAAGTGAATAAATGTGCAAACAGCGAGAAATTCCAAGGGAAAAGTATTAAAAAGGCATGAAGAACCTTCTAGAACGCAAAAGAAGCACAAAAACATTATTTTTTAGATGAAAGGCGGGGAGAACGAATAATGAGAAAAGTAACAAAAATAGAGCTAGAACAATAAGAAAAACAAGAAAGAACCTAGAGAATCTACAAAAATCTACAAAAAGTGGAGTTATTCCTGCTGCTCCTTCTCCTTCTTCGCCTCCTCCAACTTCTCTGTGGTTCGCAACGGCAACGCTTTCGCCTTCGCCTCCAGATCGGCCACCTCGCCCTCGCTCAGCGCCATCGTGCCCCTCATTCCCTGTTTCGGCTCGATCCATCGCGGATAGATCTTTCCGTGCAGGCGCCATTCTCCGTCGACCACCGCGATGTGATTCTCGAACACCACGTACTCCACCACGTCTTTCGGCTCGTTCTCCGATCCTGAAAATGGGAATTTTTCAAAAAATAAAGCAGACTATTGCGAACGCGAAATTTGCAGCCATTTTCATCATTTTTCCGGTACCAACCTAGCAAAAGTGCTCCAAATCTATCGTACAGTGCCAATTTCTGTCTGGTATTCATTCGGACCGTAATCTGAGCGATGTCATTGCCCGACTTGGGCGGATTATCGAAGCAACGGACGGCGACGACGCGACTCGGCTCCAAGACCTCCAACAATTCGAATCGGACCGATCCGTTCTCGACGTCCGGCCACATTTTGGCGAACGCGTACTCTGTGATGTACTTGTGCATTTCCCGCCGGTCCCTCGATTCCAGGGCCTTGTGCGCTTGCACGTAAATGTCCTCCGCTTTCGCAGTAAACGTTTTGATGTCGAACTTTTCGAATCCCTGCTTCTTTCGAATCCGACTCGTGCCCATTCGCCAATTGTAGAATTTGTGCTGCATTCGTTGTTTAACCTCGTCGAATTTGTTGTTCACGTCCGTAAAAGAGGCCGGATTCTCGGGTGGAACATATGGATCGGCGATTCCATCTGAAATTTGCAAGTTTTAAAGTAAAAGACAAAAATTCCACTTACAAATCGACTGAAAAGTGATCTGAGCCTCATTCCAGACCCTCGGTTGTGCGTCTTTGTACGGATTCACGCCACGCTTCAACAATTCTGTGCGCATCTCCGACGGAGACATTTGTGACTCTCGTTCCCGCGCAGAATCGTGAGGGAGCTCGATTAAAAGTGTTTTTCGGCCGCGCATCTGAAAAAAGGACAAAAGTACAGTGAAAAACTAGAATTTTTCGTACCCTCCTGAACATTTTCTCGTTCACATGTGTATTTCGGTTGGCTTTCGCCTTGTTCGAGCGCGTGACACCCGTGAATCGCTTCATGTCGTTCGCCTCCATGTGATGATGGACGCTGGCAGACTGGACTGCTTGAGCTGCTTGGGCCGGAGCCAGGAACTGACGCGCGAGCTGCTGACACGCCCGGCCGAGCATTCTTTCTACAAGTTCGTGTTTCTTGCGGGTTTATACATGGACATCTTCAAGCACGCTTGACTTTATACATACCAACACAAAAAGACAACAAAATTTCGACAAAATTCGACTGAAAACTGTGTTTTTTTGAAGTTGAAACGTTGGAAAATTATCATCAAAAATGAGGTGCGACGGGGCGCGTTTGCATCATGCCCGTCAAGTTAAATGCTTGCGGACTTGCGCGTGTTGCGGAGTCGGCCCCTTCTTCGTGGAAATTAGTCAATTTCTTCATTTTAGAGTAAATACTTGTGAAAATGACGGATTACATGGCTCAAATGCTTAATGAGCTCATGGGATCGCAGCGAGACGCGCTCCCCGGCGAGGTTTGTTCGTAAAATCTAGGAAAATCGTAAAAATGCGAAATTTTCAGAGAAGAGAAGTTCGCTACGATGATCCGAACGTTTGCACCGATTTCTTGGTGGCTTTTTGTACACACGACATATTTCGAAACACGAAGAACGATTTGGGATTCTGTAAATACGTAAGCTTTCGCAAACTTTCGCTAAACTCCAAAATTTCCAAATTTCAGACAACACACGACGAGAGCATGAAAAATTCGTATCAAAACTCGGACAAGAAGGGCCGAATGGGCTTTGAGAATCGATTTTTCGAGCGAATTCGTCGAATCCACGAAGATGTGCGGCGCAAAATTCAGAAACACGAGGATCGGCTTCAGGTCACTCAGGGAGACTCAAAAGTAGCCGAGGAGACGTTCGAGAAGAAGTTGGCCGGAATCGAGGACCGCAAGACGGTTTTGACGAAGAAAATCGAGGATCTGATGGTGGAGGCCGAGTTGGAGGGCGAAAAAGGAAATGTGCAGGCGGCGCAGACAGCCGTGGACCGGGCCGATAAAGCGAAAATGGAGAGAGAGGAGCTGAACGAGGAAGAGGAGAAACTCAAGGTAGGAAAATGTGAAATTAATCGCTTTTGACCAAAAAAATCAAGAAAAAAGTGTTTTGTTCAGAGCGAGAAGGAGCGCGCGATGAACATGGAGGAGAACGTGACGGCAGGAAACCGTCAGATGCAAGTGTGCCAGATCTGCGGTTGCTTCATGCTCCAAAACGATGCTCCGCAACGCGTCGACGACCATTTGACGGGAAAACTGCACATTGCCTACCAGCTCATCGCGGACACCATCAAATCGATGGAACTGGAGCAAGAGGAGAAGAAGAAACAGCGATTCGAGGAGGCGAAAGAGCGAAATGCGAAGAGATTCGAGCCGAAGAGACGGAGCCGGAGCAGGAGCAGGTCGAGGGACCGCCGGGAGCACAAAGAGCACCATAGGGACCGGGAACGGGACCGGAAGGAGCACCGGGAGCACAAGGATCATCGGCATCGTGATGATCGGAAGGATCGGAAGGATAGGGATAGGGACAGGGATAGACATCGATCCGAGAAAGAGAGAAGGGTACGAACGCTCTTTTTGCCATAATTAGACACGTTTTCAATTTAAATGTTTTTTTTTTCATTTTATTTCAGCGTCACTAGCCGCATTGCACCCATCCAGTCACGAATCCCACGCCTGAAGATGCTCATTGTCTTTCCCAAGTACGTTTTTCAACCCAACGACGCTTGAAAGGTGAGTGGCCGCGGTCTTCCAGATTTTTAGGCGTTTACAGCAACATTTTATCATGCCCTGAGTCTCCGCCGGCAAATTTGAGTAATTGTTCAGTTAGTTTGCCCAGAATTTTCTAAGACAAATTTCCATCTCCTCAAAACTTTGATTCTCTTTTTGCAGAATCGTCCGCAATACGCCATCATCAACGTCTGATATTCATTTTTAACTGTTTTAAATAATAATTGCCTTCTTCCCGTTCTTTTCCACCCAGAATGAACTTTTTTTTGACCCATTCTCGCCGTCTTCTCATTGTCTGTCGCAAACGCGCTCTACCGAACACCTCTTTCGCTTTTCGGCGCGTTTTTCAATTTGACTGCCATTTTGTCCATTTTTCGCGTCAGAAATGTCTGCTTTCTCGCAGTCAGGCATCAAATTTCATCGAGGAACTCGAACACTGGAAATCAATAAGCAATTGATAAATAATTCGATAGAATTTCCCGACGGTTTCAAGTTTGGACTGAAAGAGAAACACAGGTTGGTTTTTATCAAATTAGGCATTCTCAAAGCCTCTGAAGATGAAAAATAGGGAGTTTTAGCAGTTTTTGTGCTAAAAATTGAAGATAATCAATATTTTGAGCCTCAAAATGTTTCTTTTTGGATAGAAACAGCTTTTCAGCGAATAAAGCAGTCAAATTGCAAATTTTGTTTTCGCAGGTACTTCAAGCAATTCATAGAAGACGTGACGAGATTCAACGAGAAAGTTTCGGAAAGTACAGAGCCGATATACTCAAAAGCGACGACCCGAATCGCGAAATGGCTTCTGGAAGACACGGAGAGCGGCGCGACGGCGACGTCGGTTTTCAGTCCGCACGAGTCGGCGGGCACCATTCGCACCGCCCTTGTTCAGTGCAATTTCACCGATATCGGACGGCACATACGCGATTTGAAGCTGAAAATTCTGGAATTGGAGGAGAAACGGAAGGGAGTGACCGTGATTCTTGTCACTGAGAACGACGCGATACACTCGATCATCGATCGGATCGCTAGCGCTGTAAAATCTCGATGTTTTTCCCAGTGTAAATGCGATTTTCCAGAAGTCCGGCCTCTCGATAGTGCTGATACGTCAGTTCGAGTCGTTGCGTCCCCAATTCCTCGACTCGCTGATCTCGCTGATCTTCTCGACCCAATCCACTCGCCACGTCGTCGCCCGTCTTCGATTCGTCGTCTGCGTCTCCACTTCTCCGTCCTTTTTCACTCAAACCTGCGCCACGAACACTCTGACCCTTCTCCAGCTGCAACAATTCAAGTTTACGAGACTCGACGACGTCTTTGAAAAAATCGTCGCAACGGGCATCCACGCGGGCTTCCGTCCGCCGATTCCAAAGTCCAAAAGCATTGAAGACGACGATCCGAACCGCCTGTATTCGTTCGACTGCGCGCCGGCCGTCTTCTCCGGACCCTTCCTCAAATACCTCAAAGACCGCTTCTTCGGATGCGATTTCTCGGTTTCGGCGCTCGAAAAAGCCATCCAATTCGCGCTTCTTCAAAAATATTTGGAAGATGCGACGTGGCGAGAAGACGTCCATGAGGCCGAACTTCAAAAGTACGACGTCGTGTTCGAGGCGTTCAAACGCGAATTCTGGGAGGGCGACGCCATTTCGCTGCACATTCAGCTACAATCGGAGCCGAACTTCTGGAAGGAATTCAAGGAGAGCACGATTTTTCAGCAGCGAAAACAGTTTTTGTTCGACACAAACTCGCGCACGAATCTCGTCGAATTCGCGCAGAAACTTTGCGACGATTTTGCGGAAATCGACGAGAATTGGTGCACGACATTGGAGGACTTGATGCGGAAATTGGGAGAGACGAGGCTTCTCGCACCGCCGACGCCCACGCAATCGAAGCCGACCGTCGGGCGGATGAGCATGGCCGAATGGCAGAAGCAGAGTAAAGCGGCGATCGAGGCGAAACAGAACGATCCGATACGCGCGGCCAAAAGTGCCGTTTATGCGCATGTTATGGTACGGATAGGCCTTTCTCTAAATTTTGAAACTTTCGGTATTCTTTCCGTTCGAAATGGATCGCATTCGCATTATTTTGCGCGAAAATCTCAGAGCTGGACAAATTTCGGTCCAGGCTTTTTAAGGCCTGGACTTTTGGCCAAAAGTGCAGGCCTCGACAGACCTTCAAAAAGCCTTTTCACAAAAATCCACGCCGAAATTGCAGAGAATGTTCGAGTCGACGCTGAAACCGTACCCATCCACGTGGCGCAACGTCGTCGGCGCCCCATTCTGGACGAATGGCGAAGTGAAGGTGTCGCTGGACTCGTCGGACGAATTCGACATTGAAAAGTGTCTACTCGAGGGCCCCGCCGACCCGAATCACCCGATTTCAGTCGCCTGGCGAGCACTTCTCAGCCATCGCAGCTTCAAAATAGTGCCAATGACAGAGTGGGCTGCGGAGTTTTTGAAACATGTAAATGCGCTCCAAATTTCCATTGAAAATGAAAATGATTTTCAGGTGAAAATGAGCATGAGCAAAAAAGAGGCGAAAAATGCGTTTTTCGCGGCCGCCGGACAATTGGAGCACATTGGGCTGATTCGTGGCTCCGCCGACCGTCAATCTGCTAATGTTAATGTTTTGTACCATCCACTCTCGGTCATTCCCCATATTTGATATCTTTTTATACAGTAACATTCGAATTCGCACTCGTTCTTCCATTTTCGGCGATTCTAGCGATAGAGGTGTGCACTAGCTCGGATTGGTAAGACGGGTTTATTGGGGTAACTGTCCTCCTGGCAGTCTGCATTTGAAATCGGAAATCCTTCAATTCCTTATTCCTCTTTTTCTGAATTCTCTTGGCACGGTGCCATGACGTTTCGAAATCCCAATCGTTCTTTCTTATCGGAGACCTTTGTCGGCGTCCTTATCACTAATCTCCGTCTGTAATTAAGTCGGCTTCTTTGAAACTTGCAGCAAATCCGCTCGAAGCTCACACTTTTTTACTGAGCACTTATTAATCTAGTTAGACAATTTATTAATCTAATTAGGTGTCATATCAATCAGACTTGCCAAATCCCGGGCCGGCCCGGCAGGCCGGAAGTTAGACCTCAAAAAAAATATGCAAAAAAAATATGAAGGAAGAGGAAAACGCGTGCGGCAAAATTGCTAAAATGGCGTACCAGAGTTGCAATCAATCGCTCCGCCCACTCTTGAGAAAATTTTCGTAATTTTTGTGAAAATTTTGCGACTTTAAACAGCAATTTCTATTTTTTAACAGGTTTTTATGCTATAACATTGCCTTTTTCGTCTTTTTTTCTATTTCTGCTGGTTTTTACAATGAATCTTCGAAATTGAAGCAAAACTAGTTCGCTTTGAATTTTTAGGTGCATCCTCCCGGGCCGACCGGGCCGGAAAATTTCCAATTTTGGCCCGGCCCGGCCCGTTGCAAGTCTGATATCAATCTTATAAGGCCGCCGTTAGATTAATAACGAAATGTCAGAGGATTAGTGATAAAAATGCCGACAAAGACTGTGATGGGAAAGTATGTCATGGCGCACCGTGCCAAGAGAATTCGAAAAAGAGAGTTGAAGGATTTTCGACAGAAAAAAGCAGTGGTTTACCATGGTAAATCAACAGTTTTTGTTAAAATTCCCAACAGGGAATTAATTTCCTTCAGGATCGTCTTAACTTTTAAAAATTGTTTTTTTTTTTCAGTTTTCAGACAATTTTTGTGGTATAATTGAATTCTTTGCAAATTTCAGGACGTTCAAAACGCAGTTCCGTCTCTTTTTCATTTGACCAATCGAAACACGAAACACATTGAAACATTTATTTTTCGAGAAAAAATGGGACCTAAGACAATAGTTTAGCATATTTAAAATTAATTAATTGCAAAAAGGATCACAATGAAACTGAAAAAAGTTGATGAGTTTGGTGGAAGAAGGAACTGAAGAAAAAATCGATAATCGCGGACACTGGAGGATACAAAGTAAGAAAAGGGGAAAAAGAGGTGTTTTTTTGGAGTGGCTAAAGCTCGTTGGAAGAACTTCACAGATGGATTTGGATTTGGTTGGGAATGGGGGGAATTATCTGCAAAAATACACATTTTCAGGGCGTATACTCGACCTGAGCGGGTTCTCGGACAAAAACTGGACATTTTGTAAGGCGTTTTCGCTGTGAAGCGAAAAAACGCGCCGGGAAAAACGAGTAAAGTGAAGACAAAGGGATTATTGAATTTTTGTAAAAAGAGAGGGGGATTGGGGGGGCAGAAAAAGTTGTTGCAGACTGACTCACCAAAAAAGAAATTCTCTCGCGAGACTGAAAATATCACAAGAAGCAAAAGTGGGTGTGGGAAGAAGAAGAAGAAGAAGAGAAGAAGGAGGCGGAAGATGTTAGTAGGGATGGAATCGCTGTGATGTCGTCGCGCCTCCGGATCCGGCGCCGCCCGTTGACGACGTCGTCTTGCCGCCGCCGCCGCCCGCCGACGTGTTCCCGCTTTGCGGCGGCGTCGGACCGCCTTTCATGAACGGCGCGCCGATAAGCATACTAAAAAAATGGAAAATGGTTGGTTCGGTCGGCCGAAAGAGTGATCGTGTGTGGACAGAAGGGAAGAGAAATGAAAAACCAGCAAAAACATGCATTCTTTCTGAGCAAACGGTTCATTTTGCGCTCCGGCGCACAACTTGCGGTCGCTCTTTCATTTTTCGACGATTCTAGGCCACGGAAGTTTGTGAAATTTGATTTTTATCGACTTTTTTGAGGAATAGCTCGACAAAACGTGTTTTCCGGTCAATTTTCGAGTTAACTACGCAAGAAGCGCGGGAAAATCACGTTCTTGTACCAATTTGCGAGGTGATCGAGATTTTAGACGAATATTATCGAAGAAGCTGTTGATTTAACCTCATTTTCCGATCTTTTACTTCGCGCGCTTTCGTGGCCTAGAATTCCGTCGAACGACCGCGCGCCTGTGCGCGTTTGCCTCAAAAATTTCCGAATATTAGGCCACACTTTTCTCTAACTAGACATTTACAATATCGATTTTACACCGAGAAACGTGGAAAGCTCACCTCTGCGCATACTGATTGAGCAATTGCTGCTGCTGCTGGTGCTGTTGCACGGCCGCCACATCATAAGTCTGCCATTGGGCGGCGGCGGCGGCCGCCGCGCCCGCATCCATCGGCTTTCCGTCGGCGCCCATTTGCTGCCCCGCCGCGTTGTAAATCAGCCCATTTTGTCCCAGGTAGAGCTCTGCAAATATATTGCCATTTACTAAGAGGGGGCGTCGCCATTCTTTTGCCATTTGAAATGGAAATGAGCGACGTGCGAGTCACGGTCTCCCACGGCGCGAATGATTTCAATGGGGCGCACTTGCAACAGGCGGGCTGTGTCGATTTACGCGGCGGTCGATTAATTAATTTTTAACGGGAGTTCGCGTTCTTTCCATGTTTTCTGTACAATACACCTATTTTTTTGTACGCCTGGAACCTGGATTCGAATAATTAGAGCACTAGCTACGTTTTGGTAACAGAAATCTTGCATATCGTTGAGAATTAGCCGCGTTATTTAGATTTGAAGGTTTGGTCTGGATTTTGATGTTTTTCGAATAGTTTTCGAAAGCTGCTCAAGAAAACTAACCGCCGGAACCTGAATTTTGTGAAGAAAAATTCAGCGAACATTTTTATCGTTCGTTGGGCTCATGAAATGCAAAATGAGCTGAAATATAAAGGTTTGAAGTTTTGACGAAATGCGAAAATGGCGCTAAAAACATGAAAAACTCTAAATTCTGTAAAGAACGGTTTCAAATCAGTAAAATAATGTTTTCTAGACGTTTTTCAAGTCAAAAAGAAAGAAATAAAGGTCGTAAACTCGAATTGAACTGCATTTTTAGACCTGCAAATTTTCAAAAAGTTACAACGACACTCCGCAATTTGCGAGCGCCCTGGGAGACCGTGGCGCGAGTGCGCTAATTTCAATCGATCGATTTCCGATAAAGCGCACTTGCAAACCCACTTTTTGAACACTTTACACATAAAGAACACGTACTTTTCTTTGAAAGGGACAAAAGTTTGGAAAGGACACTCCGAGGGCGGGACACTGAACTTAAAAATGTGTGTGTGTGTGTGTGTGTGTGCTTGCGATTTTCGGTGTCCGAGAGGGATAAAAAAAGCTAGGTTTGATTGGATGGGGCAACTAAAATCACTCTTTTTGGGGGAGGTAAACGGAAAGATTTTTTTTTGAGAGGAGGGGGGTAAAAAGTGAGGTGGGGTAGAGGAGGGGCCTAGGAAATTCTTAGGCCAGCCAGGGGAGGACAAAAGGAGCGGGATGTCTAGGTTGGATTACGGTAGGCTAGAGATAGATAGAGAAAGAGAGAGAGAGAGAGAATAAATGAGAAACGAATGTGGACAAACCTTGAGCGCCTTGCGAGTTTTGTTGTTGCGTCGTTCCGGGCTGAATCAGAAGCTGCTGGTTGAAGAGTGCGGCACGGGCGGCCAGCTGAAAACGACTATCCAAAAGAAAAAGACGGGGAGGCGTTGGGGCGGGGGGGCGTGCTTTGTACAGAGTGTGAAACCAGCGAGAGAAGGAGAAAAACAGATGGATGAGGGGACAGGTTGAGGGCAAAACACGTCATGCCGAGACGGGGAGCAACATTTTTTTGTTCCTATGAAGATACTGTATGAAAGTGCCCTCCCCCCCCCGTACTGTGCAGAAATTGTGTTCACAAGACGACGAACCTCTTGCTGAACGGCGGCCAACTGCTGTTGTTGCAATAGATTCGTGACGAGATGCTGCTGTTGAATTTGCACACCCTGAACACTGCCTTTTTGAGAGACCTTTTCCCGATAGACCCCTTGCACGGCGACCAAAAGTGTAGAAAGGGGCGTGGCCTAATCTGAGACGCGTTTTCTGAAAATTGCCGCAATTCCAGCACACTTTTCCGATATTTGTGTGTTTGATATCGACGAAAGAAGACATTAAACAGAGAAAACATTAAAATTTTCGTGAAAACGCCGCGTTTGAGACGTTTTTGACATATTTCGCAATTTCGGAATTTTCATACCGGCCGATCTGAATAGTTTTGAGACGAAATGAGTGTCGGAAGTGATTAAGCACGTTAATACAAGTATTTTAAGCGTTCAAACGGCAAAAAGTATCGGCGAATGACTGAAATTCGCGCATTTTCAGCACAAAACTTGAAAATCGATTCAATTGATTCATTTCTGAGTGAAACCTGCTCGTTTTAAGCTCAAAAAGTGCGCGCGATGATTAGTTTAACAAAGTTATGCAATCACATCGTCGAAATCGTACAAAATTTGGGTCATTTTGACGAAAAACATGAAAAATGGGGTTAAATTTCGAATTTCGCGCCAAAATGGTGATAAACCGTGCACGCTAGGCCACGCCCCTTTCTACGTTTTTGGTCGCCGTGCCTTGCAAAAAGGTACCTGTCCGTTGCCCAAAAGTGCGGCTGCCGCCAATTGCTGTTGTGCCTGAGCCTGTTGTTGTTGCGCGGCAATTGTGGCGGCCGAGGAGGCGATCGCCAGCGGGTTGAACGTCGGTTTCGGGCGGTACGTTATTGTCGCGCCTTTTGGAGGAGCCTGGAATCATTTTTTATTCGACGAGACAGGAAAAGTATGACAAGACTTTCAAAAGCATAAAATGAATCGGTTTATATCCTCCTCAAACCAATTTATCTCAAGTCACTGTAGAGATGGCAAAAATTTGTCAACTAATAAAATATTCATTAAGACATTGTCACGGCGACCAAAAACGTTGAAAGGGGCGTGGCCTAGCGTGCACGGTTTTGTCACCATTTCGGCGCGAAATTCGAAATTTAGCCCCATTTTTCATGTTTTTCGTCTCAAAAATTACCCAAATTTTGTACGATTTCGACAATGTAATTGCATAACTTTGTTAAACTAATCATCGCGCGCACTTTTTGAGCCGAAAACGAGCAGATTTCATAGCAGAAATGAATCAATTGAATCGATTTTCAAGTTTTGTGCTGAAAATGCGCGAATTTCAGTCATTCGCCGATACTTTTTGCCGTTTGAACGCTTAAAATACTTGTATTAACGTGCTTAATCACTTCCGACACTCACTTCGTCTCAAAACTATCCAGATCGGCCGGTATGAAAATTCCGAAATTGCGGCGGCGATTTCCGCGGAGAGCGTACTGCGAAATATGCCAAAAACGTCTCAAACGCGGCGTTTTCACGAAAATTTCAATGTTTTCTTTGTTTAATGCCGTCTTTTGTCGATATCAAACACAAAAATATCGGAAAAGTGCTGGAATTGCGGCAATTTTTCAGCACAAAACTCATTTTCAGCACAAAACTTGAAAATCGATTCAATTGATTCATTTCTGCTATGAAACCTGCTCGTTTTAAGCTCTAAAAGTGCGCGCGATAATTAGTTTAACAAAGTTATGCAATTACATCGTCGAAATCGTACAAAATTTGAGTAATTTTTGGCGAAAAACATGAAAAATGGGGTTAAATTTTGAATTTGGCGCCAAATGCCCCTTTCTACACTTTTGGTCGCCGTGCGATCCCTCACAATTCCGCCCGGTATCGATTGATCGCATCATGACTTCTATTATCACATTGATACACATTCGATTGACATTCATTATCATTTGTGCACATACTCTCTCTCTCCATCTCTCTTCGTCACGACTATATTAATCGGCCATGCAGAGAAGTGTCAACAGAAATGTTACCTCGAGCAGAATCTGACACACTTGTGCCATGCACAGGTTGATTGCGTCGGCGGTGCCCGATAGTGTGACGGCGCGTTCTGTCGAGTGCGGCAGCATTTCCGAGGCCACTTGGATCGAGGCGCCCGTCGCCTGAAAAAAGCGTTTATCGATTTTTGAGCGAACAGAAGACGGAGGGCGGGTGGGTACCTCTCTGATGTCCTTGATCTTGCTGCCGCCCTTTCCGATGAGACTTCCGCACTGCGTCGCCGGCACGATCACCCGCATCGTGATGGGCGGTTTGGGAACCGAGTTGGGCAGCAGGAGCATGTCCTCCTCGAACTTGTTGCACACCATGTTGAACGCCTTGCCGATGACGCCGAGCGTGCCGGTGATTGTGACGATGCGTTCGGGGCACGAGCCGTCCGAAATGTTGATTTTCGCGCCCGACTCCTCGCGGATCTTCTTGATCTGATCGCCCTTTTTGCCGATTATGCTGCCGACCTCCTTGCCCTGCATCAAAAGTCGTATCGTCAGCACGAGGTTCGTCGCGTTCGGCGAGTTCTCGCGCGGAGAACTCGACGAGCTCGGGTCGCCGAGGTGCTCGCCGAGCCCGATCGTTGACGACGCCGATGAGCTGCAAAAAATTGTGTACATTTTATCAGTTAAAGGACCAGGGAACCCAAAATTTTTTTGTTTTTTTTGTGAAATGTTTTTGTGACTGTTTGAATTGTCTCTAATTGCCTCATACACTGGTGAAATGCTGCCTCTCAAAAATGCCAAGGAACGAAACGGCGTGCAGTTGAAGTTGTGGCCGTGGCCTAGCGCCAATGGCCTAGAAATATGCGCTTCTCGGCCATTTTATTTTTTCCGCTTTTTTACCGGTTTTTTTCCAAAAATTCACGGTTTCTTCCATTTTTCAGTTGATTGACATTTGTTCGGCACTTACTTATTTTTTCACTGCTAAAAAATTGTTTTCATTCAGTCGATATGAAGTGCCAAAATAGGAGAAACTGTGAATTTTTGGAAAAAAACCGGTAAAAAAGCGGAAAAAATAAAATGGCCGAGAAGCGCATTTATTTTTATATATTTTTCGGCCATTGGCGCTAGGCCACGGCCACAACTTCAACTGCACGCCGTTTCGTCCATTGGCATTTTTGAGATGCAGCATTTCACGAGTGTATGAGTGGCAATAAGAGACAATTCAAGCAGTCACAAAAAAATTTCACAAAAAAATCAAAAAATTTTTGGGTTCCCTGGTCCTTTAACGTCTTTTTGATATCTTCACTCGCCGCTAAGATACATTGCCCCCCTCAATTCAAAGCATTTTATCTCGGCTGTGGTTGAAGATATCAAAAAGTGTTCAACTAACAAAATATGCACACTGGTTTAATGAACATTTTATTAGTTGACAACTTTTTGCGATCTCTACCCACAATTGCGATAAATCGCTTTCACTCACCCGTTCGCATTTCTATTCGACGTGGCCGCCTGGACTGCGTACGATCCGAGATAATCTGCAAGAAAGTTCAACTATCAAGTGTCAAAGTGTGTGTGTAATAATAAGGCTACCTGCTGACGTCGGCTGCTGCTGCGGATAGGAGAGGTAGGTGGCGGCCGACGCTCCGGGAAACATCGCCGGATCCATTGTCTGCAAATGCAGATTCTTGACAAGTTTTAACGAGGAACGACGCAAAAAGCGATGTTGTAACAGGTCTATAAAAACTAAAAACTGGGTATGATGTGGGATGGACGGCTGTTGAACAGGGGGGGGGGGCATAAAAGAGGGAGAGCTCGACGGAGAGATTTGTAATAATTGAGTAGTTGAGCGGCGGCAGAAAACGAGTAGATGATATTGTATGTCATTGGCTCTTATCAGCTCAGATAAGAAACATGGGCGGTGCGGGGCGGTGCCGAGACACTCTCAAACTTTCGACTCGAAAGGACCATCTGCGCGCGAGCACTTTGCAACAATAGAAACTTGGAGCAAGTACATGAATAATTGGGAGGAGGGGAGCTTCTTCTTCTTTCTATTCACCTTCCTTTCATGTATGAATAGGAATAGTCACTAACTACACACACATAGTCATACAATCGAGCGAAGCAAAGGACTATCATAAAATCATAGAAAGTGAGAGCAAATAGAGGGGAGAAGGAGAAGAAGAAGAAGAAGAAGCTGAAATTCGATATGGGAAAAGCGAAAGGAAGAAGGGAAAAAGAGAAAGGTGTGTGTGGGGCACACCTCTACTCATGTTTCTAGGCGGGGACTTGGAAATTTCAGATTTTGTTAGAGGTTGGAAGTATTGTCGCATCACTTGTGAGCCGTTTTCGTTCACATTGAACAGTTTTGAAACAAACGATCGTAAAGACAGCCGTGTGGGCGCAAGTTTTATGGTTTTGGAAATGCGCAAATTGTTGGGCACAAAATTTGCGGCAACTTTTCAGTTGACGACATTTTGAAATAGACAATAGTTTTAGAGATACAGGTCTCGAAAAGGCATTGTCGAGATATGAGCGTATAACTCAAAAACGAAGCGGTTTGGAGTAAAACTGTCAATTACAAACTTGCTGAGCACAAAATTTGCAACATATTTGTCGTTAACAACTTTTACAAATAGTCATTGGTTGCCGAGATATAAGTCTTCAAATATCGGGGTCCCTTAACAAAAATGAAAATGCCGATGGTGTGCAAACTTGCGCAAGCTGCCGAACATCTGGTACCATAGGACAGTTCAAACATAGAAGGCACACAGCTGAGAGAGAGAGAGAGAGAGAGAAGAAGAAGAAGAGCATGTGAAGGTCCGCCAATCTCGATTCATATAGAATTACACGGCGGCAGAAATCCAATACTTTTTGTGTGGAAATGGTGGTGGTGGAGCAGCGGCCTTCGACGACCGTGTCCTACTAAAATCGGTGCTAATGGCTTGTGATTGATGCGGACAAAACGAGAGACGACATGGAGAATTGCACAATTGCCTAAAAAGTTAAGGGAAGGATTCTTTGCGAAGCTTTCGCTCGCAGCCGATAATGCAATTAGGAGGCCCAAGACTATGTGTGGCGGCGAGTGGAGAATTCCATTAGGAAACAAAAAAAGAGAATACGCTCAAGACACATGTACATACAGCTCTCTCTCGCGCGCGTGATGTCTTGTTATCAATGTCTAATCAAGTGCATGACGAGAGAGTGAACGGTTGCGAGAGAGAGAGAGAGAGAGAGAGAGAGAGAGAGCATACCGCGGTACGGACGGTACACAAGAAGAAGAAGAAGAAGCGACGACCCGAAATGTTAACAGAGAGCAACCGCCCGATCGGCCGCCGCTTTCGAGACCGTTAAAGGGGGGGGGGCTGGACGAGACACGATTAAAATAAATAGAGAGAGCTGGATGTACAATAGTTGTAGCAGCTGCATGGGTGGTCGTGGGGGTCGCGGAAGAATTTTTATCTTTTTTTGAAAATTTTTTTATGAAATGTGATCAACTGACGAAATGTCAAGCAAAGTGAACTGTGCTCATAGAAAAATAATTGTAAATTTAGCTTTTCATACAAAAAAGTTAGCTCTTTTTTCACGCAACAACTCGAATAACTTTTTTGTATGAAAAGCTAAATTTACAATTATTTTTCTGTGAGCACAGTTCACTTTGCTGCACATTTCGTCAGTTGATCACATTCCATAAAAAAATTTTCAAAAAAAGATAAAAATTCTTGCGTGGAAGCCTTCAGCAATTCGCGTGTCGAAAACGAGCCAATCGGACAATATCGGAACGATTTCCGAGACTGGCGAAGAGCGAGCGAAGAGAGCACCACAAAATGAATGAATGTGAAGAGGTCCGAAGAGGTGGCTCTCGAGAATATCATCGTGATGCTCGCCCGCGCGGGGGACCATTCAAGTGTGTTGGCGGTTCGACGAGCCTTGATTCCACGATTTCCACTCGCAAACGGTTAAAAATCGTTGATGATGCCGCGCGTTCAATGTCTCGGAAAAACCGGAAAAAACTACAGGTTTTTCTGTAAAAACTCGGCCGAAATTTGCGTTAAAAACGCGGGTGAGCGCGGAAGAACACGGAAGAATTTTTATCTTTTTTAGAAAATTTTTTCATGAAATGTGATCAACTGACGAAATGTATAGCAAAGTGAACGCTGCTCATAGAAAAATAATTGTAAATTTAGCTTTTCATACAAAAAAGTTATTCGAGTTGTTGCGTGAAAAAGGGGGCTAACGGGGAAGACGGAAGGAATAACTTTTTTGTGTGAAAAGCTAAATTTACAATTATTTTTCTATGAGCACAGTTCATTTTGCTCTACATTTCGTCAGTTGATCACATTCTATGAAAAAATTTTCTAAAAAAGATACAAATTCTACGGTATTTTTTGAAAATTTGCGCAAGAAATTTGAATATTTTCAAATATCCTTAAGAAATTAGCAAGAAATTTTCAAAAAATACCGTAGTTTTAGGGGCACGGTTACATATTCGTTCAGCCGTTTTTCACGCAAATTTCGGCCGACTTTCGACAGAAAACCGTGCGGTTTTTCCGGTTTGGGGGTTGAAGCTAAATTATTTTTTAATTTTCGTAAAATTCGTACCGCTAGTGGTGCGCATTCTGGTGGCACAAAAGTGCTCGACTTTTTTGCGCAATCAAGCCACCTGCGTCAATGAAAAATGCCCCCCCCCCCCGAGAACAGGTGTGTGCATGGGAGCGGAACCGTACTGAATTGAGCGTTTCACAAGAGAACGATGATACCGTTAGGCACGGGGCCAAAAAAAGGTAAGGTAAGGTAGGAATGGGGGGAGGGGGGGGAGAAGTAAATAAAGGGACGGAGTTGGAGGTGAGGCGAGCGAAAGCAGGACAGAAAAAGAGAGAGAGAGAGAGAGAGAGAGAGAGTGTCTCTATTTGTCCAAAAAGTGGAAAGACCTTGTGCCTTTAGCTACTCCTTCTCTCTCTCTCTCTCTCTCTCTCTCTCTCTCTCTTTCTCTCTCGATTCTGTGAGCAAACAGTCCCAATCGGAAGAGGCGAAGCGTAGAAAAGAGGCGAAGAGCAGCGGGCGGCGGGTATAGACTTCATTTTTTTAAAGGTTTTCATGCTTCTAGCTTAATTTGGGAGCTTGCAAATATTCGCCTAAAGAGGCTAAAAAGTAAGCTCACTAGATGCGGGAAAAAACGCAGAAACGCAATGTCTAGTCATGCCACGTTGCGAGATGCATGTGCGCTCCACTGATAACACGAACAAGTGAGTGATGCTTCGCGCGAGTATTCGGCCAATCGAAACTACAAAAATTGGGGGCGAAGAGCGAGAAGCGGGCGGAGACACAGACACCGCCCGAGGCTCTTGGAAATTCATATGCGCGCGCCCGCCCGCCCGCCCGCCCGCCGTTTTCAGATTCAAAATATTGAGAATGAGTGTTTGGGCCCCTCGACAATGCTTTTACAGGTTTATCCAGAGTCTGGTTGCCGCGGGCCACGGCCCGAAACTGACCGGCCAAGTTGTGGGGCCCGATCGGAACCCTTCGCTCCAGAGTTGAGCGGAAGAACTCAACGGAACAATTTTTATCTTTTTTAGAAAATTTTTTCATGGAATGTGATCAACTGACGAAATGTCAAGCAAAGTGAACTGTGCTCATAGAAAAATAATTGTAAATTTAGCTTTTCATACAAAAAAGTTATTCCTTCCGTCTTCCCCGTTAGCCCCCTTTTTTCACGGAACAACTCGAATAACTTTTTTGTATGAAAAGCTAAATTTACAATTATTTTTCTATGAGCACAGTTCATTTTGCTCTACATTTCGTCAGTTGATCACATTTCATGAAAAAATTTTCTAAAAAAGATAAAAATTCTTCCGTGTTCTTGCGTTGAGCTCTTCCGCGCTCAACTCTGGTACATACATACATATATGGTCGAGTTTTAGTGGAATAGTGAGTAAAGCCCCCAGTAATGCATGGGCTCTTCTTCCGAATGATGAGCAACGGACGGCCGGGGACGACGAAAATGAAGGAGAAGAAGAAGAAGAAGAAGAAGAAGAGGACCCTCTTTGGCGTACCGTGGGAAACGCGATGGAAGAAAGAAAGGAAAGGGGGGAGGGACGGAAGAAGGAATATTATTGAATTGAATAACCCAACTTTTCACATTTGAATACTTGATTTTCGGCGCCTAAACCTTTGCTTACCAATATTCGAGGCGTCTCCACTGCGAACATTTCGATGGGATGGTGATGAACAAGTTGTAGAGCGGTCCAGGATTCTGAAATATGTGCAATTGAGCAAGTTTGCGTATAACTTGAGAATGAATGATTTTGGAGTAAAAGTGTCAATTACAAAGTTGTTTGGAACCAAATTTGCAACAAGTTTTCAGTTGACAATTTTTTAAGATTATCATTGGTTTTTGAGATATAGGCGTTCAAAGATAGGAGACCTTAAACCAGGTCCTAACAGTCTCTAAAAGGCATTGTCTGAGAAATGAACGTATAACTCAAACGCGACACGTTTTGGAGTAAAAGTGTCAATTACAAAGTTGTTTGGCACAAAATTTGCAACACTTTTTCTCTTGACAGCTTTTTATAATAATCATTGGTTCTTGAGATATAGGCGTTCAAAGATAATCAGTTTCTAACCTATTGGTTCAAAAAGAAGGAAAAAGTTTCTAAGACCGGTAGCAAAAGACTAACATTCTCGGATGAAAATAACTGTAAAACCAAAGGTCCTCGGGGTGGTTGAAAAGAAAAATCGGATCACGACCTCCTCGGCTTTTCTTCAGAATCGTGCGTTCCCTAGACAAACACGGGCCTTATTCAGAGTAATAAATTTGTCTGCAAACACAGAAGAGAGAGAGGAAGAAGAAGAGGAAGAAGAAGAAGAAAAAGACAGATGTTTGGGAGAGTCTCTCAACTTCATTAAGCTCTCAGGGAGGGGGTCCGCACTTCAAAAAGCATTCCACATGTTAATAAAATCTAGTAAAAAGAGGAAGAGGGACCAGACGCGACTGGGCGGATGAAATGTGAAATGAGTGATGAAGTGAGAGAAAGAGTGCTCTCGCAAAGAATCCGTTTGCGTTTTGACGGATTGATGACGGGTGTGCGGTTGGGCCGACGGGGCACAACGATTCCCGCAGAGAGTTTGAGGACATTCCGTTCCACTTGGCACCCTGCGTTGAGCGGAAATGGAATTTTGAAAAAACGCCGGAAGACGGAAGACGGAAGACGGAAGACAATTTTTTTTTACGGAAAACGGAAGACGGAAGACGGAAGACAATTTTTTTGACGGAAAACGGAACACGGAAGACGGAAGACGGAAGACGGAAGGCAATTTTTTTTTACGGAAAACGGAAGACGGAAGACGGAAGACAATTTTTTTTACAGAACACGGAAAACGGAAGACGGAAGACAATTTTTTTACGGAAAACGGAAGACGGAAGACGGAAAACAATTTTTTTTACGGAACACGGAAAACGGAAGACGGAAGACAATTTTTTTACGGAAAACGGAAGACGGAAGACGGAACAAAAAAATTGTCAATTCAGAACCTTTTTCTCCGGTTTTTTTTTGTGAAAAAAATAATTAAAGCAACAAAAATTTTGGATCTGGGTCACTGTGCGTGGAAATTCGCGCTCTTCGGGGCCTGTAAATGGCTTCTGAAAAGCTATTACTCTTTTACGGTAAGAAGAAAAAATTCCGGAAGACGGAAGAAAATTTTTTTTAGGAAAACGGAAGACGGAAGAAAAAATCCACGGAAGACGGAATTCCGCTCAACTCTGCTCGGCACCTGCGTTGAGCGGAAATGGAATTTTGAAATACGGAAGAAAAATTTTTTACGGAAAACGGAAAACGGAAGACGGAAGACAATTTTTCTCCCGGAAGACGGAAGACGGAAGACGGAACAGAAAAATCCACGGAAGACGGAAGACGGAAGACGGAATTCCGCTCAACACTGCTTGGCACCTGCGCGTTTCTGCCGCATTTTGACTCGTTTCGCCTTTGAGCAGACGCGGATGGCGAACAGAGAGGTGTCGAGTGAATCCGAACCGAATTGGAGGCGAAAAAGAACACGAACAAGGGCGGTCCGTTGCTCGTTTGCAAACGGGGTACCACCCCGGTGCTTAAGGGTCGCAAACGAGCCGACTCATCAATCATCGATGGATGGGAAAAGCGAGAGAGAGAGAGAGAGAGAGAAGGAGCCGCCGCCCGGGGCTCATCGTTATCATGAATGGCACCACCGAAAAGAGCGAACACATGTACTTTTTTTGCTCGAGCTCAGAAACAGAGCCAAATGCGTGAGAGCGTCAGAGCGCTTTTGTCTGTAAAGCTACAATATCAGTTTCCGGAAGAGGAAGTCAGCCTGTCGATTGTAAAGCTAAGCTACAATATCAGTTTCAGCGGGCGAACTTTACAGGAACGGAACACGATGTTGCGTCTGAAAACAAGGAGAGAAGAAGAAGAAGAAGATAGGTTGGGAGAGAAAGAGGAAGAATTCTTCTTCGGAAAAGGGAGGACACGCTTCTGCGGATGCCCATCTTTTGTCACCGATTTATGAATATATGAAAAGGGAGGGCGGAGGGAGTGTGAAGTGCGGCAGAGACCCAGAACGCTCCTTTTGTGTGTGTGTATGTCGGGGCGGTGTGAAACCTTTTCCAGCACGTCGTTTTGCTCGCTTCTTCTCTCAAGGAGCTTCTTGAGAAGTAATGATGACAAGATTCGGCGCCGAGCTTGCCCAGATTTACACAAAAGACAACGGAAAGGGTGTTGAGGCGGAAGCGTTAATGCTTTTTTATTACCCGGCACACATTCACACCCACACCCACAAACCCCGTTTCGAACAGCCGAGACGGCGGCGCGCACACAATTTCCGTAATTGGCTCGACTTTTGTTTTGATGAATCGAATCGTGGAGGAGCGGGAAAGACAGATGACGGAACGATTTTGGCAAAAGGACACACACAATTGGGAGGGGGGACAAGCTTTTGCATTCAAATTTATCGACTAATTCGCCGGATCGCCCGTACAATTTCTGCGGCCGTAATAGGTCATGTACATTCCGAAATAGCGATGATGATCGCCAATCATCCAGTCGAGATGGGAATCCGAGCAGAGCGGGCTCTCCTGCGCGTCGCACTCTTTGAAATCCGCCGTCGACATGTCGTTGTTGTACCACACCTCGTTGCGATGATGACGAAACGCGGCCATTCCGTTCAGCGGCACGTGCGGCACAACGTCTTTTTTGTGGATCACACGGTACGAGTAGGGCACCATTGTGTCGTGAATGTCCGCGAACGCTTTGTCGCCGGTACGCGGCTCGCCGAACGTGATCATTTTTAGGTTGGACGCGGTGGCGAGTCGGTTGAAGACGAGGTAGTTGGCGGCGAGAGCGGCCATGGAGCCTCCCAGCGAGTGACCGCCGACCTGAAATGAGGGCCAGTCATCGAGTGTCGCTTGTGTCTAGTCACTCACCCAGATCTCGTAGCCCGGGTACTTGAGGCTGAGCGTGTTGAAATCGTCCTTCATTCCGCTGCTCCAGATGAGGTTGAACGCGCGGGCAAAGTAAAAACCGACGTTGCCGCCTCCGTACCACGCGGTCTGCACATACATTTTTCTGGTTTTGCGCGCACGGTCTCCAGAGCTGACAATATGGGCGTGGCCTCGGCGGCCAAATGGCGTTTTCATGAAATGAGCACGTTTTCTCTGATTTTTGTGGTCAAAAGCGATGAAAAATGACCGTTTTCAGACAGAATTGGTTTTGAGAATGATAAATCACGTAAATACGAGCATTTTGAGCGCTCGAACCGCGAAAACTACCGAAAAGCAATTGAAATTCACGCAGTTTTAGCCAAAAACCTTCAAACGGATAAATGTGATTTGCGACTTGACAGAATTTGACGCTCTTTCGTCGAAAAAATTCGTAATAGCATATATAATCGGTCTATCGAAAGACAAATGAGAAATTATCGGTTTTCGGTGGCTAATCTGGCAAAAAACACAAATTTTGCTGTTAAAATTTGAATTTCGCGCCAATGTATCGCTCTATTGGGCGGGGCGCACTTGCGCCCATTGTCAGCTCTGGAGACCGTGGCGCACTCACTTTATTTCTGTACAAAATCTCGTCCGCCTCCACGAGCAACTGCAACTTTCCCTTTGTTCCTCTGAAATATGTGGTCGTACACGCATTTTTCTGTTTGCCGAATTGGCCTAGGCACCACGGCGCGGCTTTCGCAACATACGCAGCTAAATGGTATGCATTTTTGCGCGTCGGTGTTGCTCTGCGTACAGTGCATTTTATGTTACGCGCAAAGTTCATTTTTTTAGTTGTTGATGAATTTTCTCTAAATATTCATCTCTTTAAAGCGTTTTTCTCTGCTTTCTACCTCAATTAGACTTTTTTACAGTTTGCAGATGAAGTAATACGCGAAAAGAAGTCGATGCGATGACAAGAAACGCGTAAGTAAGTGAAAGTAAGGTTTTATTCAGAAAATATACGATTTCTCGAAAAACGTCTCTAGATCTTATAATCTTTTGATTTAAAAAGTTCGCATACATGACTGTGAATGTCTTCGAATCAAAAAAAAGTAGAGTGACAGCTCGCTTTCGCGTAAAAATTTGTCTTTTGCCGGAAAACAGTGACATTTCGTTGAAAAAAAAATTTCCTCAAAAATCGTCTCTAGATTTTCTAATTTTTTTGTTTAAATAGCTCACTTACATGACTGTAAATGTTTTCGAACCAAAAAAAAGTAGAGTGACAGTTCGTAGAAGCAAAAAAAAAATTTTTTCAACGCAATTTCACTGTTTTCCGGCAAACTATCGGTTTTTCCGCGAAAGCGAGCTGTCACTCTACTTCTTTTTGGTTCGAAAACATTCTCAGAAATGTAAGTAAAGTTTCTTAACCAAAAGATTAGAAAATCTAGTCACGTTTTTCGAGAAAGTATCGGCGAATGACTGAAATTCGCGCATTTTCAGCACAAAACTTAAAATCGATTCAATTAATTTATTTCTGCTATGAAACCTGCTCATTTTTAGCTCAAAAAGTGCGCGATGATTAGCTCAACAAAGTTATGCAATTACATCGTCGAAATCGTACAAAATTTGGGCCATTTTGACGAAAAACATGAAAATGAAGTTAAATTTCGAATTTCGCGCCAAAATGATGACAAAACCGTGCATGCTAGGCCACGCCCCTTTCTACGTTTTTGGTCGCCGTGGCTAGGTACCAAGAGTCGTGTTGATAATAATAATATAGTTGGCAACATTCGTGCCTACGTACTGCTCACCTAAACGCCAACACAATAGCCTTATCGTCGTGCGAGGCGAACGAGAGACCCGAGCACGTGTCGATGCCCTCTGTCTCGTCGCACACCACGTTTATGTGCTTTCGTAGCTGAAATGTTTCAGTGAATCAGTCAGTGCGGAGAACCAACCAAAAAAGCGTACCTCATAGTTGGCGAACACTTGATCGAGACACGCCGACGCGTCTTCGGCTTCTGTCGCCGCGAATATGTGCGGAAAGTATTTGCGAGCAAAAGCGTCCGAGTATTGAGCTGAAAATGCGATGTCACGTCACGGTCTCCAGAGCGGACAATGGGCGCAAGTGCGCTCCGCCCAATAGAGCGATACATTGGCGCGAAATTCAAATTTTAACAGAAAAATTTGTGTTTTTTGCCAGATTAGCCACGAAAAACCGATAATTTCTTATTTGTCTCTCGATAGACCGATTGTATAGGCCATTACGAATTTTTTAAGCGCAAGAGCGTTAAGTCGCAAATCACATTTATCCGTTTCAAGGTTTTTGGCTAAAACTGCGTGAATTTCAGTTGCTTTTTCGGTAATTTTCGCGGTTCGAGCGCTCAAAATGCTTGTATTTACCTGATTTATCATTCTCAAAACCAATTCTGTCTGAAAACGGTCAAGAAAGCGCAAAATGAGAAATGCGGTTTTTAGGCGGCGATCGGCGGCGAAGGCGAAAAAGAAAAGTCCGCGAAAAATGCGCCAAAACGTCGTTAATTCTCGAGAATTAGTGTGTTTTCATGTCGAACAATCATTTTTCATCGCCTTTGAGCACAAAAATCAGAGAAAACGTGCTCAATTCATGAAAACGTCATTTGGCCGCCGAGGCCACGCTCATATTGTCAGCTCTGGAGACCGTGTTCATGCGTGTCGAACCGAAACCTACCGTCTACGTGAGCACTAGTTAGAAAGAGTAGAAGAGCACAGAAACGGCGCATGTTTCGGTTGCAGTCGTCAAACTTTTGACACTCTAAAGTTTTTTTTTTTCTAAACTATATAAAGTGTCGCGCTTATCAGCCCTTATCACCACCGCAAACACACTGAAAAACGCTGACTTTCGGTCTCCTCCCACTTTTCGCGATTTTTCCATGAAATCGAAAAAGAAATAAGACACGGAACTAGTAGACCCGTGATTTATAGTCTAGACTGTATATCGGTGACGCTCCATCGCCAATTAGAGCCACGTACTTTGACGTCGGAAATTGCGCCTAAAACGTGATCGCTCAAAGTTGTTGTCAACAAAAAGTTTGTAGCAAATTTTGTGCTGAACAACTTTGTCATTGACAGTATTGCACCAAAGTGCCCGCATTTTTGAGCTATGAGCTGATTTCTGAACAGTGTTTATTTCAACAGAATGCGTTTTTCAATGATCCTTGTTGAAGAGCGAGTTCTCGTCCAATTGAAGCATGTTGACAGCGTTGTTCCAAAGCAGGTCACGACGATCCGATTCTCCGAACGATTTGTACTCCTCGACGACTTTTCCGACCTTGAAACGTGGATTACGGTAGAGCGCGATGTCCCACTCACCTCAAGTTCGCCTAGAGGGAACGGATAATCCGTGCCGAGCACAATGTGCTCCTTTCCGACAGTTGAAATCAAGAGATCCAGAGCTTTCGGATCATGCACCAACGAGTCGGTCCACAGCAGACCGTCCAACTGTTCGGGTCCAACTTTGCACTCGGTCGCACACAAATCAGGTCGCACGTTGTACCCGTGGGCGACCCGTCCGCGGATGATCGGGTACGATCCGCCGCCGTGTGCGAAACAGAAGCGGAGCCGAGGGAACAGCACAAGAATGTTGCCCATCAGGACGGAACAGATGGCTTGCGCGGTCTCCGAGGGCATTCCGACGAGCCACGGCATCCAGTATTTCGAGAGACGGTCGTCCCACGAGTGCATGTCCCACGGGTGCACAAAGAGCACGACGGAGAGCTCCTCGCACACCTGAAATTCATGTATTGGACCGCCCGGTCACCTTTGCAAAACAGTGCAAGTGCGTGAGAATCTGAGTGCACCGAAAAAAAAATGAAAAATTCAACGGTGGGGGCGATGAAAAAGTAAAGCGTTTATGCGGCTCTCATCGCCGTCAAAAAGGTCGTCGTCGTCGTCGTCGTCGTCGTCATCCGGCCACGAATATTCGATGCGATCGTCCTCTCCGCTCCCGCTTCTTTCATCGTTTTTACTTTTTCTCGCCGCACGTTCTCACCTTGTATAGCGGCCAAAAATCGGCATGATCCAGCGATTTTTCGCCAACGTGGGAGCCAATCTCGAAGGCGCGCATTCCGAGCGCCACACATCGACGTACTTCCTGCAAACGGCGCGGTGTTGGGTGGATATTGTCATGGTACCGTCCATTTTTACTTCAGAGACTATTCCGATACTACTAGCGGCCTGAACGTTTTCCGTTTCCAAATTTTTTGTCGACTCCCATGACATCATCTTTTTTCGCATAACCGCCAAATTGAAAGAGTACACACATGAAATGGAATCTGCTGGCCCGTTCAATTCAATAAATTCAGGATGAGATGAAGGCGAAGCCGGAAAAGGAAATGGAGCCGCCTCCCCCCCCCCCGAGGAGCACAAAACTATTATTATCGGTCTCCACCGAATTACACGGCAATTCATGCTGTTTTGGCTCTCTTTTTCTTCTTCTTCTTCTTCTTCTTCTTTTCCCGAAATTTCCATGGAAACCGTCGAGACTAACTAGCAAACAATTGTGGGAACTCTTTTTTTTTTTTTTTGGACGACAGAGAGGGCGGTGGGATACGAATTATTCATTCGAATTTGTGAGTCACTTTGTGTTGTTTTACACACACACACAAAAGAAGGTAAAAAGAGCTCTATACCTTGAAAACAGTAGAATTCGGCAACGCAAAAATGCTTTTCGACGAGCCGGATTCGAACCCGCGTGATCAGTTTACAATTCCAAAAGGCAACCACTGCGCCGCACGCGCCATCTGAATTTGCCGACTCCTAGGCTAATGACGTTCTCGGTGCCGCACCATCTTTCCCTCTTTTCCTGAATGTTTGATATTTTTTCCCATTTTCGGTTTTCCGCACTTCTAGGCCACGGAAAGCTCGCAAAACTTGAATTTTTGTCCGAAATCCACGTATTATGTGTCCGTTCTCTCAAATTGCCGTCGTTCTTCCAATTTTCCCTTCTAGCTTCCAGGCTCACTTTTCGTGAAATTTTTCAAACTTTGCAGCAGAGGGGCGTGTCACTCCTAGGGCCTCGCCCCTTCTCTCCTCATCACTTTCTCTATTTCTCGAACTTTTGCAGACAGATCCATCCGTTTTCTTGAGAAACGCGAAGAGGCGAGAGACATCAACTCAACTGCCGCTTCTTCTTCTTCTTCCTCCTCGCTCCCCACCAAAAAAGAGAGCGAAGAGAGAGAGAGAGAGAGAGAGAGAAAGAGAGCACTTGGTAAAGAAGAAGAAGAAGAAGAAGAAGCTACTGAGCCGGCCGGGCCGTCCGGACGAGCACAAAGAGACAGAGAAGGAGTCAAACGGCTGTAGCGGCCGCTGTTTCGTAAGAAGAGAAGGAGAAGAAGAAGAAGAAGAAGAAGAAGAAGAAGAAAAGGGGCGGGGCTTGTGTTTCGCCTACTACTTGGCCGCCTTCTTCGTTTTCTCAGCGCTTCGGAAAAAGAGGGGCGGAGGGAAGGACAGAAGAAGAAGAAGAAGAAGAAGAAGACGACGACGACGATCCCCTCGGTCTCGGTAGAAGAAGAAGAAGAAGAGGAAGGAAGGAAGGAAGAGAGAGAGAAAGAGAGTGAGAAGCGGACTGGATGCATCAATGCACTATCTGCAATTCCTTCTCCTCACAGTTCTACTTCTCATGTGTCACGCCAGGTGAGCACTTTTTCGTTTTTTGTGGAATCGCATTGCTTCAAAAGTTTGTCCATCTTTGAACGCCTGTATCCCCCCACAACTATTGTCCATTTCTGAAACGTGTCAACTCGCAAATTGCAGAAAATTTTGTGCTCTACAACTTTGTAGTTGACAGTTTTTCTGCAAATTGCCTAGATTTCAAAATATACGCGCATTTCCGAAGAACAGCCTTGTTCGCGTCAAAAAGTTGTTGCAAATTTTGTACCAAACACACTTTGTAGCGGACATTTTCGCCTAAAAGTCTGTAATACCTTCAGAAAATCGGTCTACCGTCGCAATTCTCCGAGTCTGCGACGGCTCACCCGTAACTACGACTGGGAAGTGGACGAGCACGGCGCGCTCCGACCGATCATCAACCCGGCAAAGGTGGAGAGGGCGACGAAGAGCTGCGCGAACGATTCGTTCATTCTCGGCACCATTATGAGCAACTACAATCGGCACAAGATCCCCGGCGGTCAGGTCGAAGTGGAGGTGGAGGTGTGGGTGCAGGAGATCACGACAATCTCGGACATTACTTCCGATTTTCAGGTGGGGGGCTCTTTTGAGATTTTGCGGTGCTCAAATAGCTTTGTATTCGCCGCTTGCAGCTCGACATTTACATCTACGAGACGTGGCACGATCCGGCGTTGAACTACGCGTTTCTGAATCCGTGCAAGTACAATCTCTCGCTGAATTCGGTGCTTTTGGAGAAGTTGTGGACGCCCAACTCGTGTTTTATCAACTCGAAAACGGCGGACATTCACAAGAGCCCGTTTCCGAACATTTTTTTGATGATCTACGCGAACGGAACAGGTGAGACGAGGGCGGGGTGTCTATGTACGAACACAAACACAATAGTCGTTCCGAGTCGGCGTCGTTGTGTGTGTGTGAGCTGTGCGCAAAAAAACAAGCGAAAAAGACGGGGGGAGAAGAAGTGAAAACATTCGGGCGCGCGCCTAATAACTTTTTTTCCGTTTCTGATATTTTCTTCGCAAATTGACGGTCTCGATGAGCTCTACAATTGCAATTTTCCCGTTCTAGACCCGCTGAATCTGCTATAAACCAGAGTTGAGCGGAAGAACACGGAAGAATTTTTATCTTTTTTAGAAAATTTTTTCATGAAATGTGACCAACTGACGAAATGTATAGCAAAGTGAACTGTGCTCATAGAAAAATAATTGTAAATTTAACTTTTCATACAAAAAAGTTATTCGAGTTGTTCCGTGAGAAAAGGGCTAACGGGGAAGACGGAAGGAATAACTTTTTTGTATGAAAAGCTAAATTTACAAATATTTTTCTATGAGCACAGTTCACTTTGCTATACATTTCGTCAGTTGATCACATTCCATGAAAAAATTTTCTAAAAAAGATAAAAATTCTTCCGTGTTCTTGCGTTGAGCTCTTCCGCGCTCAATTCTGCTATAAACCCTCAGGGACCGTTGCTAGTAGTGCACTTTTTGATGCGTAATCTCTCTTCAATCTTCACCCCCTACTCTTTGAAATTGTCCATGTCCATGTCCATGTATCTAGTTAAGAAATTGTGTGTGAGTGTGTGTGTGTGAGAAGGAAGAAAGAGAGAGAGAGAGAGAGCCTTTCCTTCTTCCTTCCTTCCTTCCTTCTTTGCTTTACACACCACTCTCTAGGGACCTTTCCATGGGGGCATCTAGGCCCACTTTCACTTTTTTCGCTCTTTCTGAGCTCCCGTGAGCTTCCGAGCGCCGTCGGCGAACGGGGCAATATATCAATGGAAACGGGCGGGGCCGAGGAAGAAGAAGAAGAAGAAGAAGAAGGGGATTAGATTGGCGAGGTTTCGAAATGGCGGAAAAACGCGGAATTGGAGCCGCAAAAGAGTTTTTCGGGCCGGTGGGGGGATTCTAGTAAAGTAAAGTACCCTTGAAGCGTAACCTATAGGTACCCAAAAATATCTATTGTCCAAGTAGACGATTTCCTCACATTTCTGTCCAGTAAAGTACCTTTCATAGTGGTTCGATGCGCACCAAACTTCTTGGGCGTCATCTTGCCCCTAGTTTGGTCCCAGAAACCCGGTCGACACGGACCATACATCAAGTTTCGCCTACTACCGTCGTTTCTAGTTGTAACTTTCGCCAATCAAATCATCGCGGCGCCGCCGAGTTCCTGTTTGTGCCCGGCGCGTCCGCACGCGTGACCCGAATTGGCATGCAAATTGGCGTAACTTTGTCGTGCCACTAAACGACGGATCCGGGGCACCGGGAAGACGAAGAAGAAGAAGAAGAAGAAGAAGGGGTCAGAGCCGCCGGACGAAATTTAATCGTCGGGAGCTGGTGTCTTCTTCTTCTTCTTCTTCTTCTTCTTCTCCATCTGCGTCTGCTCGCCGCTCATTGATCTTTTCGTCGTTCGGCTCTCCGCGCGCGCGGGTTAGTTTGTACATGCGGTGGTCTCTTTTCGACTTGTCCATAACAAAGCGTCGAAAAAAGAGCCGGGAAGAGAGTAATTAGCGACGCGACCACCAGTGACGCGACTTTGAACGCGTGTATCTCGAGAACTCTGGATTCGATCAAAAAGTGGTCAACGTGAAAATGGTTGCAAATTTTGTGCTCTACAACTTTACAGTTGACAATCACACTCGAAAACGTATCGTTTTCAAGTTATGCCCCTCTGAACCAGAGTTGAGCGGAAGAACTCAACGGAAGAACACGGAAGAATTTTTATCTTTTTTAGAAAATTTTTTCATCGAATGTGATCAACTGACGAAATGTATAGCAAAGTGAACTCTGCTCATAGAAAAATAATTGTAAATTTAGCTTTTCATACAAAACAGTTATTCCTTCCGTCTTCCCCGTTAGCCCTTTTTTCACGGAACAACTCGAATAAATTTTTTGTATGAAAAGCTAAATTTACAATTATTTTTCTATGAGCAGAGTTCACTTTGCTATACATTTCGTCAGTTGATCACATTTCATGAAAAAAATTTCTAAAAAAGATAAAAATTCTTCCGTGTTCTTCCGTTGAGTTCGAACCCTAGGGACACTTTTTTTTTCTCAGAATCCGAGTCTCTCTGCCTCGCTATCCATTCGAAAATTGCCATTTTCTAATCGGAGCCTTCCGTCGTCTCGCGCGATTCATCCGAATAATTCATTCGCTTATCGTGATTGGGTACGAGTCGGAGACGCCGTCAATGAATGATTGCGTGACGAAAAAATAGGGCGATGCGACTAATTTAAGGGATGGGCCAGGGAATACGAAAAAGTTGGGGGGACCAGCTATTGTCCAAGTTTTCAGTATGGACCAACTACCGTCTCAAGCTACAAGGCCCGTGTATTATGGATTTGACAAAGTTTCCGTTCGACAACGTCACTTGTTCACTCACTTTTGAAAGTTTCAAGTACGTTCGTTTCCTCAACCGGATTCTTTTTGTTCAATAAACACGGCGGCACCGTTTAGCTACAATACGGACGAGGTGAAAATGGATTGGTCGGAGAACGGAGTGCAGAAAATGCGCGACAAGATGGAGTTGGCCGACTACGAACTCGTCGACATACACAAGATTCGGAAGACGGAGGTTTGTTGCGATACTCACCCCCCGCCCGCAATTGTACTCTTTCATTTGCCAGGAATACCCCGCCGGTTACTGGCACGAGCTGACGATGAGCTTCGAGTTTAAACGACGCGCCGGTTGGTACATTCTTCAAGCCTATCTGCCCACGTATTTGACCATTTGTATATGTGAGTGTGTAAAATGATGCCAATTTTTGAGCTCGTTAGCGGGCGAGCGGCTCAGAATAGACGTGAATGTTTTGCCAAATGACGAGGGGTGGTGTTGATGTTGCAGCGTGGATCTCGTTTGCGCTTGGATCGAAAGCGATTCCGGCGAGGACGATGCTGGGAGTGAACAGTTTGTTGGCGATGACTTTTCAGTTTGGCAACATTATCCGAAATCTGCCCAGAGTGTCGTATGTCAAGGTGAGCTCCTGGTGCTAGTTAAAGGATCACACAGTGTCCAGAGCTGACAATGAGCGCAAGTGCGGCGCCCCGCCCAATAGAGCGATACATTGGCGCGAAATTTGTGTTTTTTGCCAGATTAGCCACGAAAAACCGATAATTTCTCATTTGTCTCTCGATAGACCGATTGTATAGGCTATTACGAATTTTTTAAGCGCAAGAGCGTTAAATTTGGTCAAGTCGCAAATCACATTTATTCGTTTGAAGGTTTTTCGCTAAAACTGCATGAATTTCAGTTGCTTTTCGGTAATTTTCGCGGTTCGAGCGCTCAAAATGCTTGTATTTACGTGATTTATCATTCTCAAAACCAATTATGTCTGAAAACGGCCAAGAAAGCGCAAAATGAGAAGTGCGGTTTTTAGGCGGCGAAGGCGAAGAAGCAAAATCCGCGAAAAATGCGCCAAAACATCATTAATTCTGTGAGAATTAGTGTGTTTTCATGTCGAACAATCATTTTTCATCGCCTTTGACCGCAAAAAATCAGAGAAAACCTGCTCAATTCATGAAAACGCCATTTGGCCGCCGAGGCCACGCCCATATTGTCAGCTCTGGAGACCGTGTTTTGATTTTTTTGTGTCTGTTTGAATTGTCTCTCATTGCCACTCATACACTGGTGAAATGCTGACTCTCAAAAATGCCAATGAACGAAACGGCGTGCAATTGAAGTTGTGGCCGTGGCCTAGGAAACTCCGGTGGGAAAACTCTTCCCTTGCTCTTGCATTATGTATGGATGCTGATTTGTGTGAATTTTTTGCAAAATATGAAGATTGTGCCGAACCCAAAAAAAAGATCACAAGGCCTAGAACTTTTCTGGGCCACGGCCACAACTCCGTTCAAAGGTATTTCTGAAAGTTGGGGGCTCGGACAGTGAATGTGGCAATAAGAAGCAATTCAGTCAGACACATAAACTGTGGCCCTTCTCAGGCCATCGACGTGTGGATGCTCTCGTGCATGACGTTCGTCTTCTGCTCCCTCCTCGAGCTCGCCTGGGTCGGCTACCTGTCGCGCGAAGAGGAGATAGTCTCGCGAAGTCCGCCGTGCGCCCAAGTCGCGCCCAAACCGTGCCATCCGCCCGTCCAGCAGTCCGCCAGCAGCGTCCAGCACCGCCGGCAGCAGAAACAGCCGAAGAACGAGGAGGAGAGTGCTCTGTTGAGCCTCCGTGACAATGATTATGGCTACATCCCGCCCGGGTTCGGGTTGAACGGAAACTTGTCGAACGCGATGAAGAGCTTCACTTCTTCGTGTTCGTGCGAGCCGCCGAATGTGGTGAACATGATGTTGGACGAGGCGGAGACCATCCCACCCTCGACCACTTCGTCGCTTTCCCGGTAGGATTGAATACATATTCAGGGGGGAACAAAGTAGAACTCGATTTTTGCAGAAAACAACGTCGCGAGATGCTCGCCCACAAAATCGACTCGGTCTCGGTGTTCATGTTCCCGTTTCTGTTCGTGCTCTTCAACATTGCCTACTGGCAACACTACCTTCGGGTCGATTAATCACCTCAATACGTATACGTGCCAGAGTTGAGCGGAAGAACTACTCAACGCAAGAACACGGAAGAATTTTTATCTTTTTTAGAAAATTTTTTCATGAAATGTGATCAACTGACGAAATGTAGAGCAAAGTGAACGCTGCTCATAGAAAAATAATTGTAAATTTAACGTGACATACAAAAAAGTTATTCGAGTTGTTCCGTGAAAAAGGGGGCTAACGGGGAAGACGGAAGGAATAACTTTTTTGTATGAAAAGCTAAATTTTCAATTATTTTTCTATGCGCAGAGTTCACTTTGCTATACAATTCATGAAAAAATTTTCTAAAAAAGATAAAAATTCTTCCGCACTCAACTCTGATACGTTCCTCTTTCGGTCCCCGATAGACAGCAATAACTTTTTTCCCACCGAAAATTCGTACGGGTGCCGCCTCCCTTTACTATTATTATTTTGTAACTTATTTGTTCTTTTCGACCAATTCTCTTGCTCATTTTGCTCATTTTTACACTTCTAGTCAACGAACGAAAAATTAACAAAAATGTCAATATAAATGAACTTACTTCAACCGCCCGTCGCACATCGTTCATTGGCAGAGTGCCAAGCGGAATCAGGCGATCCGCATGCTTTTGGCATTCTGCCAACAAATCGTCGTTCACAAAACGAGCCACAATCTCCGTGTCTTGCGGTTTGGCCTGTAAAAAATTCCAAAAAAGAAATAGTCTCAGCATTTCGTTTATGCATCATTCACAAGTCGGTCCCGTCTTGAAAAAACATCATTGACTTGCGCGCGCGACGGCCGGCAGTGTTGCCGGTTGCGCCACGCGGCAACAGTCGAATGCGCGAGGAGAGGGCATATAGGAGAGCGCGGGCAATCGGGTTGGCCGCGGTGGCGGCCACGATTTGGAAAAGGAATAAAGCAAACATTTCAGCCAATTCCCGACCAATTTTTGTTTGGAATTTGCCACCAAAACTTACCCAGTAGCTGAACATTACCGGAACCGTACTCAAACACTGAACATTCACGTTCGCCCGGTCCATATCGGCGATTCGGGTCTCCGTATCGAAACAGTTCGGCTCGACGACTCGGAACACTTTTCCGTCTTTCATCATTTGCGTCGTTCCGTCCTCCTTGTGATCCAGACGTACGAATCCACCGTATCCGAACTTCTGAAACCAAATTTTTGCCGACGTTTTTTTGAAATTTTCGCAATTTTTCACCTCTTGAAAATCGGGAATGTTCTTCGGGAGCACATGAGCATGAACATCGATTTTACGCGTACGCGACGCTGAAATTAATGGTTAGAATTGTCAAATTTAGTGTAAAACCGACTTGGCGTGAATTCGCAAATGGTCATTGTCTCGATGGCTGAAGAATCGCCGAATGACTCGTCTTCTACCCGATCGCCTATCTCTTAATCAATACTTTTATCGCTTGCCCCCTCTTTTCTCGTATATATTCTGTTTTCCGATCCGATTTGATGCGTATTCTATCGCAATACTAGTACGTTTCTTACAAAACGAGAAATGCGCAAAATCAAGCGAGAATTAACGGGAAACAGCCAGAAATAATTTTTTTTCGTTTTTTTACATCGCTGAATTGGATTTTTTGACGTAAAAAAACGAAAAAAACGGAAAACAATCATTTTTTCACAGCCTGAATAACCCCATAACAAATAATGAAAGAAATACACGATTACCCTTTTAGAAGCCCTATAAAATTTATTCATCGAGCAGAAAAGGGTTAGAAATACTCCGATTGGGAATGAAAATAAATGAAAAGAAGAAGAGTTTAGTTTTTGCAGATCAAATAAATTAATTTCAAAATGAAAAAAATTATCACGAAATATGAAAAGAAATTATCACGGCAGACTCCTTAAAACTTGAGATCTTACGGAATTTACGAATTTTACGTCTTCTTGAAAGCGTAAATTTGTGTTTTTCCGGATTCGCAAAAATCAAATTTCCCGCCCCGCCCTAACGAAACATGACCGTCTCGTACGGCCTTGAGAGAGCCCTGAAAAAGGCTCGGAGGGTTGTCGTGAAGAGGATAATCTTATCTGGTATGGTCTGAGAGAGCCCTGACAAGTGGTGCGACTCCATCAAAGGTGGAAAAGTATGACATTCGAGATTTGAAAAAAAAAGTGGACGGATGAGCCATTATGCAATTGGGACCTGGAGCCTGCTCCTCTGTCCACTATCATGCACTATCATGCATCATGCATTGTTTTCCACTATCATGCACTATCATGCATCCACTATCATGCACTATCATGCATCCACTATCATGCTATCCTGCACTATCATGCATTGTTTTCCACTATCATGCACTATCATGCATCCACTATCATGCACTATCATGCATCCACTATCATGCACTATCATGCATCCACTATCATGCTATCATGCACTATCATGCATCATGCATTGTTTTCCACTATCATGCACTATCATGCATCCACTATCATGCACTATCATGCATTCACTATCATGCTATCATGCACTATCATGCATCATGCATTGTTTTCCACTATCATGCACTATCATGCACTATCATGCATCATACATTTGTGTTTTGGTTATGTTCGGACTATTTCGTTTTTGCGACCGGGGTTCGAATACGGATCGAAGTGTGATCCCCGGATTTCAGACCATGCGATTCAGTGTGTTGGATTTTCTTTGGCGTTTCGTCCAGAAAATAATTGAGACGCTCATTAAAAAGCGTTTCATGTTTGCCGACACCGATGACCATCATCGTTGGACGACACGTGCCTGAAAATGAGTGAGAGCAGAAGAGAAAGCTCGAAAAAAAAACGGGAGGGCAAGGGAACTGCATGTTTTAATGAGACCGTTTGTGAACGTCTGATGGAAGCAGTAATTTCGTTAAATATAATTCTTTCCATTTTTAAATTAATTTATTTGATCTGCAAAAACTAAATTCTTTTTCTTTTCATTTATTTTATTTTCATTCCCAATCGTAGTATTTCTAACCCTTTTCTGCACTTTTTGAGCGAAACGCCTCAAAATTCAGTGTGAAGAATAACGGGGGCTAAACAGTGCGCGCAACGACACTCCGCCCGTAGGCTCGACATCGCCATTGCGTCGCCGATGCAAATTATTAATTTCTTGCATTTCCATCGATTTTCGCTCATCTCTGCTGGTTTTCTGTGTTGGATTTCTTGTAATTGTTTGATTTTCAGACAAATGGAGGACGAACTCGCCACGTACAAACTTCAATTGCAGCAGGTCGAGGCCGCACTGCTCGGCGACCCGAACAATCCGGAATTGCACAAATTGAAAGAAGATTTGGGCGAAATTATTGCTCTGCAGGTAGATTTTCGTTGAGATTCGCCAATTATTCACAAAAATCGATATTTCAGGAGGAGCTGACCGAGAAAGAAAAGGCGGAATCGGCGGAAAAGTCGGTCGTTACGCCGCAAGTGATTCACAAGTGGACAGTGAGTGAAAATCAATATTTTTCTGATATTGTTCAACAAAAAACCAATTGTTCAGGTTGGAGAACGTGTAATCGCCCCGCATCCGGACGGTAAAAAGGTTTTTGCCAGAATCGACTCGTTGACGCCTGCCGGTGTTGCCATTACCTTCACTTGTGCGTTTTTTTTTCGTCAAAATGACATTTGCTCCTAAAATTGAGGAAGAGTTGAACTTCTCTCGAAAAAAACGTGGAAACATCGCATTATTGTGTAAAATACCCTAAAAATGTGCTGCTAGGCATGTTTTCAATTTTCCGCAAACAGCTTCTAGAAACACTCAAAATTGAGCGAAAATGCATTGTTGTTCATAGCAAAACCTTAAATTTCAGCAACGGGAACAAAAACGATCGTGGATCCGTCAGATCTGCAACTTCCGCCGGAGAATCAGCGTAAAAACTACGCGTTCGACAACCAGAAATCGGCGGCGGGTCCGTCGAATCAGCACGGAAAAAAGGAGTGGCAGGCGGAGAAGGAGCGACGACGACAGAAGGCACTCAAGAAGCAGATGAAGCAGAAGGAGCTGGATGCGATCAAGGACGGCGAAAAGAAGAGCTGGCAGAAGTTCAACACGAAGGCGAGCGCGAAGGGACTGAAGGGAATGAAGAAGGTCTCGGCGACAGGATCGAGTCAGGACGGATCGGCGGCCGGCGACAAGCGTGGCACCGTCGTCAGCTCGCGGACAAGCCAGTTCTCGTTCAAAGCCACGCGCGGAGCCATGGACTCGCTCTTCTGATTTTTCTTTTTGTTTCAAATCAATATCTCTGGTCTCACCGTGCTCACGGCACATCATCACATGTTCTTCTTCCTGACACTCGTTTCAAATTTTTATAATAATAAAACAGACACAGACTCGCAAACGGATTCTTCGTCAATTACTGCCATTCTCCGCGACGTCAATTATCCACACACACACACTTTCTGGAAGCGCCTTCGTCTTCACGAAAAACGATGGGAACGAAATTGGCGGCGGCGGCTAACGGCTTGGCCATTCTCCAATTACTGTTCCCCGTCTCACAGGAAGATGATTCCTAACGAGGAGATCACTAATTCCCAGAAGTAGGCAGTTTTTGCTGGACAAGATCTTGTTATCAATCATGACCCCCCTCCCCTCCCCTTCAAGTCATTCGTTTACCTTCTCGATCCGGAGAGAAAAAGAGAAGAAAGATAGCGAAAGTATTTGGGTGATTCGGCGCGCGCGCTCGGAAAAGCGAAACTGCTAACCGGCCTTCGTGATAAAGCCGAGGGGGCGGAGCCTGGGAAAGGGGAAAAGGACACCCCGGGAGGGCTTCATTTCTTTAAAGTGTTAAAAGTCCCGGCCATTTTATGTTTAAGAATTTATAGGCGATAACTGAGCTTTCCCCTGAGGTACTATGGCCCATAGCTTTGTCCGCAAAGTACCAATGTCTGTGAGAGTGCTGATTTTTTCATTTCCTCGGGTGCTGTGCATATCACTCCCAACTTGTACGGAATTGTTGATTTTGAAAGAAAGTTGGGCAAAGACCCAGTGATTTTAAAAAAGCAATGAAATTTTTGTGAGTGACCCTTTTTTTAAATGTCCAAGTTGGACGAAAAATGTGCCAACCATCTATAAAAGCGCCACTCGCACAAAAAAATTAAATTTAAAATTTATCAACATTGCTTATGGCCTTCAAGTTTTGAATACCACTTTTGTTCATTTGAAAGTCAAACAGTGGTCCTTTGCGGTCAACATTCCCTTTTCTCTTTCCTTCTTCAAATTTTTGCGGTGGCGCCCTGCTAAAGACGCGAAGATGGATAGGCCGGATAGTGGATACCGTGTACCGCTTTCGCTCCCTTCTTCTTCTCCTTCTTCTTCTCTATGGATGCCCTAAATTAGTTAGCCTTCTTTCCTTTTCACTGTCACATTGTTTTATGGGCGGCGGCGGCGGCGGCGGCGATCTGTTAAAATCCTCGGGCATTTCTTATGGACTTTTTAATGAGGAATTTTCGATTTTCGATCAATTCAATGATACTCGCGCAAATTGTTTCCGTCTTTTCGAAGCGCTTATAGTCTACGAGGACCCAAATTATGCGCAAAATGCTCCCCAGAGCGGCACGCGGGCACAGGTGAAATGCGGTTTTGCAATTATACAATTGCGCTAATTCTAGACAAATTATCGGCAAATCTCAGCAAAAATCGCCAAATATTTGTTCGAAATTTGTCTAGAATTGGCGCAATTGTAGAATTGCTAAACCGCATTTCACCTGTGCATTGCGCCCCGCGCGCCGCTCTGGGGAGCAGCTCCCAAGGCGTTCACATTTGATTTTGCGCATAATTTGGGTCCTCGTTGACTATAAGCGCTTCGAAAAGACGGAAACAATTTGCGAGTATCATTGAATTGGTCGAAAATCGAAAATTCCTCATTAAAAAGTCCATAAGAAATGTCCGAGGATTTTAACAGATCGCCGCCGCCGCCGCCTAAAAAATTCACAAAATGGATGGGTTTTGGTTCGATTCCCACTCGTGTGGAAACGTTTTTTTTTACACAATTACGCAACACTTGCCCCTCCTCAAAAGGGTTAGAATCTGGATGTGGATCATGTCTGACCCGCTCGTTGTCCATTAACCTCCCCGCATTTCATGTCTTCGTGTTGCCTTCACCTCACTTTCTCCTCTTTACTTTCCGCAAAACCAATTAGTTAAAAAGAAATCGACACCCGCAGAAGAAGTCACCAGCCGCTAACCACATTGTTTTCGAGACGCTTTCAAACTGTTTTGCGGTGAAAGAGTAAACACTAAATAAACGCTTTCTTTCCAGAAATGGGTAGAGTTGGCCTTTTCATCCTTCTGTTCGCCACTCTTTTGCAGTTTGCACACTGTGCTGGTGAGTTTTTGTGGCGTAGAAATCGAGAATCTAGAATAAAGAATCGTATTATAGACCCGAAACCACAATGCAAATTCACGGCCACCAATGGATTCTACGCCCACGTGCCGTCGGATTTGTCGATCGGAGAAGTCGTGTTCAATGGATCCGTGAGCCCGCCGGACGCCGAAATGACTATCGCCAATGTTCGGTCCGACGCGTTCAAAGATGTGAGTTTAGAAGGTTTTTGCACGAAAATGGGGGTCTGGAACGGAAAAAGTCCATTTTTGACGACGTACATCTCGAGAACCGAACAGTTTTTCGAATAGTGATGGGGCTATTCAGCGTATGTTTGTTTTCCGTTTTTTTACATCGCTGAATTGGATTTTTTGACGTAAAAAAACGAAAAAAAACGGAAAACAATCATTTTTTCACAGCCTGAATAACCCCCTGATTAACTGGAAAGTTGTTGCAAATTCCGTGCTCTACCACATTGTTTTTGACAGTTTTTTTAATCAAATTGCCTCGTTCTCAAAATATACGCACTGCTTTTTTTCGAAAACATTTAAACGGCAAAGTTGTTGAAAATTTCACGCTCAACAACTTTGTAGTTGACAATTTTGCTCCAAAATTCTCAGTTTTCGAAATATACATCGCTCAATGCTAGCTCTTTGCCAAAATCAACAAAGAACCTGAAAATGCTCAAAAAAATGTGCTCAAGTGGCAGAACAAGAAGAAAATCGGCGAGAAACTACAGAAAATGCAGCAAACAACGAGAAAAATAGACCGAAAATCATTCGAGTTTCGAATTTCGCGCGACGGTAGGTCAAAACTAGCGATGGGTCTCGCAACGAACGGACAACTTTTGACCTACGCGCGCGAACCCCCAAAAATTTGGCATTTATGACCATGTTTCTCTGATGCGAGCACAATATTGCACTGTCTGCGAGGAAAGCAGTATGTTTTCTCGCGTTTTCTCGCGTTTTCCTATAATGCCGCGTCCAAAGTCTCGGAAAAACCGGAAAAACCGCAGGTTTTTCTGTCCAAAGTCGGCCGAAATTTGCGTGAAAAACGGGGGTGCGCACAGCTGAACGAATATGTAACCGTTCCCCCCAAAACTACGGTATTTTTTGAAAATTTGCGCAAGAAATTTGAATATTTTCAAATATTCTCAAGAAATTAACAAGAAATTTGCCGACTTTGGACAGAAAAACCTGCGGTTTTTCCGGTTTTTCCGAGACTGGACGCGGCAAAAACGATCACTTCTACTTTTTCAGACCGACTGGTCGGACCGCGTGGTGATCGACAGATCCGAGGTGTCTGCGGGCGCGTACCTGGTCCGTCTCGCCGCCTCTCTCTCGCTGCCCGTCTATCCATCGACGCTCCAATCGGCGAACCTCTTCGTGACGGTCGTCTGCAACGGGTACGCGTATCCGCTGTTCACAGTGCACATCGACCCGACGAACCGGTTCGCTCCACAATTCTACCACGAACCGTACGTCGTCGCCGTCCAGAAGGACCTTCCGGCGGGCAGTGTCATCGAAACGCCGGTCGCTGCGATCGACTGGGATCCGGCGGAGAAGTACAACATTAGGGTTTGGCTCGAGGATGCGCACAAGGGATTGGAGCTGGTGGAGGAGCGGAGGAGCTCGAGCGGGCTCATATCGGGCAGTGACGGATGGACCGAGGACCAGTTGCCGGGACTCGTCAGGCTTAGAGTTACCGGTCCCTATCAATTGCCCATGAGTTTGAGGCTTATTGTTTCGGTAAGTATCACTCGAGATTGTCAAATTTTATTAAAATATTGCAGGACAATGCAAAACCACCGCGAAAATCGACGACTTTCATTAATTTGGTGGAAAAATTGGCGGCAGGATCGGTGATCAGAACTGTAGGTACGGTACCTCCAACCACGAGCATGCCAACAACCACAAGGACCACCAGCACGGTCCCAACAAGTTCCACGACAACAACAACAACTACACCACCACCAACCACCACCACCACAACTATTCCGAGCACTTCCACCAGTAGCACCACACCGGAGAATCTTCCGGAAATCGTTTTGGATTCGGATGTGACCAGAACTGATTCTCCTTCAGACTTTACCTCTTCGACTTTCATCCCAACCACTGGCACTGAGACCAAGTTGACCGTCGACCAGGACCTAGTTGAAAAGCTGAAAAAGACGTTGGAGATGATTCCGCAGAAGAAGGGCAAAGAAGAAGAAGAAGAAGAAGAACTGGACGCCATCGCTTTTGCGGCGAAGAATCGGGAGATGAACGCGATAGAACCGGACGAATCCGGCGAGATTGAAAAGTTATCCGACGCGCACCCGTCCGAGGATCAGGAGCCGACGCCGACGCGATTCGCGCAATGCTCCCTGCGGACTTCGATTGTGGAGAACTCGCCGCGAGGCACCAACGTCGCCAGATTAGAGATTCTCAATAAGACGAACACGACAACAGTGCGTCTGATAGACCCGGACGGTACCTTTGCGATCGACAACGAAACCGATGAGATTGTGGTGAACGATGCGAGACTCGTCGACCGGGAACTCTTCAGCACACTGGAACTGGTAGCTGAGATTGAGGTTTGTCCATCTCGACAATTATTGCTGCTTTCGAAGAGTTGTCAACTGCTAAGTTGTTGCAAATTTTGTGCTCCACAACTTTGTAGTTGACAGTTTTGTGACAAACGTCTCTATTCTCGAGTTATGTACGCTCTAACCACAACCATTTTCCAGAACGCCGACCCGTCGGTTCAATGCTCGCGAATGCGAATCTACGTGGATTTGGACGATGCGAACGACAATCGTCCAGTGTTCGAGAACGAGAATTACTTTTTTCCAATCTCGGAAAACTTTCCGCCGGGCCAAGAGATTGGAAAACTCGTCGCGCAGGACATTGATCAGGGCGCCAACGGACAGATCACCTATCATCTCATGACGGCCGACGTTCCGTTCCAGGTTGGCACGCAGGGAAAGAAGGCGGTCCTGATGAGCACCGGAAAAATGGACCCCTCGGTTTACTCGTACAATTTGAGCGTAGAAGCCAGGGACCATGGCGAGATCGCAAAGTCCGCACGAGTTCCCGTCGAGATTTTTGTGCTCTCGTCGAAGATTGGAAAGAAAGATTCGAAAGAGGAGGTGAAGAAAGTGGGCGGAGTCAAGACGAATGTCGTGGCGACGACTGAAGCGGTTCCGGACGGATCGGAAGAAGATGTCGAGGTGGTGACCGTCATCGAGGAAGTTATTGAGGAAGTTGAGGAGGAGGAGACTTCAGAAGCTCCACAGACGACGACTTCTGGAGCACTGGAGGAAACTTTTGAACCTTCTGAAGGTCAAGAAGAAGAAGAAGAAGAAGAACCAGAAGCCAAAGTAGAAGAGGAGGAAGTGGAAGTGGAAGAAGAAGAAGAAGAGCCAACTGTGGAGGCTACCACAACTGAAGCATCCGTTTCTGATTCCGAAACCGACAATACCCTTCCGAAAGAAGTCGAACCGCCCGCAATCGCCAAAACGTTTTCATTCGGACAACCCGAGTACAAGTACGATGCGTTCGGAATGGAAATTAAGGAGAACGACGTGTTGGGACGAGTGGAAGCGCAGCCGAACGTCGAGTTTTACGCGGTCGATAGAGAGGTGCTGTAACTCGGCAACCTGTGGCTATTTCTGTAAAATGTTGACTGAAAAGTTGTAGTAAATGTTGTGCTGAACAACTTTCTAGTTGATCGTTTTGAACGAAATTGCTTAGTTTTTGAGTTTCGAGTGATTTCGTGAGAAGATTTTATTTGAGCGGTTAATAGTAATAAGGTGACACTTTGAGTCCTCAAATCAGGCCGTCAAATTAGTTTTAACAAAACGTTGTCAATTGCAAAGTTGTAGCAAATTTTCTGCTCTACAACTTTGCAATTAACAATTTTCTCCCACCATTTGTCCTTTTCGAGTTATGCCCTATTTTCCAAACACTTTTTTCCAGGTAGCCGGCACGATCAAAATCAACGAGATGGGTGAAATTCTGGCGGGCCGGAACCTGAATCGTCAGTCAGACGGTCCCATCAAATTCGGAATCTCGGCCACGAATGGCTTTGAAACGGTAGGCGCTCCCAAATGAATCGGAAAAGGCAAGAAAGAGACAATGCGTGGGCGGTGGAGGGGAGGTCCGAAAAGGAGGACCAGCCGGCTTTCGGTCCCTTGACGGGCGGCTAATTGGCTCACCTGTTGTGAGCGAGAGAAACGGACAATAACAGGGCGGGCAACGAAGATAAATTGGTCTCTTTCGGTCGGTGTGCACTTCTTTTGCCGCATCCGCTTGCCGCTACTTTTTGATGTTCAACCGACTGGGATCAAATGTTGTTGGTCCCTCTTGGATATTCTGCGCTTCCAGCCATAATGTATACGCCCTGGAGACGCCGACCAAAAATAACGGGTGTGACGCAGTGGTAACGCTGCAGAACTTTAGTCTCATTGGCCTTTTGGTTCGATCCCCACCGGGTCCAAACTTCTTCTCTCTTTTGAACTCTGTCTATTCGGTCGACTATAGAATGCGATTCTCCTCATCCGCTGCACCTGTTCCCAATTCCTTATTCATCCGTAAACAGTCGTGGTATGGTTTCCGCCCACAAAAATCGTCTAATCCGCTGCTAATTACATGTTTCCCTTCCCCCTTGCTTCACAATTGTCGTTTTCTTTTTCTTTTTCCCCTTCCTTTCTCTTCAATCCGCGTAAATGTGCTCGGAACTTGCGAGCATTTCCTTTTCCGAAAGGTATTAAACGCCGCCGAAGGCAAAATAGAATTTGTTAAGATTACTCTTTCCACTTTACATTTCTCGGATAAATCCCAAAGTTGTACACAATTTCTCCGAGTCCTACTTGATCGATTTACACCTGAAAGCCGACAAAACTCGTGTTTGCGCATAGCAACGCCATGCGAGCGAGTTTGTGTGGCCTAGTGGCTAGCGCTTTTGCCTATAGTAATCCATTGCATCCTCCGGTTCGAATCCCCCATCGTCTTTTTTGATCTTTGTCTCTTTGTAACACCTAAAAATGGCATAGAACACGTCCCCCCCCAGGTCCCCAATGGATACTTGTCAAAAGTGCGCGAAAACCTGGTGTGCATATGTAATAATGTCCATATTCATGTACGTATTGCGTGTGTGTGTGTGTGACAAGCGTCCTCCAAAAGCACTAAGTGGGGGTCCATCCATATATTATTATGTACGACTAGGTTTTCAATGAAAAACGAGGTATTATTACGCGATGGCCCCACTCATTATCCGGTTCGCTCGTGTTTTTGTTACACAATCCCCCCCCCCCCTTTGTACATATGAGAAAACACAACAACAAAAAATAACTCGGTTTTGTGCCATGGCAACTGGTTTTGTCGTCCTGCGTCCTCTTAGAAATCCTCTCCCTTTGCTCCTTTTTTTTTTTTGGGCTTCCTCCTTCTAAATCGGAGCAGGTGCAAAGCACACATAATTGCCAACATTTACCTTCTGCCACTCGCCACTCGATTTCTCTCGATGCACCACCATACCACCGAATACGCGTCTCACTTCAGAATTCAATGAAAAGGCGCTGACTGACGCACTTATGCGATCGACACTAAATGACCGTTTATGTACTGTTATTATTGTTTCACTTGTTGTTCGCCGAATACACTGTAAGTTTGGGGCGGAAAATTTAGTTCGAGCGTTTGAGCATTCAAAACCAGAAAATGTCTCAACTATTATAGGGGCACCGGATAGAAAGGGCGCTCTGTTCGCAATCTGGCCGAATTTCTAGGCCGCGAAGTAATTTTCCACTGAAAACGTGGCCTAACTTTTCAAACTCGGCCCCGAGGTCGCTCAATTTGCACTACAAAAAGAGTTTCTCAACAGAGCGCCATTTCTGTGCGGTGCCTCTATAATAATTGTGTAACATTTGTACCATTTTCAGACGCGCGCCGAAGTGACAGTTTTGCGTGACGCCAATCGAGATGTCATGTCGGCGATGCCACGTTTCGATCGTGACACGTACCGATTTGAGATCAAGGAAAATCAGCAGCCGGAAGTTATCGGAATCGTCAGGGTTGGTTGCCTTTGAGAGCGTGCGTCTCGAGAATTATTGTCGGTTTCTGAATGTTGTCAACAGTAAAGTTACTACAAATTTTATGCTCTACAACTTTGTAGTTGAAGATTTCCCTTCAAACTGTTCAGTTTTCGAGTTATAGGCGTTCCACTCGGCGCTCTCCTCCTCGGAGACGCTTCATCTCACGTATTCGTTGATTGCTCCCGCACAAATCGACGAACTGCCCATTGAGATCCACGAACAGTCGGGCGAAGTGAGCACTTCTCGGCCACTCGACACGGAGCAACAGCGATTCTATCGATTCCAGGTATCGTCCTGGACAAAAACCCAGAAGAAACGAGGCGTATTGTAGGTGCGCGCGTGTCTGACACAAACAATCTGCTCGTCGAGTGACGTCATCGTCGAAGTCGTCGACGTCAACGACAATCCGCCGGTGCTGGCGAGCCGGAGACTCGAGGCGACGGTGGAGAGCGACGTGCCGCCGGGCACCAAGATTGTGAAGTTGTTCGCGAACGACGCCGACTCTTCCGGCAACAATAGCCGGATTACGTTTGCGATTACCAACGAGAATGGTTGGTGCTTGAACACTTCCGAAATACCTAATCCAAACGTTTTCAGGCGTCTTCTCAATCGACGCGATCACTGGCCAAGTCACGACCTCCCAAACGCTGACTCAACCCCTCTACACCCTTCTCATCGAAGCGTCCGACAACGGAGTGCCACGTAGAAGCGACACGGCCGAAGTGACGGTCACCGTGCGAGGGACCAACCCCTCCCCGCCCGCATTCGACCAAGAGGACTATAGGATAGTGATTGCGGCGCCGGTAAGAGCGGGACAAGTGATCGGAACGGTGCGAGCGACGGATCCGGATCCGGGGATGGAGGGAATGGTGACGTACAAACTGATGAGGGCCGACAACGAGGACCATCGCAAGTTTTCGATCAACTCGAAGACCGGGGTGATATCGGCGATGGAGCAGCTGGCGATCGAGGACGGTCCCATCGAGTTGACGGTCGAGGCGTCGGACAATGGAAAGAACTCGCGGAGGAAGGTGAAGACGGCGGTGAAGATTGATATTGTGGATTCGAAGACGCTCAAGTTCCTTCCGCTCCCCACCACTGTCTACATTTCGACGGAGAAAGCGGTCGGAAGTGTGGTGCTTCGAGTCTCGGCGATTTCCACCGAAGACGAGAACATCAAGTTCCGCGTGCTGCAGGACAACTCGCAGTTTGTGATGGACGGCGACTTGTTGAGAGTCTCGAACCACCTCGTCGAGGGCGAATCGATATTGTCGATTCGTGCGGAGACGGACACGGTCCACATTGACCATCAACTCAAAGTGGTGGTCATGTCGGACCGCGACAAGTATCCCGTGTTTCCCCAGTTGACGTACGACTTTGACGTGAGCACGGACGGTCACTTCCCGCGAGTCGTCCATCAATTCAACGCGAAACTCGGCAACGGAACCCTCCGGTACACATTCTTCCCGCCCACGCCGCCGCAAGGATTCTATCTGGATGAAAAGTCGGGAGAGCTCTTCGTCACTTCACAGTTTCCGGCCAAGAACAAGGACACTGCGTTCGTCGTGGTCCGTGCCATCAACCAGCAGGACCAGAAGTTCTACTCGGATGTTGGGGTACTTGGGCACATATCAACACTGTTAATGTATAAACTTTTGATTTTATTAGGTCGCCATCACGCCAGTCTCTGCGATCAATCCGACGTTGCGCTTCCAACAATCGGCCTATAATTTTGAGGTCTACGAGAGTTTGCCGCAAGGCGACGCGATCGGGACCATTTCTGTGGTAAGTGCCTCAAAGTTCTAGGTTCATTTTCTGATTTACCGCTCCAAAACGAAGAAAGTCTCTTATGCAGGGGGCTGGGCAATTGGTCGGCACGGGCTTTCCTGGACTTTTCAACCACTTGCAATATTCCGATCGAACCCAAACTTTGCAGGCTTCTTGGACATGGTTTGAAGCATATTGGGACCAAGTTTCAGCCCGATCGGATTATTTGGTCCCGAGAAATGTGGATCATTGACCGAAATTGGTCGGAAGCCCTGGCTTTTCCACATATCTCGGGGCCCGACGATCGGATCGGGCTGAAACTTGGACCCAATGGCCCTCAATCCAAGTCCAACAATCCTGCAAAGTTTGGGTCTGATCGGAATATTGCAAGTGGTTCAAAAGTCCAAGCCCGAGCCGGCCAATTGCCCAGCCCTGGTCTTATGAAAAACATGTTTAATTTTAGACGGGCGGCGCCTCGAACAACATCAAATTCTCCCTCTCGCCGGACAATTCGTTCCTCGGAATCCACAAAAACGGCACCGTGTACCTGGCCGAGAAAGTGGATGCGGAGGAGATGGAGGACGAGCTCGTGCGCGAGTTCACAGTCGTCGCATCCAACGGCACCGAGACGGCGAAGGCGCGCATCCAGGTGGCCGTTCGCGATGTGAACGAGTTTCAGCCCGAGTTTGACGAGTCGGACATTGAGATGTCTGTGGATACGGACGCGGCGCCGGGCACTCGCATCGGACGGGTCCAGGCGCACGATAAGGACGTGTCGGAGAAGAACCGGCTCATCTACCGGGTCGTCGGAGGTTCCGGAAGGAAGCTGGTGTTCATTCAGGAGGACGGAACGATTATTGTCGGAGATGAGAAGATTGACCCGAGTTTGGACAGTTTTGATCTGATCATTGAGGCCGTGGATCGGAATGGAAATCATGTTAGTATCAGAGCCGCTGGTGTAGATATTGAAAAGTGGTCAACTGAAAACATGTGCAGAATGTTTCGATGAGCATTTTATCAGTTGACAACTTTTTCGTATCTCTATTGCCTGTTGAGATATATTAGTTCAAAGTCTTTAATTTCAGGACTCGACGCACGTGAACGTCTTCGTAGAGGGATCCGAAGAAGATCCAGAAGAACCGCCTTCGTTTCTCGGAGAGCCTCTTGTCTGGAACGTTACAGAGGGCACGACGCAGAGCTTCGAGCTTCGAGCCACCGGCTCCACAACTGGATCCTCTTCGATTCGCTTCAAAATCGTCGGCGGCGACGCCGATGGCCATTTCGATATTGTCCATTTGCCGGAAGAGAACACGGCACGTCTTCGGATAGTCTCCGAATTGGACAAGCGACGGCAGGAGAGTTATACGCTGCAAGTTGAGGCACGAGACGAGCGCAGCCAACTGAGTCGCGTGGCCGAGGTGACGGTCAATGTGATTGAGGGGAACGAGCACGCGCCACAGTTCACACGCGACGACTACTCCGGCACCATCCCGTCGGACATCACCATCGGAGCGCCGATCGTCACAATCGAGGCCGCCGACGTGGACCGCGATCCGCTAGAGTTCTCGCTTCAAGGAGAACTGTGCGAGCAACAGCTGAGCATCGACAACCGCGGGCGAGTCGCGTACAGGGTTCCGCAACACGAGCGGACCGCCGGATCCGTGGTGTGTATCGTCGTGGTCTCGGACGGCGTGCACTCGACGAACACCAACTTGAGATTGAGAGTGACGCCGCCGGCAGAAGCGACGCAGTGAGTTGAGCGCATTTTCGAACTGTCTGCTATTCTCAAATTTCAGACCGCCCACGCCGAACCGCGCTCCGATCTTTGCCAACGCCGAATTCGACTTTTCCATTCAGCGCAACGCCAAGGCGATTGGCGCGGTGAAAGCGACGGATCCCGACGGCGACATTCTCGACTATTCGATCGAGCCGACCGAGTACCGTAACCTGTTCCACGTGGCGTCCGACGGACTCGTCACCATTCTCGAGCCACTCCACCAGCAACGATACAGTTTTCTGGTGGTCGCCGAGGATCGAGGTGAGCCGATCATGTCCTCGTTCACCAATGTGAAGGTGACGGTGGAGCCCGAAGAGCAAAGAAGTGAAGACAACGACAACGAAGTATCGCTGGGCGCCGGTGTCAGAACAGTGCCGACGGAAGCGCCGATCGCTCGGAGCAGCCTGCCGGCGCCAGAACTTCAATTCTCGCAATCGGTGTACAGCTGGAAAGTCGAGAATGGACTGCCGGTCGGATCGATAGTCGGACAGGTGAAACTGAACCAGAAGGATCGCGCGGATGTGCACTACTCGTTCATCTCCGCCGATTTTCTGTCGATCGATCCGGAAGGCCGGGTGGCCGTGCTCAAACCGTTGACTTCTACGATCAACGACGTCGTCATTGCCACCAGCGACGGTAATATTCTCGCTGAGACACGGATCTTTGTGGCTGTTGACGCGACGACTGTTGCAACAACAACAACGGAACCTCCGACCACACAAACTCTTGCCCCACTCGAGGAAAGTACGTACAGTACCTCTCAAGCGACGACGATGATGCCTATATCGTCTGCCAGAATTGTACCGATGGAAATTCCAAAGCCTGGAAAGTTCCAGTTCGCACAGCCCAACTACTTTGCGTTCTCGGCCGAGGGCGATTTTAAGAACGGCATCGAGCTGGAGATCAAACCGGAGGAGCTGAAAGTCGAAAACGCGTTGGGACCAGTTGAATACTCGATCGAAGACACGACGACGCGCATGCCGTTCTTCCTGAACGAGCACGGAAAACTGATCATGTTCGAGGCGGATCGCGAACGGCACTCTTCGTACTACTTTACGATTGTGGCAAAGACGGCGAGTCAGATGGCGAGGGCTCGGTTGAATGTGACGATTCTGGACGTGAACGACAACTATCCGAGGTTCGAGCCGCATCCGGAAGTGATCGGAGTGCGGCGGGAGATGCACGTGGGCAGCCCGATCTATCAGTTCAAGGCGAGCGACGACGACGAGCACGGCGCGTTGGCTTATGAGATTTCCCCACGCGAATACTTTTCGATCGATCCGCGAGATGGAATGATCCGAGTGCTCCGAGACTTGCACAACGCGCCGGACACTTTGGAGCTCACGGTACGAGTCGCGGATTCGGGACGCCCGCCGCTGAAGTCCGAGGCCAAGATTCAGATGGCTCTGTTCTCGACGGATCTTCCGCAGTTTACGAGACAAGACGAAAAGGATCCGGTGACAGTCGGCACCTCAATGACCCCCGGAACAGTCCTCCGGCAGCTTGTGGCCGGACCGACTGTAGCGGAAACGGACAAAATACTGTATCGACTTGTGGACTCGGTCAACGGGATGTTCGAGATTCGGGACGGCGGAGTGTTGGTGTTGGCGAGAAGGCCGCTGAACAACGAGGCGAACAGGGACCATCAGCTGAATGTGACCGCCGAGAATAGCAAGGGAACCGATTCGATTCAGGTTGGTTCCACTGGGCTCCGTCCGTTCAAACTTATGTATCTCAGCTGTTGGTAGAGATATCAAAAAGTCGTCAACTGATAAAATGTGCAAAATTTCACAATGAACAATTTGTTAGTTCACATCTTTTTGATATCTCTGCGTGCAACTGAGATATTGCACAAATTCTTCAACGTTCCCATTGTTTCAGCTCCCAATCTACGTGGAAGGTCGTCTTTCCGGCACAACCACACCGTCTGCCTCCTCCTCCTCGACTCAAACGTCTTGCCAATTCGCCCAAAAAGTGTACAGAGCCCAGGTGAAGGAGAATTCGCAGCCGAGAACGGCGGCGGTACGAGTGCAAGCCGGATGTCAGGAGCCGAACCGGAAGTTCCGATATGCATTCCATCAGCCGACTCGTGAGTTTGACATAGGAAAGGAGATGAATGAATGGGTATTGATTGATTTTCTTTTTTTCAGAAGAATTTGAAATCGACTCGCAAAGCGGACAAATTTATACGAGCAAATCGTTGGACCGCGAGACGAAGAGCTCGTACTTTTTGATTGTGAACGTCATCGAGCAGAATCGAATGATGAAGCGACAGAGCGACGCAGCTGTTGAGCGTCAGTTTCTTTTCAGCAGCACTTTTCTCTCTGTTTTTTGAATGCTAAAAAAAACGTTTTGCAGAAGCCGCCTCAAAACTGTCCCCATGGCAAGCGCTCATCGTCGTCACAATCGTGGACGAGAACGACAACTCGCCGGTGTTCCTGCATCTTCTCGATGACTCGACGCTCTCGGCGGTGGTCGATCGGAACGCGAACGTGATGTCTCCGATCATTCACCTCCAGGCGCGCGACCTCGACATTTTCCCACCGTCGCTACGCTTCGGACTCGACGGAGACGGCGTCGAGAACTTTTACGTCAACGAGACGAACGGCCTCGTTCAGCTCGCGCGCTCTCTGGAAAAGAACGACGTGGGGCACTTTGAGCTGCAGGCGACAGTTTCCGACGGAGCACACGTCGTCAAGGTCCCACTGAACGTTTACACGCTCTCGGTGGACACGAACGTGGTCCAGCTGACCAAAGACACGCCGCACTCGGACATTGATCCGGCCGACATTGAACGGAAACTCACCGACGTGCTCGGAGTGGACACACGGATCCTGGTCGCTCAGCCGTTGGTCTCCGATGACGGAGTCACAGATCCACGCAAAAGCCACGTGTTCGTGTACGCGCTGGAGGATTCCGATCGGAAACCGATGGACAGGGACCGACTGAAGGGACTGCTGATGGACCATTCGGACGGACTCCACCCGCTACACATTTCCTCGGTGTCTCTGCTCTCGACCGCAGGATCCGCCGGTCCTCAGACCCTGCTCACTGTCATTTTGCTCATTGTTCTGATAGCGCTTCTGCTCTTCATTTGTGCTCTTATTGTTTTTTGTGCAAAACGGTAGGCTAAGAGACCAAGTGACGACGACGGCGTTCAAGAATGTTTATTCCAGACGCTCGAAGACCAATTCGGGGGCGATGCTCGAAGGCTCCTACATGATCAACTCGGTCGGCTCGGGACCGCGGCCGTATGACGTGGAGAACATCAGTCGGGCCACTGCTCAGACGGTGCTCGCCGGAAGACCACTGCCCGATCCGCAAGAGCACAGGTTTGGAAATGTCGTGGGCCAACTCTCAACTGGACCGTTTTTCAGAATCGACGTGTCGTCGGATTCGACGGACGTGGCACTGGAGCGCGACGACACGACACGTGAATTCTCGAATAGTGTTCGCGAGCGACCGAGTCATCTGCTGTAGAAGAATTTCGCTAAAAATGTTATAATATTGTCTATTCGGGTCCCTTTTCTCTTTCCCCCCACCACCAAATCCCCGTCTTTCTGTCACTCATCCCGTTAATTTGTGCTCAGAGGTCGCAACTACCGCGACCTCGATAATAATTGTAATAATTACTTCGTATGATAGCAATTACCGGTGCTCGTCTAGAAATATATCATCACAAGACTAGACAGATACAAATAGACAAAGGGGATGACTTCGCGTTAGACTTTTATTGATAAGAATGAAATGGAATATTACAAATTATTTACAGATTACTCGGCTCCGGTGCGCGCAACAGTGAACGGCTCATCAACGGGAATGTGTCCGGCGGCGGCGATAACGACATCGTCGATCGGCCGGTCGCCGGGCCCCTTCTCGGTCCTCTCGATCTGTCGCACCACATCCATTCCCTCGAGAACTTTGCCGAACACGACGTGCTTTCCGTCGAGCCACGTCGTCTTGACGGTCGTGATGAAGAACTGCGAGCCGTTGGTGTCCTCGCCGGCGTTCGCCATCGACAGCCATCCGGGTCCGTAGTGGTGCAACTTGAAGTTCTCGTCGGCGAACGTCTCTCCGTAGATGGACCGACCGCCGGTGCCGTCGCCGCGCGTGTAGTCTCCGCCCTGGATCATAAAGTTGTCGATGACGCGGTGGAACTTCGAGCCGACGTATCCTTCGCCCTCGGGCCGCTGCGCCAACTCGACAAAGTTCTTCGCGGTCTTGGGAACGATCTCGCCAAAGACGCCGATGACGATGCGTCCGATCGGTTTGCCGCCAACCTCCACGTCGAAATAGACTTTGTCGGTGACACGTGGACCACGTGCCGACGCCGAAAGGAGCGTGACGGCCAGGAGAAGAGAGCTGAGCAACCACCCGTTCATCTGCAATGAAAATGTTGTTGGTTGTGGGGTTGAAAGAGACAATAGACAATAGAACAGGCAAAATCAACGGGCCAACACAATTGTACTAACTTTTATCAAAAAGCAGAGAGGGTAGTGCGAATAAGAAGTAAAGGTTTTGAAAAAGGTTTTTTTGCGGGTGGTCACTTCACTTGTTTGCTTTGCTTTTCCGCCCGAAAATCAATACGAGTAGCCCGACCGACCGGCCGCTCGTAGTGTGTAATGTGCTAAGACACCCCCTCTCGTCTCGTTTTATATGTGTGTTTCCCTCCTCGATCGCCCATCGGCATTGCGCGTCCGAGGCCTTGACCCGGAAAAAAAAAGATAGTGGACAAGAAACGAAAACGATAATAATGTGACCATTGACCGACGATTCGTCGACTTCATTCAGGGGACCTCGATTTGGTGTTTCAGCTCTGGAGAACTGCAAAGATACGATCTGAAAAAGAGCCACTGTCTCCCCAATGACTAATGCTAAATTGAGCGCCGCGCTAAAACGGAGTGTCGTTTAAAACAAAAGCAGGTCTGAAATTTCTGGATTTTTTGCGAAAACCCGAAATTTCATCCCAAAATGAGGAAAATTAGGTAACACGGGGATTGTCAGAATAGTTTATAACAGCTGTGTGCTGAAATTAGCGTTTTGCTCACAAGAAAGCGCGCATTTTTTCATTTTTCTGTGAATTTCAGGTCGGATCCTCAACAACTGAAATTTCTCTGCGATTTTTGCATTTTATGGGCCGTCTCTGTGCTCAAAATGACCGCCATTGTCTGCTGAACAATCGTGAGTCAACTGTTTTCCCAAAATTTCCGAAAGTTTGTTTTTTCAAGCCAAATTTAAAAAAAAAACGAAATTACTCTTCGAATTTTCACTTTTACACGAGCACTCTGCGATCATTTTGTAGCTATCGGTCATATGAACAAACGTGAGGCAAAAGTTTTAAAGGAAAACTGTCCATAATCCCAAAAACTCGGCAAAACAGTGTTTTCAGCTGAAAAACCGTATCCCGTAAATCGACACTGAGAGCCGCACGCAAAAAAGCGCGCGAAAATTTTGTGATCAGTGATTGGGGAAGAGGGGCGCTCAAAGTTTGTCTGTTTCAGACTCAAAGTGTCTAACACTTTTCAAAAAAACCAATAGGCCATCGTCACAGCCGAACTGGAACAACCGCCAGATCTGGCACTTTGTACCCCACGTGGCCGTCGTGTGAGTCGCACGCCTTTCTATAAATTTCCAGGTGACAGAGAGGGTAATTTGTAATGCTGTGAATATAAATGAAAATTTTCGGCAGTCTTGTCCAAAATCGGCCCGATCCGAGTGAATTTTCGGAAGCAATTATCGATTTTTTAAGGTTTTTCAGTCAGCCTCTCAAAATCACAAAAAGTAACGATATTGGAGGGAAAAATTGTTTCAGAAATCATGTTTTAAACTTTTAGTGCTAGAATCCGGTCTGACACCGAACTCTTGCTCAATCTTTCATAAATTTCTGAAATTTCAGAAGCGAGACTCATGAGAATTTTCGAGAAGAAGGTGGCTGGCCTCCCAAAGAAATACATCATTTGGCAGTAGTTCCCGTGGCCTCTGTCGCCGTCTCGTCCACCCTCTCCACCTTCTTCCACTTGTCACGATTCTCCTTCTTCGGCTCCTGATCACACACCCAAATTGTGTTGTTCTAAACGTGTTTCTCAAATCTGGCGCCAACAAAAACCACTTACAAAGTATCCGGCACACACAATCACTTGTTCTCCGCCCTCTTTTCGCGTCATTATGTAGTAGAAGGGTTTGTTGAACGAAATTTCGTCGTCTGAAAAAGGAATATTCGGATGACATTTGAAAACATTCTCGGATACTCTAACCTTGTGGCCTAATCAACTGAACATTCTCCTGTCCGGTCATGTATCCCATACTTGCCGCATTGTGATCGAGTTGGTCTTCGTAGTACGTGAACAGCGGGTTCGCATCTGAAACAGAAAACAAAAGCAAACGCGCTTTACCGCACGCACGGAACCCCAGCCTTCCAATAAAAAATTCCCTTGGCACGCAATTCACGTGCGCTAAACAAGGCGCGTAACGCGTAATTCCGGAGCGTCGTTGTAGAGTTTCTCACATTTCAATTTTCCCCTTTTTTGCATTATCCCCATCTTTACAGAACCAATCAGGGTCAAAACTTATGAGAATTATTAGAAATGAATAAAAAATGAAATTTTAACTGCTTCATCATCAATTTCGAAACGTTTTATGTAAAAATTACAGAATTTTTTCTTTTGGAATCGAAAATTTGCCTCAATTATCTCAATTCTGTATATTTTTCGACGGTTCAGCGCTTAAAAGATGCGCAATAAACTCTTTGTTGACTGGACGGTTCGAATGCCAGTGTCCGAACTCGATTCGGCAAATGATCGTTAAAACTCCGTTTTTTCAGTAGTTTTCGACAAAATCCCTCAATTTGGTCAATTCTGAACGAATCTGCTCCGTTTCGCGCTTAAATCGATGCTTTTAACTCACATAATCGCCCCACGGTTCGCAAAGAACAAAATTTGAGTGTTTATTAAGAGAAAAAGGAAAGAATTCTGGTTTTCAATTGAAAAAAGAAACTGCGAGTCGACGGTGGATGCAAGCGCGCCCCATTGACAACTCGCTTGCGCATTGGAATGCTGGGGTTGCGTGCGCACTGATAAAATAGTTACCTCGCTGCGTGCCCTTCTGAAAGTGCGCAAACAGACTGTTGCCCTCGACGCACTGATGTGCCCGTTCCGGTGCAAAAGTGTCAAATGGCGGCGTGGTGAGCACGGAGGGCGTGTGCGCGACAATCTCAAAATTGGTCTTGTGGAAGTGGTCGTAGAGCGTGGCGAATTGTCCGTTCGCCTCAAAAGTAATCGATTTCATCTCCAGCAACTCGGACTTTTCGCTGCTAAACACCCGCGAGAGCCCGTTTCGCTTCGCGTGGGCGTACAAAGACATTGGCGTGGAGCACGTGGCTTTCGGAATGAGCACTCGCTTCTGCACAGGCGTCCACTTGTCCGAGGAGGCGATTGTGGCGAGGATCTCCGGCTTGAACTGCTTCTTTTTGTCGCCCCCCGCTTTTTCGTCCTCGCTGAAACAGGGACAATAGAGATTGTGGAAAGTTGTCGACTAACAAATTGTGCATTGCAAAATTTTGTACATTTCATCAGTTGACCACTTGAATAAAACTATTGTAGGTGTGTAATAACTTTGAAGTAGAGTTGTGAGTAGTTTTAAATTCTTTCTCAACTCTTCTAGGAACCCGCGCCACTTTTTGACTATTATCAGTTGAAAGCTCACACCTGTACAAGTACAAGTAGACGTCGTCGAGCCAACTGTCCAGCCGACAAACTCCCCCGTTCACCCGGATCGTCGCCACCGCCAAGTATCCGCTGCAAATGGACGACGGGTTGAGACCGCCCGAATCGCGGAATTCCATAAAATCCGTCTCGGATGCGAGTTTGTCCGTTTTCCAGAAGAACGTGCAGTCCATCGCCGATGAGAGCACGATCGAGGCGCGCCAGTTGGGCGCACAGTGCTCGGGGACAATGTAGCGGATGGCGCCGCGTGTGGACAACTGGAAACAAAGCGATATTGTATGATTCGGTTTTTTTAACGATTTACACAGTTTGCGGTACATGAACGAAAAACATTCCGTCAAATCAAGCCTGACAAAAAGTACTGTATCTTTGAGGGCTTGTATCTCAAGAGCTATTGTTCATTTCAAAAAGTTGTCAACTGAAAAGTTGTTGCAAATTTTAGGCCCAACAACTTTGTAGTTGACAACTTTTCCAAAATCCTTATAGTTTTCGAGTTATAATCCGAGTTTCAAAGCTGCGCTCACCGAAGTCTCCTGATTGATGCGATAGCACGAGTAGAGTCCGTCCGAGTCCGTGGAGAATGCGTGGTGCTGAATTGCGGCCCTCTGACTTTTGCCACCGTAAAAAAGGTTTGCCTGCCGACGGTTGTGCACGTTGTGCTCAATGTGGAACGGCAGTTCTGTGAAGAGACGAACGCATCCGTCGAAATCGTCTTCGGCCGCCACGTGGACCGCCAGCAACCAAGTGTTGAGCTCACTTGCGGAATTCGACATGATTGTCGTGTCTGAAAGAACGCTCTATTGTGGTCGGGCGCGAAATTCAACATTTCAGCTAAAATACCACAGAGGGCACCTTTTGGCTGGAATGAAAGGTATTGGGGTCGCATTCAAAGCCGTATATCTCAGCTGGTCGTGGATATATCAAAAAAATTGTCAACTGACAAAATGTACAAAATGTTTCGATAAACAATTTTTTTGTTGACAACTTCACGGCGACCAAAAACGCAGAAAAGGGCGTGGCCTAGCGTGCACGGTTTATCACCATTTTGGCGCGAAATTTAAAATTTAACTCCATTTTTCATGTTTTTCGTCAAAAATTACCCAACTTTTGTACGATTGCGACGATGTAATTGCATAACGTTGTTAAACTAATCATCGCGCGCATTTTTTGAGCTTAAAACGAGCAGGTTTCATTTAGAAATGAATCAATTGAATCGATTTTAAGTTTTGTGCTGAAAATGCACGAATTTCAGTCATTCGCCGATACTTTTTGCCGTTTGAACGCTTAAAATACTTGTATTAACGTGCTTAGCCACTTCCGACACTCACTTCATCTCAAAACTATTCAGATCGGCCGGTATGAAAATTCCGAAATTGCGGCGGCGATTGGCCGCGGAGAGCGTATTGCGAAATATTCCAAAAACGTCTCAAACGCGGCGTTTTCACGAAAATTTCAATGTTTTCTCTGTTTAATGTCTTCTTTCGTCGATATCAACACACAAATATATCGGAAAAGTGTGCTGGAATTGCGGCAATTTTCAGAAAACGCGTTTCAGATTAGGCCACGCCTTTTTCTACACTTTTGGTCGCCGTAAACTTTTTGATATCTCTACAGGCAATTAAGATACATCGTCTCGAACGAACGATACTTAAAAGGTAGCTAAAATTTCTGTCAAACCCCATTTCAAAACGTACATTGCCCAACAAATTTGAGCAGATCCTCGAGTGTCTTGTTGCACGCCACGTTGGCCAACAACGCCCACGCACGCATCGTCTGCAACGGATTCAGGCACAGATTCGTGTGTTGGGACGTCTTCCGACACTCCCGACGCGTGGCCAACGGAAGATTCGAGGCGTTGAGCGGTTCCACCTGCGCGAACACTTGATTTGTGTACTCGAGAAGTCGTTGGTTCAGCTTTTGGTCTGCAAAAAAAAAAAAGAAGAAATGTAAGGGGCTCCTCCAATGCTCCGCTTACAATCGACTTTGGGCACTTCGATTTTGAGGTTGTGGAAGCACGGATATCCTCCGTTGAACTGCTCGAACCACGGCGAATTCGCTTGCGACTGCATTGTATCGTTGCACAACAGCTCCTCATCGGGATCCAACACGTATTTGCTGTTCGATGCCTCTCGTCTCCGTGCGCTTCGCACTCTCTTCGTCTGTTTTCCCTCTTTTCTCAAATCCGACTCGTCCGACTCGTCCGAATCATCCGTCTGCTCGTCGACGTCGTCCTCGTTCGGCATGTGTGCGATGCCTTTTTCGATGGATTTCAGCGACATATCCAAAATGTTCACATTCTCCTAATGAAACGTTATTTTTAGAGGGCGCGAAATTTGAATTTGAATTTGAATTTGATTTACCTTCAGTTTGGACAGTATATAACTTTCCTCTTTGCTCGCCTTCGCCAGTTTCGATGTGTTCGATTTTGGAGCCGCTTTGGAGCTCCGGTCGCGGGCCGCTTTTCGCGCTTTTTGAGCGATCGCCCCCGATGAGCCCATTGCTTGAATACCGACCATTTTGGAGCGACGCGTTTGAGGGAAATGATGACGAAATCGGCGAAGAGAAGCGGAGATGAACGGTCACGTACAAGTGCACGGACATCTGTTGTATTTCTGTTTAAAAAAAAGAAGAAAAACCTTCGCTAGGGATAAGCAGAATAGAATGAATTGAGGGTTCGTCCTCAGAGGAGGGCGACCCGAATGATGACAAATAGAATATAAAACAGCGCGGGGGGAGATCACAAAGATAGATCACACTATAGATCAAAAAGAATTATCATACGTCTACACGACGTAACAGTAATAAAATCGTGATCCGAGCTAACGAATTATGACAAATGAGCGAGAAGAACACATAACCTAGCGGGTAGATCACAGGTAGATCACTTAGCATTATCCTACAAATTATATCATACGTCTAGAACGACGTAACACATCTATGCCCCCTTTCTCTCCATTCGAATGGATCGATCGGCACACCTCCACCGACTGGAGCAAGATCTTCAACAATTTGAGTCCAATTCACGGCACACCGTCTCTAGAGCTGACAATGGGCGCAAGTGCGCCCCTCCAAATAGAGCGATACATTGGCGCGAAATTCAAATTTTAACAGCAAAATTTGTGTTTTTTGCCGGATTAGCCACACGAAAAACCGATAATTTCTCATTTGTCTCTCTCGATAGACAGATTGTATTATAGGGGCACCGCACAGAAATGGCGCTCTGTTGAGAAATTATTTTTGCAGTGCAAATTGAGCGACCTAGGGGCCGAGTTTGAAAATTTAGGCCACGTTTTCAGTGGAAAATTACTTCGCGGCCTAGAAATTCGGCCAGATTGCGAACAGCGCGCCCTTTCTGTCCGGTGCCCCTATAATATAGGCCATTAAGATTTTTTTAAGCGCAAGAGCGTCAAATTTGGTCAAGTCGCAAATCACATTTATCCGTTTGAAGGTTTTTCGCTAAAACTCCGTGAATTTCAGTTGCTTTTCGGTAATTTTCGCGATTCGAGCGCTCAAAATGCTTGTACTTACGTGATTTATCATTCTCAAAACCATTTCTGTCTGAAAACGGTCAAGAAAGCGCAAAATGAGAAGTGCGCTTTTTAGGCGGCGATCGGCGGCGAAGGCGAAAAAGCAAAGTCCGCGAAAAATGCGCCAAAACGTCATTAACTCTCAGAATTAGTGTGTTTTCATGTCGAACAATCATTTTTCATCGCCTTTGGCCACAAAAATCAGAGAAAATCTGCTCAATTCATGAAAACGCCATTTGGCCGCCGAGGCCACGCCCATATTGTCAGCTCTGGAGACCGTGCGGCACCCAATGTTGAAAATGAGAATTTGAATCGCTGGGAGCTGGGAGTTCTGCTGAATGTGGTCCAAAAGGTCCTAAGGCTTTTTTTATTTTTTATTTTTTATTCAGCCAGACGGGTCCACGACGAGAGCGTAATGCGTATTGACGTTCCGAAATGAGACGGATGCAAATAGGGGAAGTTTTCGGGAATCGGCACTTAATCGGATCTTTGACGACGGCTCTTATTATGTTTTTTCCAGAAATCAAAGGATAGCGAACGAGATGCTCCTAGTCACTTCTCTAAAAAAAATACTTGTAAATCTCATACCCTTCATGCTTTCAGAATGCACAATTCCGCGAGATGAAGTCGTCGAACGACAACAAGACATCGCAAGGTTATCGGATCGGATGTCGTCTCGGGCTCCGGACACGGTTCGGCAAGCGCTTCGGAATCGCCGCCCGTGTGCACACTTTGCAAATGGTGGGGGAATCAACTCAACCGGTGGCAGATGATCGCTGCCACGTATCGAGACGGTACCCAGAGAATTTGGTAGCACGAGCCGGTTGAAGAACACGAAAACGTTGTGCTCGAACTCAATTAACGCAAAGTGTTGTCCAGGCAATTCTCCAGAAATACGGCTTTTCTTCCAGGTCTCCATGACCTACATTTACGTATAAATCCATTCAGTTCGATACAAATTTCACAAGTTTTTCTCTTACTAATCACGGTCGGGACAACGAAAAGAGGAGGGGAGAGACCCGTATACAGCCCAAAGTCATCATTGTTCAAGAAGAAGAAGAAGAAAAGACAAACGTACAACATTTTCAACCGGTACTACTATCGATCGACACGGGGACGGGGGAGCAGGAGGGGGGAAATGCGAGCGAGAAAATAAAACAAGTTATGCCTAGGGATCAACTGAGCGAAAAAGAAGAAAACATGGTTGACGGGATGAGAGATTTGCAATGAAAACAACGACCCGTTGAGGGGTGAGAATCTGCTGGGGGAGGGGGAGGAGTGGCGGATCAGCATGGAAGTGGGTACGTGGACGAGGAGCTCTGCAACATTTCACATCATTTTTTTTTCGACTTTACAACACTGCACTAGACTCTATACGTCCGCTTTGTCAGAGTTTACTAATCGAGAAAATCGAGTTCAATTCGTCGCCCATCTATTCGCACTCATCGACTCACAATGGAAACGTGCTTGTGGTGCGACGATTGTCCGCCGGTGCTCGTCTCGCACGTCGACGATTCGCTCGATCCGGATCCGTTGCGCGCGTCGGCGGCCGTGCGGCGGCGCCACGTGGCACACGGCCAGCGGACGCGATTCTCGAGGCGGCCCGGAACAATGTTCTCCTCGAGCCAATCGATGACACGACACGGCCACCACGAGAACAGAATGCTCTTTTGGCGCTCCATGCACATGTCCACCTCGCAGTACGCATGGTATATCCTGCAAGACAGAAATGATTTAGAGATCGGATGCTGTGCAAGCGCGCCACGCTGCACTCTGCTCTTTCATCACAGATTCAGCAATGTATTATTGGGGGCACCGGACAGAAAGAGCGCGCTGTTCGCAATCTGACCGAATTTCTAGGCCGCACGGCGACAAAAAACGTTGAAAGGAGCGTGTGCACGGTTTATTATAATTTTGGCGCGAAATTCGAAATTTAACTCCATTTTTCCAGACTTGCCAAATCCCGGGCCGGGCCAGCAAATCGTCGGCCCGGCCCGGCCCGGTCGGCCCGGCTCCGCCCACTCTTGAGAAAATTTTCGTAATTTTTGTGAAAATTTTGCGACTTTAAACAGCAATTTCTATTTTTTAACAGGTTTTTATGCTATAACATTGCCTTTTTAAGTCCATAAAATTTTAAGTCTATAAAATTATGTTCGTTTCGAAGTTCTAGTTCGCTTTGAATTTTTTTAGGTGCATTCTCCCGGGCCGACCGGGCCGGGCCGGGCCGGAAAATTTCTAATTTTGGCCCGGCCCGGCCCGGCCCGTTGCAAGTCTGCATTTTTCATGTTTTTCGTCAAAAATTACCCAAATTTTGTTCGATTTCGACGATGTAATTGCATAACTTTGTTAAACTAATCATCGCGCGTACTTTTTGAGCTTAAAACGAGCAGGTTTAATTCAGAAATGAATCAATTGAATCGATTTTCAAGCTTTGTGCTGAAAATGCGCGAATTTCAGTCATTCGCCGATACTTTTTGCCGTTTGAACGCTTAAAATACTTGTATTAACGTGCTTAATCACTTCCGACACTCGCTTCGTCTCAAAACTATCCACATCGGCCGGTATGAAAATTTCGAAATTGCGAAATATGTCAAAAACGTCTCAAGCGCGGCGTTTTCACGAAAATTTCAATGTTTTCTCTCTTTAATGTCTCTTCTTTCGTCGATATCAATCACACACAAAAATATCGGAAAAGTGCTGGAATTGCGGCAATTTTCAGAAAACGCGTCTCAGAAGAGGCCACGCCCCTTTCTACACTTTTGGTCGCCGTGCGCCGCGAAGCAATTTTCCACTGAAAACGTGGCTTAACTTTTCAAGCTCGGCCTCGAGAGTTCGCTAAATTCGCCCTGCAAAAAGAGTTTCTCAACAGAGCGCCATTTCTGTGCGATGCCCCTTATAATAAGGAACGTTGTTAAAGTCATACCTGAACACCATGTTGCTCAGCCAGTAGGCGATGATCACATCGATGGTGTAGTGCGTGCGCGACGTGATCATACAGACCATTCCGAGGGCGCAGGACGCGTGCGCCAGCCACTGCAGCGGTTTGATCGCGCGCGGAAGGTAGTAGGCGACGGCGAGCGAGCACGTGACCATGACGAGCGTGTGGCCGCTGAACAGCAGGTCGCCGCAGAGCATCGAGTCCTTGCTCTGGAAGCCGATCCGAATCGTCTGCTCGATGAGGCGCGACATGAACGTGGCGAAGCGAGGCGTGACGCGTTCCCGACATCGGCCCTCGTTGTCCGTGTATCCTGAAAAAAGGCACACTTGTGATTTTGCCGTTATTTTTCGCATTTTTTTCTGGTAGAAAATGGCCTATCTCTGTCATTTTTAACACTAATATCACCAATCGCCACGGTCTCCAGAACTGACAATGCGCGCAAGTGCGCCCCGCACAATAGAGCGATACATTGGCGCGAAATTAAAATTTTAACAGCAATTTTTGTGTTTTCTGCCAGATTAGCCACGAAAAACCGATAATTTCTCATTTGTTTTTCGACAGACCGATTATATATGCTATTACGAATTTTTTAAGCGCAAGAGCGTCAAATTTGGTCAAGGCGCAAATCACATTTATCTGTTTGAAGGTTTTTGACTAAAACTGCGTGAATTTCAGTTGCTTTTCGGTAATTTTCGCGGTTCGAGCGCTCAAAATGCTTGTATTTACGTGATTTATCATTCTCAAAATCAATTCTGTCTGAAAACGGTCAAGAAAGCGCAAAATGAGAAGTGCGGTTTTGAGGCGGCGATTGGCGGCGAAGGCGAAAAAGCAAAGTCCGCGAAAAATGCGCCAAAACGTCATTAGTTCTAAGAATTAGTTTTTTTTCATGTCGAACAATCATTTTTCATCGCCTTTGACCACAAAAATCAGAGAAAACCTGCTCAATTCATGAAATTGGCCGAGGCCACGCCCACATTGTCAGCTTTGGAGACCGTGAAACGCGGTGCAAAAGAGTTAGTTACCTGACGGAAGTTGGGTCGCCGCAAGAGTGACCGATCTCATCGAGTAGAGCGTGGCCGCGATGAAGACGGTCCGTTTGAGTATGGTCCCTCGGTGCTGATGGACGATGAGCAGACCGCCGAGGAGTGCGATGCATAGGGCTACACATCCGTCGCCTGGAATATAAGTTTGTCGTGTTCGATTTTTCGCCCTCAAAATAGCCTTTTGTTATCGAAATCAGCCTTCGTTACACGTCTTTACAGAAATTACAACAAATCTTCATTTCAGAAAAGCATTTCTCGGTTTTTTTTCATCGAAAAGACTTCTCGAAACGGCCCGTTGTTCAAGGCGATTCAGGTAAATTCTAATGAGTCCATTCAGCAGGGAAAAAACTCGAAAAGGAGGTTTTTCAGCTCGTAAATCTTGTTCGTTGCGAGACCAGGCGCATGAAAGGCATGCGAAAAAGACAATTTTTTCGGTTTTCTCCCTGCTGAACGAGGCCATTATCGATTTTTCACTCGAATTTTCGATATTCGACTCACCCAACGAGCTGGCCCATCGCTGCTCGGGCACCAAACTGAACACAATGTCGGGAAGCGGCTCGCGCGGCACAAAATCGTGCGTGTAGGCGATGACGGCCCAGTTGGACATGCCGGAGATGAAAAGGAAGACGAAGAGGAAGAGGGCCTTCATCCACTCGGCGCCTCCGCCGCCGCCACCTTCTCCTCCGCCGCCGCCACTGTCCTGCTGCTCGCGCGCACTGATCACCGCCGACAGTCCGTGATGATGTCGTCGTTTTGGCGGGGAGGAGCCGCCCATCGCTGTGCTGCTGCTGTGGTTGCTCCGCGACTCGACGTGGTTCGGCTCGTCGCACAGCGAGTCGTCCGTCTGAAAATTAATGCTTTGTTATAAATCTACCCTCTCCAAAATGTCGCATTGTGCGGGACCAAACTTTGTAGTTATCGCCTCTAGGGGTCCTAGATGACGTCCAAGAAATTTGTTGCGAATCGGTACTTTCCGTTCCCCAACAATCCAGCGCCAGGGCGCCGTCTACCCATAATATATACGCCCTGGGAGGTGACGAGAAAAATGCCGCGTGTGGCGCAGCGGTAAAGCTCGCCGCCAGATGGAAGAGCTGTTTTGGTTCGGTTCCCCATACGGTTAAACGTTTTGCCCATGTTTTTTGTAATGAAAACGTACTTTCATATCAATTCCAGCATGCATACGTGCACTTTTCACGAGAATATCAATTTCCCGCTGCATGGGGACGAGTAGAAGGAGAAAAGAGAAGCGTTTTGTGATAAAACTAGAAATGCTTTTTCTGGCCAAACTGTTCTTTGAAACATTTTACGTGATTTTTTCGGTGTTCAATTTTCATTTACCTCAATGGAATATTGAAAATTGCGCGGTACAATCTCGCAAAACTCCACCGTCTTCACCATAAATGGCGGCAAAATTCGGGTGGAGTCGTCGGGTCAAAGATGATTCTGGAATAGAGGAGAACATGGAGAGAGAGAGAGAGAAATTGCGAATACGACAATATCGAGCGCGCCAAAGAAATAGAGTCCAATTCCCATGGAGATTATTCGGAAATATGGGCTCGGAAGCCCTCATTTTCGGTGGGAGGAAGCACTTTTGCGGTGGGAAACTAATCGAGTTGTGTTTTCGACGAATCTAGTCTGCACTCGCCGATTCTGACGCTAGAACAACTATTGTGGTGTTTTGAAAAATCGACGGTGGGGGTAAAAGTAACATTGAACGATTTAGAGGGAATGGAAGAGAGAGAGAGAGAGAGGGAGAGAAGAGACGCAGACTGCACTACAGAGGAGGACCCCCTTCTCCCGGAATCTTTTGCCAGAGAGAACGAGGGACCGAGCACTCGGGAGGAGAGAGAGAGAGAACACATTGCAAAACCGGAAAACGATTGACGATTATGTCTAGAAATCTTCTTCCACAAACTGACTGGATGGACCGTTCTAGATCCTCGGGGCACAACTTTAAGGCGTGATATAAGTAGCCATGTGTGATAGACGTCGTGTCCAGGAAGAAGCGGCGTATAAATGTTCAGTTCCTTGCTGTCCACATGCACTCGTCCGCCAATGATTTATGCGCGTCGGAGAGCAAGCACACAGCCGTTTTGGAGGACGACGGCCGAGAGTGTTTTTTGCGGCGTTTCCCTCCCCCTACACAGCCATGAAAACGTCAGAATTTGTCAGAATCGGGACCGAGTCAGTCGAGGATCAGCCGGTGTTCAGTCAATTTTGACGATTTTTGAATAGTTCAAAAACGAATCGAATGGTTATTTTGTGCTCTACAATCGTCAATTCAATCGTTTTTCACGATCATGCTTCCGGACCGACACATTTTCGTTTAACGTCAGCTGACCTTTTTGATAGGTTTTTGAAAGGTGTCATTTGACTTTTTTGCGGTTCATCACAGTTACGGATCATGATTGTGTAAAATGATCAACTATAAAGTTTTAGAGCAGGAAATTGTGCGTCGATTTGTTTTTTAACATTTTGAAAAATCTTCAAAATCGAGCGAGAAGCATTCCGCACTTTTTAACTGATTTTAGAGCTCTGTATCTCAAACACCAATGATTATTCAAAAAAGTTGTCAACAAAAAAGTTGTTGCATATTTTGTGCTCTACAACTTTGTAGTTAAACACTTGGCGCCAAAATTGTTCGTGTTCGAGTTATGAGCTAGTTTCTTAACAGTACCCCCCACAAAGGGCTGCGGCCTAGGTTTTTGATGTAAACTCTTGTAAAGGAGTCGTTCATTTTTCTTGGCCAGATCAATAGGAAAAAGGGAAAAGGAATGAAAGTTGAAGTGAAGAAAAGAGAGAGAGAGAGAGAGAAAGAGAGAAAGAGAGAAGAACACTTCAAAACAACAAACTGATAAAGTGATAAAGTGGGGGGGAGTGTGACACACAAAAAACTGGTGTAAAATTTGTTCGCCCCACTGATAATTGATCGAATATGGATGGTGAAAAGAGAAAGTAAAAGTAGGAGAGAAAGAAAAAGGTTCCAGAAACCTCGCAAAAGTTCAAAGTACGTTTCTATACACACAACACTTCGAAAGTGATATCTTCTTCTTATTCTTCTTCTCCCGGTGAGAGATTGGGGGCGAGAGAAATCTCTTTTTCTCTGGATGTTTATGTGTATCAATAATAATTGATCATTCATTCGATTATCGATTGATTTCGAGTGAGAAAACGAGTGAGAGAGAGAAGAAGGGAAATCTAGAAATTCCATACTTGTCGCCGGGCCCAATCCGGGCCCGCAGTTTTAAAATCATAACTAATTTCAAAAAAATCGTACTGACTTGATTCAAAGCTCAAATTGTAGGTATTTGGATTGTTCATCAGGGCAAAATAATAAAAAAATTCGGAAAATTTCAATAGGGCAACGGGCCTAGAAAAAGTAGCCGGGCCCGGCCGATAGCACGTTTTCCCGGCCTACTGAAATTTTCCGAATTTTCAAATTATTTTTCCCTGATGAACAATCCAAATACCTACAATTTGAGCTTTGAATCAAGTCAGTACGATTTTTTCGAAATTAGTTATGATTTTAAAACTGCGGGCCGTATGAGAAATTCACTGTTTCAGATTTTGCAGCCGAAAACAAGGCGAATTTCCAATGTTAATGTGGTTTTTTGTCAAATTTTAACACAAAATTCGGTAGATCACTGAAAATGCGGCTTAAATAGTGAGAAACTAGGCCAAAAATCACAAACATCCGGATTAGGCTAGAATTGAACATGGAACGGATCTTTTACGTTTCCGAATCAATCCGGAAGAGGGTTTTCACTAGAAGATTGAGTGATTTATGGTTAATGGTGAAAAAGAAGTGATCTGAGGTTGAGTGTCATCGGAAATGAGGAAAATTCACAGCTTTCACAGAAATCATGATCAACTCGCTTAGATATTGTCGTTTTGTCGAAAACACATGTGTCAAACTCTAAAAGTGTTTCATAGGAATTGTTCAGCTCATCGAGATCTTCAATTTGCGAGCTCAAACGTCTGAAAATTTCGATTTTGAGCAGAGTTATAATCGAAAATCCAAAAAAAGGCCAACATAGGTCGAAAGGCGTCTTCTCAAACACATTCGTGTCCCCAAAAAAGGACCCCCTTTCCTGTTTTTGTCACAATCAGTGAGCGGAGGGGGTGACGTCATACGAACAGAGAAAAAAAACACGTTTTCTAGCTCTTTTTTTGGAATTGCGGACGTGGTGTTGTAGTATGTAGGAGTAGCATAGGATTAAAAATGTTTTGAAGGAATATTACATGTACTATATAATAGGGAAGACAAGTGCGAGAGAAACCGGTTTGGCGGACGGAACAGAGAAAAGAAACACAACATGTACAATCGAAACATGGATTTTCTCGTTTTTCAATCCTCCAAGTTAGCCCATTGACTTGCAGATTTAGAGCGACGCGCAGCGATATCCTCACTGCCCTGGAAGCTGCAGCGAGAAGCGGCGTGCATGGCGCCGCGGTTGCGTTTTGGAATTTCTGTTAAACCCAACTGCCGCAGGTTCGAACCGCTCGCGGTCGAAATCATTTTTGCGCGCGCCGAACTGACCGTGCCCGTGTCCGCCATTCCCCCTCTTCCTTCTTCGTCTTCTTCCTCGTCTTCCTCGTCTTCCTCACGCCTTCCGCTTCGGAATCCTCGTTTCTCGTCGAACGATCCGAGTAGTGGCGAGTAGTGTGCCGACGAGGTCGTCGGGTGTGCCGACGACGCGAATTCTGCAACAAAAAATTGTTTTTTTTTTCTCGGTAAAAGCAATGAATATTCGGCGAAATTTTGAATTTGGCGCACGCCGGTTAACTGTTTTGAAGCGAAACGTTCGAAAAACTCAATGACGAGTCGTCATTGACGACAGAAAATCGTATGTAGATCAAAACAAGAAAAAAAGAGAGAGAGAGAGAGGCGGTGTGTACTGGTAGATCGAAAAGAGGAGGCAAAAAGAGTGGCGAATGAGGAGGGCTGCGCAAACAAAACGAGCAAATTATTTGGGAATTTGTATTTGAGCTTGAGCCTGTCTGCACAAATCACGACTGGTTTCATCCATGTGCTCACTCGTTCGAAAGTTTGTTGGCAGGTTTCAAAATGAGCCAGGCACGGTCTCCAGAGCTGACAATGAGCGCAAGTGCGGCGCGCCGCCCAATAGAGCGATGCATTGGCGCGAAATTCAAATTTTAACAGCAAAAATTAGTGTTTTTTTCCAGATTAGCCACGAAAAATCGATAATTTCTCATTTGTCTCTCGATAGATCGATTGTATAGGCTATTACGAATTTTTTAAGCGCAAGAACGTCAAATTTGGTCAAGTCGCAAATCACATTTATCCGTTTGAAGGTTTTTCGCTAAAACTGCGTGAATTTCAGTTGCTTTTCGGTAGTTTTCGCATTTTGAGCGCTAAAAATGCTTGTATTTACGTGATTTATCATTCTCAAAACCAATTCCGTCTGAAAACGGTCAAGAAAGCGCAAAATGAAAAGTGTGGTTTTGTTCTCAATAGTTGAATTGCGAATGTTTCTTGAAAACCCGTTTTTTTTTAAATAAAGAAAAGAGTGCTCACTGATTCGGATGATGTTTTTGTTGTATATGATCGGTATGCAAATAAACGTTTCGTTGGTGGAAAAAAAGAGAGAAACACGGCCACTGGGGCGCTCGTTTTTTTTTGCCGAAATTATATATAATGTGCATATGTTTGTGTGAATGACCTTTTTTTGGTCATCATTGTACATTTGGTGCTTCAAAGTTCCGCGAACGTTTTACACTAGGGAATGCCTCGGTTTTTAATGTTTATCGATAAATTTTATCGAAAACTCACCTCCAGCTCTCAACATTTTCGCTCAAATTCGTTGCATAGATAGATGATTGTCGATTTCTGAAACAAAAAGGGATGGAGAATAGGCGATGAATAAATGAATGTGTGTGGAAATGGTTCTTGGTCTTTTGGGACCACTTGGAGTGGACCTTTCGGGCCCAAAATTTTCAGGCTTTTCGGGCTTGGACTGAAGTAGTTTGGGTCCAAGTTTCAGACCGATCGGATCATCTGGTCCCGAGTTATAGTGATTTTAGGCCGGAACGCCCATAGCAGAACGGATACTTGAACTTCAATCCAAGCCCGAAAAGCCTAGAAAGTGTGGGCCCCGATTGGAACATTCAAAATATTGAAAATCGATAAAAAAGACCTAGTGCAAATGAGTCAGAAGACGCTGTCTTGACAAAAGAAGCTATCAAAGTTTATCTCAAAGACATCGACCGTTTTTAGTACGTCAGGGGGTTAAGGTTAGCGCAGAAATGAGTCAAAAGTGATGTTGAAGCGTATACGCATAGTTTCCAGTTGATTGAAAATGTGAAATGTGAAGCGGAATGACAAGGAAAAACAAGAGAAATGATGGGTGAGGAGAGCAGTTTTCTTTTTCGGCATTTCGATCAAAAATGAATGGGAATGGCGGTGAGAACGAGACAATAATCGGTTCTTTGTCCGTCTTCTTCCTCTTCTTCTTCTTCTTCTTCTTGTACGAAAGTAAAATTGACCTTCTCCGTTTGTCTTGAGACCTCTTCAGCATTCCGATGCATTCAAGTTGACAACACAAAAACCAGACGGTGTTCAGTCAATTTTGAAGATTTTTGAATAGTTAAAAAACGAATTGAAAGATAAGTTTGTGCTCTACAACCGTCAATACAATCACTTTTCACGATCATGCTTCCGTGCCGAGATATTTTCGTTTAACGTCAGCTGACCTTTTTGATAGGTTTTTGAGAGGTGTCTTTTGACTTCTTTGCGATTAATCACAGTTGCGGATCGTGAACGTGTAAAATGGTTAACTATAAACTTTCAGAGCAGAAAATTGTCTGTCGATTTGTTTTTTAACATTTGAAAAATCTTCAAAATCGACCGAGAAACGAGCGATTTGAAAGTTGACAATATTCCGCACTTTTTCACTGGTTTTGGAGCCCTATATCTCAAGTACCTATGCTTATTCGAAAAAGTTGGCAACTGAAAAGTTGTTGTAAATTTTATGCTCTACAACGTTGCAATTGAAAGTTTTGCGCCAAAATGTTTAGTTTTCAAGTTATGAGCTCGTTTCTTGGCTCGGTTACTTGGTCACTTGGTGTCCGTTTGATCTAGTTATGTGCTGATTCACACCTTCAAAAACTATACTCATTTTGTAGCAAATTTTGCGCTGAATACTCGACACAACGTGTGTGAGTTCAAGAAATGGAAAAATCCAAAGAGAAGGAAGTGGGAGGAAGCAGGTAAAAGGCAAAGTGAGACGAGGAGAGGAAGCTCATCAAAACATGAAAAGTGAGAGAGAGCGAGAGAGAGAGAGAGTGGGAGTGAGAGAGCGGGGCGCGCGGGGCCAACTGGGCAGATACCCGAAGGAAAGAGAGAGAGAGAGAGAGAGACAGAAAGTAACCGATTACACAACACAACCACTAGTTAGTTACTTCATTTGTAGACGGACGGTCACATATTTTTTCAAAATGTTTACGCTATGCAAACTCGAAATGAAACATACATTTCTCACCTGGTTCGGAACACTTTTCACCTCAAAATGATATCATCGGCGAAAGCACATAAGCGAGAGGAGAAAGAAGAAACACAAACAGTTTTTATATCTTTTCGTGGCGGTCTTCTTGGGACCGAAACGAAACGATGAGTCATTGTTGTCGGACGACACGGACGAGAACAAATCATGGCAAACTTTTTTTCCCTCAAGAACATGAATCACTTGAAATATCGAGGCGAAGCGAAAAGGTCGAGAGGGGCGGTGAAATGAAAGGAATTGAACACGGTTACACACTCATCTCTGACTGTTTGCCACACGGCATCATCATGCTTTTTGTGTGCGCGTGCCTGCCGACAAGAGTTCGTGTTTGCGCACCTCTTTTCATTCTACTTTTTCCATCACCTGTAAACAAGATGGGCACAGAGAACACAGAGATCAATCAGACAAAAAAAAAAGAAAAAGAGTTCTAGCAGCGAGTGGTTTCGATCCACCGACCTCTGGGTTATGGGCCCAGCACGCTTCCACTGCGCCACGCTGCTGTCGGCGGGACGGGGCGCCGAGGGCCTAGATGTGCGCGCTGGAAACCGCGCAGTTTCAGGGCGGCTGACCATTTTTGGGGGTCGTTTCTCCGTATGCTAATGACCAATTTCCTCCGTCGTTTCGTGTCCCGATTCGTCCTTGAGACCATTCTTTTCTTGTCCGTCTACGCCCGTACCTTTTCACGACACCTTCCCGCGACATGACAGCACCATTCAATCGATTCTCCGCCTCTTTTCTAGTCATTTTTCCCATTCTTTTTGGTCCTATTTATGCAGAGTAAGTGTCATTTTTGTGATTAGAACCTCCAAGGGAATGAGCTTAAAAGAGTCTAAAACGGAAAACAAATGTGATTTTTAGGCCTTCAACACTGATAGAATGCTACCGTTCTTTCAAAGCCACGTATCTTAGTTGTGGGTAGAGATTTCAAAAAGTGGTCAACTGAGAAAATGTACAAAATTTCTTAATGAACATTGTATTCGTTGACAACATTTTGATATCTCTACCCGCAGCTGAGATAGAGCGTTTTCAATGACCGGCACCCTTCTACTACAGTTTACATTGACACACAATCACATTCATAAAATACAGCACAATTCTGGCAATCTCGACTTTTTCAGAAACGTATTCTGCACCTATTATCGCGAAGAAAATCAGATTACTTGCGGGTGAGTCATTTCAAGACAAAACGTTACGCTTTTTCTGAGAATTTCAGAACAGTAACATGTCCGACGCACATTCCGCCGAATGCCGATCTGGAAAAAGAGGGTCTTGACGTGAAACTGCCGCCCGGCTGGTACCGAATCGGCACGATGACGATTCGGCACGACAAGGGATGGCTGAATTTGTACCGGCGACGGGCCATTGGCCACGGATACTGGGATTTCTATACGAATATTCCCGAGCGCAATTGTGCCGGGTCGGTTTTTCGGTTTTCGCGACAACAAATTGTGGGTTTTGGTTACAGAACTTTCGGATTGCACGCCGGAGACAACATTTCCGGGTCGGTAGCGGTGAAGAGCAAGGAGTGTTTCGATAAACTCATTTATCAGGTATGCAAATGCGCTCCGCAACTTTTTCTTGAATATTTCGTGCTTTACATCTTTATACTCAATCAAAATCAACTTTTGCTGACAAGAGAGAGAGAAGAACATCGACAATTATCAATTTTTCACGTTTCGAGCTGAAACACTGTCGATTTTCGGCTTCAAACAATTGTCTTTGCGTTCCCAATAATTTTCGACACTGCTTTTATCTGAAAACTGTTCAATTTCTCGAAATTTCGCTCTGAAGTTCAAATTTGCAGCCAACAGTGCGATAGAGCGCACTTGCTGACCACGTATTCTATTAATTTTATTACAGATCGAGAAAAAGTCGACAATCGAGAAGATCGACGTGTACCAGTGTCGCAAGTGCATTTTCCACAGTTGTTGGCTCGGAAGTCGACTTTTGCCGCGCGCACGCGACTATTACACAAATCTCAGAAGTTTATAATTTGTGTATTCAAACAAATAAACTGACTTCAATGTTACAATCGAATTGCGGAAGATGACACTGAGTAGACACTGCAAAAAACGAGAATTTTTCAAAATTTAACTAAAACCGTTAAAGAGTACCCGTAATTTTGAGTGGTCTCCGGAAAAATGTCCTCTTTTCTAAGTTGGCTCCTGTCGAAAATGTGATCGGCAAAAATGAGTTGGCAAAACGATTTCAATCGATTTTCGCGCATTTCTCGAACGGCGTTATTGATCAAAGTTCCGTCAGTTTTCAGCACTTTTAGCATCGTCTCTTTTCCGAATTCTGCAAAACTTGGCTTCAAAAATTGAAAACAAAAGCCACTGACCACTGAGAAGTTGGTCAAAATCGAGGCGGGCCGCGAGAATCGTGTCCGGAATGCAATAGTCTCCTTCGATGGCCAATCGAACGTCTTTACGGACTTTCGCGAGGAATCCCACACTGCTCGCCGCCAATAGCTTCTGAAAATTGCAAAAAAAAAATGAGCGGCAAGATCTAGCGGAGCGGGATTTCCATCTTTTTGCGAACAACAAAACATTCGTACAAACATTCGTCGCCTTGTTTTAAACGTTTCATAGCTCACCTGCGCGCTGGCCACTGCCGAATCTCGATCGCTCGCATTGATGATCTGTGTGCCACCGAAACTGAGCACTTTTTCGATTTCCTGCGGAACTTGGCCTAAAACTTCATAGCCTTTTTTAGCCTATAGTTGTGGTGACCCACCATTCAAAGCAATTGCAAAATTGGGAAAACTGGAAACGCGTGGGTGTAAAACATTGAAAAATTCGATAAACTGGGGGTCTTTCGAGTCCACAATGATGATGTGCGACTTTTCCATTTTTCTCATACAAATATCCGGGTAATTGAGGTCCGCTTCGACTGCTTCGAACCCATTGGGCATAAAGCTCAGAATATCGATTGATTTTTCGGTAGGCTCTCTGTGAATACAAACGTTTTTCAAAAACGCATTTTTATAACTCACATTCTTGGTTCGCTGAGCCAAATTGTGCTCACTGCCGTCTTCTCCGTCACTTTCGCATACCCGAAACTTTGTAAAAATCGACTCAAATGGAATTCGTAAAAGTGCAAATGATCCGTCGAGCTCATTTTCCAGCTAACGCCCACGCTTTCAGAGTCTTTAATTTGACACTTTGAAGCATGCTTCAAAATAACTTTACCTTTCCGAAAAGCGAAAAACAAAGTGATGGCGCCGGCTTGGAATGCGTAGGAAAAGTCAATTTTCGAATATTTCACTTTGTCTAGGCTTCTGTTCGTCGAATAGTTGAACAGGGATTTCGAGAGCACGCCCACTTCGCAATCGTCTGAAAATTTGATAAAATGCAAGTGCGCGCTCCACCGAAATGCGGCATCAACAAAATTTCGCGCCAAAAATGCGTTAGAGTCATTTCTGACGTCTTGACATTTTAAAATCGGGAAAAAAAAACAACAAATGCCAAGACTTTCGATACAAAATCGATACTTCCAACAGAAATCTCTGAATTTTTACCTAAAATTTCGAAAATGCGCAACTTTTCGCCGACCGCGAGCGCTGTGAATGCGGCGGCGAATCGAAGAAGTTCCACGTGTCCGCCGGGTAAAACATCGTAAATCTCATCGTCGAAATTTCGTGCAAATTCCTCGAGAAGCTCCTAGAAAAATTTCCTGCATTCTCGAAAAATAACGTCTTTTATTCTTACATAATACCACATTTCGATGAGTTCTCGCTCGTCGAGATGCGCGGCACAAACGATTTTATCGATTATTTCGAGTCCGTCGGCCATCATATCGAAATGTCGACGGTGAAGCATTGCCACGTGGCATGCGATTCTCGGATTTTCGCATAGTTTCGACGATGCGGGCGGTGGCGAGAGTTTCGGAGCGAACATGTCAAACAGACGGCATTGGGTCTCGCCTGGAACGTTGAAAAATGAACTTTTTTGGGGCCTAAAATTGCTATTGCTCGGACTACCTTCAAACGCTTCGAGAACCTTCCAATCGACCGTCTTTCCCAGGTGCCACGTGGCAATCAGTTCCAGCTCATTCAGCATAGCTTCTCCGATTTTCGGAGAGCTGCGAATGCGATTGAGGACGGTATCCCAATCGTTTTTATGATAGGCCCTCACAATTTCCACTTCTTCCGACTTTTCGAATGCCGAGCCTTTCGTCTGCGTCCAGTGCGGTGCCAAGAGCGTCAAATCCGTGCGAAACTCGGGAAACTTTGCAATATTCGGATGGTGTTCGCATGTGAGCGCTTGAACGAAAAGGTCCGGAAACGTGTGACGACACCGTTTCAAGAGGCCCGGCATGTCGGAGAAGTTGTCGAGGGAAATGAGATATTCCAGAAGGCGATGCGAGTGTTTTCGAAGTCGACAGGACGAGAGGATGTCGATGAGTTCGAGAAAGTTGGCATCCTGAAAAAAAAAGTAGGCGTCTATGGCTGAAACATGTTAAGCAGAGTTGAGCGGAAATGGAATTGTGAAATCCAGAAGACGGCAGACGGAAGAAAATATTTTTTTACGGAACACGGAAAACGGAAGACGGAAGAAAACTTTTTTCCCGGAAGACGGAACAACAAAATTCACGGAAGACGGCAGAAGGAATTCCGCTCAACTCTGATGTTCAGGCCTTTGGCCTACTTAGACCCTAACTTCTTGTCACATTTTCGGTCCCTAGCCAGTACTTACCGGCCCGAATCAACATCATTCAACAAAAAGTTGACCTTTCAACGAAAATGATAAAGAAAAGATAAGATTTCCTTCTTCGTGTCTGTGACAGATGATCGAATTGCGCGGACGGCCGGACCCACCGATACCATATCTTGCATCTTTTTTTTTTCATTTTTCATCACTGTACTCGAAAATGGCTGCTAACATTCTCACCAACATTGAGTAAGTTTTTGCTTAATTTCTAGATACCTTATCCACTGAAATGTTCATCAGCCCGCGCAACTACGACCACCTCCTGCACATTGTCGAATCGATCAAAAAGCAAGTCGGTTGCGAAGTGGCCAACGGCGAAATCGGAATAATCTGTGGATCGGGCTTCGGGCCTGTCGCCGACCTGGTCACCAACGCCACAATTATACCGTATGCCCAAATTCCCGGATTCAAAACGACCGGGATTACGGGACATCGCGGAAACTTAGTGTTTGGCACGTTGCACGGGAAGCGAGTGATTTGTGTTCAAGGCAGATTTCATCCTTATGAACATGACACCGACCTGGCATTGGTAACTTTTACATCAGCTCCTATCACTTTATCATTGACTATTTTTAGTGTTCGCTGCCAGTCCGAGTTCTCCACTTGCTCGGTGTCAAAGTGCTCATCGTGTCAAATGCGGCCGGAGGAATCTCGTCGAACATCCGTCAAGGAGAGCTAATGATCATCAAGGACCAAATCTTTTTGCCCGGTCTCGCAGGCCGGTCCCCATTAGTCGGTGTTCAGGATCCGCGATTCGGGTGTCGTTTTGTGTCGATGCACGATGCGTACGAGAAAGAGCTTAGGGTCCTGGCGCAGAGAATCGCATGGCAAGTGCTGGGAAAGACGTTGCACGAGGGTGTTTATGCGATGGTCGGAGGTCCGCAATTCGAGGCACCCGCAGAGGTTGGTCACGCAGCCCGGAGCTTCATACAGATTATTTTTCAGGTAGCCCTTCTCAAAACGGTTGGCGCCGACGCGGTGGGAATGTCGACGTGTCACGAGGTGACAGTGGCCCGTCAGTGCGGAATAAAAGTGCTCGGCTTCTCCCTGATCACCAACGTCGCCAATTTGAACGTGGACGACGCGGTGGAGGTGTGCTCGGACGAGGTGCTCGACACGGCGAAAGAGGTCGGAGACACGGCTTCGCAATTTGTGGCCGCAGTGGTCGGCGCCCTTATAAATCACAATAACTCACTTCCAATGTCAAACTCATCATAACCCTCAACAAGTGCTCCGCGTCGCCGTCTCGCCCGTTTTTCACTTCAAACTCCAATAAATCCCTCAATGACTCGAATTTTGCCTTCGGTTCCATTTCGTACTCGAACAGTTCGACGTGTCTTCGCACAAATTGAATAGTCATTTCGCTGTCGTGGCCGTGATTTCGATAGATTTCCGAAATGAGACGGTACGCCGAACACAGCTGTCCGTTCGATTCACAGTCTTCCGCGAGGCTTATCGCCTTTTCCACGGCGCTCAACGCTACTTCCAAGTTGTTTCTGTGAAAACTAATTGTGTTGGCGGCGGGAAATTTGAATTTCATACATCGACAGCAGCGTGTCTTATCGATTAAATGTTGAGAAATTTGTTAAAACATTTGTGAGAGCCAAATTTTTTGGAGTTAATTTATCGATTATCGAAATTTCAGCCGAATTTCAGCATACCTCTGCCGCTCCGCCTTCGCCAACAAAATGAGCATCTCGACCTTCTGTTCGTTGTCGTTGGCCAATTTGAAAATGGTCAACGCACTCCGCGCGTGCTCACAAACCCCGTCGGTCTGTCCGGACAACGCCTTGAGCCGCGCGACGTTCGAATGCGCGTCGGCCATCATTTTCGCGTTTTTCAGCTGTCGGCCCACTTCCAACTGCTGATAATAGTACTTTTCGGCGAGCCAAAACTTGTTCTGATCCTTCAGCGAATCGCCGATTCGCTCGAGAATCTCGGCCTCGCGGTGCGTGTCGTTCGCGTCTTGCGCCTCTGTTAAACTCTGCTCCAACGATATGAGTTTGGAGTTGAAGTCCGAGTTTTTGTCCATTAGCGCCATGTCTTCGAAGATTAGCGAACGCGTTTTGGAGTCTGCAAAAGAAAAAATGATTATCTCAGCTGCCCGTGGAGATTTTAGAGAAGCAAGACTAGAAAGACGCGCTTTGCCCCATGACACACGCATCTCCGGACTATGTTCAAAATCCTTACCTAAATTCAAGTTCAAATAACTTTTCAACTGCTCGAGCACTTCCTTCGCCTGCGAATAGTTGAAAGTGATGAGCCAGCGATATTTGGCAGACAGGCATTGCACTTTTTCCGTCCGACGAGCTATTCTGAATGTTCATTTTGAATAAAGATTGTTATTTTTCTATTTTAGCACTGAAACTCGCCACAAATAACGAAAAAAACCAACCGAACATCAAGAGTTTCGGGATTCGCGGGAAGCTAGGTCAAAAGTAGCTAAAATTTGTTGCTTTTTCCGTAAACTTTGTTCATTTTCACGCGAATTTTGAAGACGGAACATTTCTGCGTTTCCTCCGTCCGTTAATCAACACAAAAATGCGGGTTTCTTTTTGTGTTTCGTGCCGGGCCTTTTGCAAGTATAGTTTTTTTTTTAAATAAATACCTCTCTGCAATTTGAAGCGCCTTATCGAAATACGGTCCCGGCTGCTCGCTGACCGTCTCGTCCTGTGCCAGCCGTCCCAATTGCAGCAGTCCTTTGACGCGTTCGTTTCGGGTCAAGACGCCCGTTTCCAAATATTTTTTCCACAATATCACCGCGGATCCGACGTCTTTTTGATGTTCGTAAATTATCGCCAAAAGCCGGAAGGCGTTCGCCTGATGCGCTTCCGTTTCCACGGACGATTCGACAGTGAACCGGCAATATCGGAGCACGTATTTCGCAATTTTCAGTGCGGTTTGTAGATTGGACGCGGTGATTTGTGTTTGGCAGAGTAGACAGTAGCAGTGGAGCGTCTGAAGTATGACAATGATGCATTTACGCTCTATTGGTAACGGCGCGGCTGCTTTCGAAAATTCCACGCTTTTTCGCTACTTCTTTTAAAAAATCATTGAAAAAACAGTGAAAGTGTAGACGGCTAGTATCTCTCGGTTATTTTCTCATTATCAAACATTTTTTTCGAATTTTTAGCGAAAAGCATCTTCATATTGTGCAGTAGAGCGTGTTCGAACTCACCAAATCCACATTGCCCTCGTTGTCCGCAATAATTTTGTTCAAAAACTCGATCGACGAGTTCAGATCCTCCAACTCGAGCATGCACCGATTGATTGTGTCGATCAACTCGAAATTGTGGTTATTCGAATTTCGCGACAGGGGTATCAGAATTTTTAGCGCTTTTTTTCGGTCGCCTTTCGCCGCAAACGCTTTTCCGAGCAATAATTCCACGGTATAATTGAAACTCTCGTCCTTTTCGCTTTTTTGCGACAATTGTTCCAACGAATCGATCGCTTTCTCGAAATTTCCGGCTTTCACGTGCAATTCGCACAATTTCAGCGTTTCCTCACGGCTCTGTAAATGAAAATATTGTGTCAATTTGAAATTTGAGCTCTGAGATGCGACAGAGCGCGATAGCCTCACCCCAGCGAGCATACTTCTTTGTGCAATGGCCACATGGAAATTCTCGCAAATTTCCGCAATTTCAGCGAGGTTTTCACGAATTTTCGAGACGGAATTAGTGTCTGAACGAGAAAACTTTGGTATAGTGCGCTCTATCGCTCAAGCGCTCTTTCATTTTTGTGAAAATTCTGAGCCATATGTGTTTTTCGCGGAAAAACTTTTTTTGTGTTTCTATCCATCAAGCTCAACGATTTCCGGCTAAAAATCCGCGGAAATTCACATTTTTCACTTGTGGCCGAGAATTTTTGCAAAAAAAGTGCGGTAGAGCGCGATAGCTTTACCGATTTTAATCGCAGTTTCGAGTCGTTTTTGCACAAACTCCATCGCCTCTTCGTATTGTTCGATTTCACAAAGAGCCGACGCCACGGAGCCAAAAACAGACTCTTGCAGCTTTATCGATTTAAAATCCAACTCCAGAGACCATTTGAGCACTTGAATCGCGTCTGAATTTCCAAATTTTTGCAAACTCTTAAATTTTAGGAAAACCTTCGAATTTCCGTTCGGCCAAAAGGGTTTGACCCAGGGTTGAGAGGATAGTCGGCACGTCCTGGTCCAATTGGAGTAATTTCAAGTTTCCCCAGGGAAATTCCCCTAAAAACCACTTCTTTTTGAGAAAATTTAGAATTCTACCGTAAAGTTCAGAAATCGAGTCGGTTAGACTCTTCAGAATCAGAAAGTTGGAACAATCCAGCCGGATCCCATTGCAAAACGCCAAAAGAGCATCGGAACTTCGGAAGTTGGCTCGCAATGACTCGCCGCGACGGTAATGAGCCTTAAAAATTTAGCGATTCCCGTTTTCCCCGCGGAAATCCTTACTTTTGCCCATTGTGGACATAACTGTACCGCTTTTTCGGAATGTTTGAGCGAAACTTCAGGCAGATTGATTTTCAGAAGGATCGCCGACAAATTGGCGTGTAGAATTCCGTTGTTCGGATACTCCAGAAGCGCAGACTCGTAGAGCTCCCTCGCTACCTGATAGCGTCCTTCGGAATACGCGGTGCCCGCTTCATGAACCACTGATTCTAGTGAATCGTTCATGCGAAGCGGGGATGTAGGGGAATTAGGGAAAAGACGAGAATAAGACGGTAAACGTGTGTACTAATCCATTTTCGGGCAATTCCGATTCGTTTGACCTTGGGGCGTTCCGTTATAATCGACGGCGCTGTCTACTAACACAATTTTTAATGGGGGAAAATCGAAAAGGAACAGAATGAGAACAGGGACCAGTGGAGGAAGAAAAACAATCATCATTTAACAAAGATCTAAGCCTAAACATTAAACGAAACGAAGCTACATAATTTAAGTCTTTAGGGCGGCGGAAATTGAGACCAAGACGGGCGGGAATTCATCGATTCATCTGGTGGACAGCTTTAGTGGAAGACTCCGAGCAGATCCGACTCGCGGAAGATCGAGTACTCCTTATCCTCGACGACGACCTGTAAAAGTCAAATTTTGCATGGAAACGGGCAAAATGATGCAATTTTCTACCTTGGTGCCTCCGTACTCTGGCAGAAGAACGCGATCTCCGGGCTTGACGGTGAGCGCCACGAGCTCTCCCTTCTCGTTGCGAAGTCCAGATCCGGCGGAGACAACGGTGGCCTCAAGAACCTAAAAAAAACCTTTTTGCAACTAAAAACTAGAAAAACTGCTACCTTTCCCTGTGATTTCTCCGGCAGCATGATTCCTCCCTTGGTCTTGGTCTCGGCAGCGACTCTCTCGACGAGAACTCGGTCGTAGAGTGGCTTGAACGACTTGAGAACGTTGCTCTGCAAAAATTGACATTTAAAATTCAAAAAAATCGGGGGAAATTGTGAATTTTTCACTTACTGAGCGACGGATGGTGGTCAAGAACATGGTCGGTCTGAAAAAAGTTAGTTGTTAATTTTTTCTATGAGAACATCGATAAAAATTCACATTTTTCGACAAAGAAGCAGAAAAATCGTTCACAAAGGCGCTTTACAATAAAAAACGGCGATGGAATTTTCGCGAAACTAGGAGAAGAGTGAGAGCCTGCGCGCGGCGCACTTGCAAAAGAGGGCGGAGTCAGGCAAAATCAACGAATCGTCGCAAAAACTCTGCACGAGCGGCCAATCAACGTGAAAAGCTCCGCCCATAAAAGCGTGCCAGGGTTGCAGAAGTTTGAAAAAAGGGCGGTGTATTATGGAGTGATGCAAAAATTTGTTCTCTTCACTTTCCGCTTGTCATTTTCGCCTATTCTTCGCTGATCTTGCGTCAATTTTTGCATCATTCTGCGCATTTTTCATCGATTCATCCAATTTTTGCAGACAAAATGCTTCGCCTCGCTAGAAAGGGACTTCAGCACGGAATCGTCAGATCCTACGCAAAGGATGTGAAGTTCGGAGCCGAAGGACGCGCCGCCATGCTCGTCGGAGTCAACCTGCTCGCCGATGCCGTCTCTGTGACTATGGGACCGAAGGTTTGTCGCTTTTTCTCTAGACTTTTAGGGAAAATCCTAAATTTTTCACATATTTTTTTTTACTTTGCAGGGAAGAAATGTGATCATCGAGCAGTCGTGGGGAAGCCCGAAGATCACCAAGGACGGAGTGACAGTCGCGAAATCCATCGATCTGAAGGACAAGTACCAAAACTTGGGAGCTAAGCTTATCCAGGATGTAGCCAACAAGGCGAACGAGGAAGCCGGAGACGGAACCACTTGCGCCACTGTTCTCGCACGTGCCATTGCGAAGGAAGGATTCGAGAGCATCCGACAGGGAGGAAACGCCGTCGAGATTCGTCGCGGAGTCTTGAACGCCGTCGAAGTCGTTGTCGCCGAGCTGAAGAACCTTTCGAAACAAGTGACGACCCCGGAGGAGATCGCCCAGGTTGCCACCATCTCCGCCAACGGAGACACCGTTGTCGGAACTCTGATCTCTGATGCGATGAAGAAGGTCGGAACTACCGGTGTCATCACTGTCAAGGACGGAAAGACGTTGACCGACGAGCTCGAGCTCATCGAGGGAATGAAGTTCGACCGAGGATACATCTCGCCGTATTTCATCACTTCGGCCAAGGGAGCCAAGGTCGAGTACGAGAAGGCTCTCGTTCTGCTCAGCGAGAAGAAAATCAGCCAGGTTCAAGACATCGTCCCGGCTCTCGAGGTCGCCAACAAGCTCCGCAGACCACTTGTCATTGTCGCCGAAGACGTCGACGGAGAGGCTCTGACCACTCTTGTTATCAACAGACTCAAGGTATGTGTGTACTCGTGATGCATTTGATGACAGTTGATAGAACCTGTTATTGACGTTTATAGCGATAGCGCACTGAGAATTACAACAACAAAAAAGGGTTTTATTTACAGGTCGGACTCCAAGTCGTTGCTGTCAAGGCCCCAGGATTCGGAGATAACCGCAAGAATACGCTCAAGGACATGGGAGTCGCCACCGGAGCCACCATCTTCGGAGACGACACCAACCTCATCAAGCTCGAGGACGTCACCGCCAACGATCTTGGAGAGGTCGACGAGGTCACGATCACCAAGGACGACACCCTGCTCCTCCGCGGACGTGGAGACCAGGCCGAGATCGAGAAGCGCATCGAGCACATCACCGACGAGATCAAGCAATCGACCAGCGATTACGAGAAGGAGAAGCTCAACGAGCGACTCGCCAAGCTCTCCAAAGGAGTTGCCGTTCTTAAGATCGGAGGAGCTTCGGAGGTCGAGGTCGGAGAGAAGAAGGATCGTGTGACTGACGCTCTCTGCGCCACCCGCGCCGCCGTCGAGGAAGGAATCGTGCCGGGAGGAGGAGTTGCTCTCCTTCGTTCGCTGAACGCTCTTAAGTCCTACAAGGCCGCCAATGAGGATCAGCAGATCGGAGTAAACATTGTCAAGAAGGCCCTTGTTCAGCCAATCTCGACGATCATCAGAAACGCCGGACTCGAGCCGTCTTCCATCGTCGACGAGGTCGTCGGAAACAGCAACACGGCCTACGGATACGATGCTCTCAATGGAAAGTTCGTCGACATGTTCGCCGCCGGAATCATTGACCCGACCAAGGTATTTGCTGTTTGTTGCCATGTTTAACTGAAATCGTATCTTTCAGGTCGTCAGAACCGCTCTTCAAGACGCTTCTGGAGTCGCCTCTCTTCTCGCCACCACCGAATGTGTAGTGACGGAAATTCCGAAGGAGGAGCCAGCCGGTCCAGCCGGAGGCATGGGAGGAATGGGTGGAATGGGCGGTATGGGAGGCATGGGCTTCTAAGCGAACCATCCGACCACCTCGACATTCCATGTACCATCATTTCTTCTCGCACTTTCCCAAAACGTGTTTAGCCCCAACACTTTCTCTGCTCAATGATGATTCCCCCTGAATCTCTTGCTTAATTTTGTCCCAAAAATGTTAAAAAATGATCTTTGAGCTCTTGTTTTCTTTTTGTTGACTCTCAATGATATACGTTTTTCTGAGTTGTTTTTCGTAGCATAGATTAGTCACTTTAGTATAATATTTAGATGAATCTCTTCTTGTTCACTGTTTTCTCCATTTTCCTTCCTTCCAATAAATTATTTCAAAATACCCGCCGCACGACCACCTAATTGTTTTGTCGTCAAGGCGACGACGCACGCGCGCGCCGCCTCGTCAGACACAAACATCTCATTCTATCCGTTTCTCGTCGCAATGAGCGGCAGTATTCGAGAAATCGGGTTCATTCTAAACGACATCAAAACTACCGACATCTTCCAGAGATATTCAATCTATTTGAAAATTGAAAATTACGAACCTATCAAAATTGGCGACTTCGGCAAAACTGGTAAGTTTTTGAAGTCAATTGAAATTGGTTTTATTCTAATTTTAAGTATAAAACGTGTTCAGATCTTCCAAAAGGCCAAACATTTCCGGTGCTCCTCGGCGAAAAATGGTTCGATCGATCGGAAATCGAGTTGGAAGTGCGCAAAAACGGCGAGAAATACAGCGCAATTGTAGGATTCAATTGTCGAGATGTAAGCGCGAATTCAAAATGTTTTTTGTTCAAAACGATGTTCAGAGCAATGCGGGATTGTACGGAACGCTGGATCTGTTCAACGAGCGAAACCGCGAGGAGACGTTGGAAATCACGTGCACGATTGTGATCGAACGGCCCGAACGACGAGAGAGTGTGCGGGCGAGGGAGACGCAGACGGTCCCGGTCAGAAGGACCGAGGCCGCAGTTCAGGTTGGTCTTTGGTTTTTGAGGCCTGAACTGATTGGACTTGGATTGAAGTGTTTTGGTGTCCAAGTTTCAGACCCGAGGCCGAAAAAGCCGGGCCTGAAAATGTGATATTTTCCAACTTTCCAGACTCAAAACGCCCCGGAAACCACGAAAACCGATGCGTCCACTTGCACATCGGGCAGATCGATGAGTGTGGAGCAAATCGAGCCGATCATCGCTTCCTCGATCGCCAGACACCTTCAAGAGCACCGCCGCGAAGCGAAACGTTCGAAGGATCCACCGAAAGAGAGCCAAGAGCCGGCGGATCCGAAGCCTAGCGATGAGCCCGATGATACCGTCCATATTGGACCCGATGATGCCCAATTGAACTCGTTTAATCTGGTCCCGCGGCTCACAAGACTGAGAGAATTGGACGCGCAAATTGCGGAAAAGTCTCGAATTTTGCGAGAATTGGATGTGGAATTGGAAGTCAAACGGAAGTTGAATCAAGTGAAAATGAAGAGGGAAGAGATTGAAAAGGAGAAGAAGAAAGTGAAAGAGCCTTCTGAATCGTCAACGTCTTCGAGGTCTTCCTCTTCGTCGTCGACGTCGTCAACGTCGTCAAGTTCCGAATCTTCTTCTTCTTCCACAGAGCCATCAAGTTCAGCGATTTCCACGACGACATCTTCGAAATCTTCTTCGATATCATCGAAAAAACCGCCGGCTCCACCGAGAAATCCCGTAAAACCGGCTCGAAAACCAGACGAAACTGACGAAAGGTACAAGCGCGCTCTATCGCACTGATTTCCCTCTTTTTCAGCACAATCGAAGACCCGTTTTCGGCGCACAAAAGCCCGGAGCCCGAGGAGCCGCAGCCGGCGATTTCGCCGACAACCGCCTATCTCGAATCGATGAAACAACGTCTGCTCGCTCAATATCAAGAGAAATTCGATCAATAATTTCGCTTGTGTTAATAAAATCTCTTTTTCTCCAAAAAAAAACCAAACCGAACAACAGAGATGCCTCTCGTATTTTCCGTGTCTGCATCTCTTTTTCTCTCGCATTCTGCCACTGAGAAGAGCGTTGACGTGCACACTAAAGCACCGCCCAAGCGAGATGCCATTTCTTTTCATTTCACTCTATTTTTGGAGCTGTTTACGAGAAAACCCCGCTTGTTTTCGATAATATCGCCTCAGAGAAATGCGTGCAGTCGTTCTTCCAATTTTACGGAAATTCTAGGCCATGTAAGCCAGCGAAATTCGAATTTCTCGCGTTTTCCCGCTAAAATCGCACATTTTCAAGTTAGCTAGGTAATTTTGCGGTTTTCGATATTCGTGGCCTACGGTTGGCTCGAAATTATAATGGAAGAACGGCTGCGAATTGAGCGATAGAGCGTGTTTAGAACATTTTTCAGACCTTTCAAATGTGTACCTTTATTTTTCTCGCAAAAACTTCTCAATATTTGTTCAGTCCATCTTTGTCGGCATTTTTGGTTGGAGAACCCGAAAAAATTTCCTTGTTCTGTTCAAATATTTCCGCTCGAAATGTGAGAGTCTCCCACAGAATATCCAATGACTTTTTCTCGCGAAAAATTGATTTTCCTCGCCAAAACACTTTCAAATTGCCTTCGTCGGCGGAAAAAAGGAGAAAGAAAAAGATGCCTTTCGCCTCTTTTTCCAGAAGAAATTCGATAAACTCTTCCTCCCCCTCCGCACTTTTTTCGTCTTTTTTCTTTTGGAGTTTCCCTTGAGACTGCCTCGTCTTTTCGATAGCATTTCGCGGAAATATTTTGACCTCTTTTAATATTATCAGACTGCCGCATTGATACCATCATCTTTTGACCGTCTCCGCCACCCGAAAATGTATTATAATCACACCACCCGGTGGTCAAAAAGTGCACTTTTAAAAGAATTCCCTTTTCATGGCTAAAAAATTTGAAAAACTATGTGAAATGTCGCAAAAAAAGTCAATCAGAGCGGTACTAATTCGATTTGCTGTTGCAAAACTGATAAAAACGATAAAATTCTCTCCTTCTCTTCTTTTTCTTCTACTTTGTACTCTTTACACACGCGTGTTGAATGATCGCAAATTACGGGCTTGTCCGTCCTGAAAACAGAGAAAATATCGATTTCGCCGACCAACCCGTTAATTTAGTGGCTCCTCGAGCTGTTTTCCGCCCACTTGCATCGCACGTTTTTCGGAGAAAACACCAGTTTTGGTGGCTTTTCGCAAAAACAATGCAAATGCGCTCTATTGCGAGCGAAACTGAAAATTTGGTTGGCGGCAAGTCAAAATTTTGAACCCTTCTTTTGCAATAAAGTGCTTTTTCATCATTTTCAGCGTTCCTCCGGATCTTTTTGAACTATTCCGATTTTTTAGGTGTCGTCATGAAGTTCGACGACTTCCTCTTTACCTACTTGGGTGAAATGGGCAAATACCAAAAGATCCAATTTTTGCTCGTTTGTCTTCCGACGATCGTCGTCTCGATGCACGCACTCTCATGGACATTCGCATCCGTAGACACCCCTTACAGGTAAGTACATTAAAATGAATATGAAAAAAAGGTTTTCGAATTTTGCAGATGTCGTTTACCGCAAGATCCGCAGCAGCCGACCTACTACACAAAAGCGCTGAATTTCACGAAATGTACGAACGACGCGGACGCAAATGTGCCGATTGGAAAGTTCGGAGAACCCGGAATCACAGTAATTTCACAAAACTTGCTTATTTTTCGCTAAAAGTCAATAATTTAAGTGCCACTACGAGCGCTGTTCACTTCCGGACAACGGAACATGCAGCGAGCACGTTTTCGACCATTCCAAAGTCGAATACACGGCTGTGCAGAGAGTGAGTTTGGGGAGAATCGCGTTCTACCGCACGTCTCGGATTTGTCCGGTTTCTTGGGAAAAACGATTCGAAGACCATTATTTTGTGTAATTTACTCGAAAAATCAGGCAAGTTGAGTTTTCCCACGCTTTTTGTGTGGTTTAAAAACTTTGTTAAATGTGCGGTAGAGCGTTTTCGTCATTTTCATCACAAACAATCATTCCGCTCGTTTTTCAGTGGGAAATCACGTGCGACCGTTCGTGGATTAAAGCGACGATTCAGGCGGCGTACTACGTCGGCCAAATGGCCGGCTCGATGACTTTCGGCGTGCTCGGCGACCGGATTGGCCGCAAAAAAGTGTTTTTCCTGGCGATTCTCATTCAGATCACGTGCGCCTACCTCATCGCCGTCGCCCCGTTCTGGTGGCTTTACGCGATCGCCAGAGCCGGCACCGGATTCTCGCACCCCGGCATTTTTGTGATCGCCGTCGTCATCGGCATGGAACTCGTCGGACCGCAGTACCGAAAGTTGGCTTCCGTCATCACCGGACTCTTTTTCGCGTTGGGACAGGTGAGCAATTCGAAAAAATCCGTTTTTTTTAACCATTTTATCAATCAATGAAAGTTTGGGCGTTATTCTTGCGTCAAAAGTGCGTTAGAGCGCTCGTGCATTTTTAAAAGACCATCGAATCTTCAAAACTTGACGAATTTGGGCTCAAATTCAAAATTTGCAGGTATTCCTCGGAATCGAGGCGATCTTCTTCACCAACTACCAAATTTTGCACGTGGTAATCGCCTCGCCGGCCCTTCTTTTCCTCTCCTACTGGTGGCTCGTTCCGGAGAGCGCTCGCTGGCTCGTCTCGCAAAAACGGTACGAGGAGGCGGACGCGGTGCTTCAAAAGGCCGCCAAAATCAACGGAGCCGAACTGCCGGAGAACTGGTGGGAGCAGCTGGACGACGCGAATTCGGGCGGCTCGTCGGGCTCCGGAAGCAAAAGACTGACCGGTGCCGATCTGTTCAAGACGCCCGAGCTGAGGAAGCGAACGCTCGTCGTCTTCTTCTTGTGGCCCGTCATTTCGATGGTCTACTACGGAATGGCGATGAAGGCGAACGTGCTCGGCGGCGATATCTACGTCAATTTCATCTTCGCCGCACTCGTCGAAATCCCCGCCCTTTTCATCGTTTATCTTCTCATTGATAGGTTCGAAAAAGCTGCAAAACCTCGCCTAAAACCTTGATTTACTCTAGAATCGGCCGTCGTTTCATTCTGGCTGGCGGTCTGTTCATTGCCGGCGCGTGTCTTCTTATCAACTGGTTGATGGGCGACAACGGTTAGTCTTCTTTTTTAAATTTTCCTCCTCTTGCTTTTTCGTCATTCTGGCCGAGCGGTCTGAAGGGCGCAGGTTCGAATCCTGCGAATGGCAGACTCCTTTTTTGTTTTCAGTCCAACTCTGGATGGCCGTCACTCAAATGGCCTTCACGAAGGGATCCATCACGGGCGTCTACGCGGCCATATACACCTACTCGCCTGAACTTTTTCCGACTGTCATCCGAAACACTGCCATGGGATTCTGCTCCACAATTGCGAGAGTCGGAGCAATAGCCGCCAGCTACATTTCCATGTGGATTGTGAGCAAAGATCGATAATTTCTGTACGTAAAACTATTTTTTAGGCGGAGCAGTTCGGAAAGGTGTTCATGATCATCCCATTCGGAATCATGGCCGTTTCGGCAGCTCTTCTGACTCTCATCTTCTTGCCAGAGACCATGGGAAAACCTCTTCCGGAAAGTATCGAAGAGATCGAAGAAGGATCCTCGTACAGAAGCACTCATGAGATGCAACCATTGTCCAAGTCTACCGAAGAAACCGCATAACTGTTCCATTCCACGCCTAGTTCATAATTTTGACCAATTTCCAAGTTTCACTTTTTCACTCAGGTTCTGAAGCGTTCACTCTGTATTTACGTTGCTGTATTAGTCTGTCCTGTTCAATAAAATTCTTCATTCGTTAGTCGTTTTTTTGGGGTTTATGTAAAAGCTAAATACAAAAGACAGCGGCTAGTCGAAAGATTTTATTCGAACTAATAGATTACTGAGTTTGAAGTTCCGCCGCCCGCTTTCTTTTTAGGAAGAATTTAGACTTGGGAGATCTTCGCCCCCCACAAACAATCGGCTATTTAACAAAACATTTAGAGAGCGAACAAGATCATGAAACCCATAGTCAAGCAGAACAGTCCCATAGCCTCGGAGAGGGCGAATCCGAGAATAGCGTACGAGAAGAGCTGTTGCTTGAGCGATGGGTTACGGGCGTATCCGATGACGAGAGCTCCGAAGACGTTTCCGATTCCAGCTCCGGATCCAGCGACTCCGACGGTGGCGGCTCCAGCTCCGATGTACTTGGCAGCAGAGTCGATGTCCTTGCGGGCAACGGTGGTGCTGATCATGCGAGCAGCGACAGCGTTCTCCATGCGGAGAGCGAGTGGGGCTCTCGAGGCCTGAAAATAAATTTGAATAAATTTCTTTTTTTTAAATTTTTCAGACGATCGCCATCTGAATTTGGAAAGCTAAAAATAACAACTTACCAGGAGGGAGCGGGTGAGCGGGAGAGCGAGACGCTGGCAGTACATGGCTGGATGAAAGTTCGTGTTACCTGAAAAACAATTGAGTTGAAAAGTCGAATTTTTGCAAAGAATAAGTGCGGAAAAAGAGATAAATTAAAAGCGAAGCGAAAAGAGGCCCATTTTGCAGAAAACTCTCTGGATAAGCTTCAAAAACGCTGAAATTTTGGAGGTTAAGGCCGTTTCTAGTATTTATCTGAAAAAATCCGATGAAAAGTAGGTATGTTTGTGGCGAACAGGCGGCTGTCGAGCGTCGCGGCACACTCGGATGGCCGCCCGTTTCTACGGGCAGCTCTCTTTTGCGCGAGGGACGCGCCGGGTCTCGACGCGAACAAAAGTACGGTAGGGGGCGGGGTTGGCCGCATGCCAAAGCGTTTTATCACTCTCTCGTCCGTTTAGCTCAAGATCCATCGATTTTCGTCCCTTATTTCGAGATTTTGACAGTGAGTTTTTCGTATGCTTCAATTTTCATGCAAAATTATCGATTTTCACTGCAATTTCACCGTAAAAGCGTGTTTTTTCGCAGAATACAATTGTTTTTCTGAAGATTTGCGATTTATGCGAAAAACTGCATGAGAACACGAGTGTCATGCGTTTTTCTGCGTTTCCACATGTGTTTTTCTTTGAAAACGTAAATTTTTACGGATAAAACTGAGAATTTTGCACTATTGCCGTGCAAACGTATATTTTTGCTGTAAAAAATCTATTTAACTTTCCAGAAATGTCGCAAACACAACCAACACAACAGCAACAACAGCAGCAGCAGCAGCCCGAAGCGATCGTCTGCGATCAGGATCAGCAGCCGCCACGCGAGTTCGGCGGAATCGAGGGCCCGAACTCGAAATACGTGAAGCTGGTGAGCAGCGACGACCACGAGTTCATCATCAAACGCGAGCTGGCGCTTACCTCGGGCACGATTCGCGCGATGCTCAGCGGTCCGGGCGTCTACCAGGAGAACGAGAGCAACGTCGTCTACTTCCGCGAGATTCCGTCGCACGTGCTGCAGAAGGTGTGCCAGTACTTTGCGTACAAAGTGCGCTACACACACGCCGCCACCGAGATCCCCGAGTTTCCGATTCCGCCGGAGGTCGCACTGGAACTGCTGATGGCCGCCAACTTCCTCGATTGCTGATGACTCACCGATTTCGTAATGTACACTTTACCACACTCCACTTGTTTTTGACCCGTCTCCACCCACTTTTCTTATCATTTTTCGGACGAATCGTCTGTCCTCAACACATTAAACCATAAACTGTCAATTCATGTAAATTTTCCGGCCCTTCTTCGCTCTGTTCACTTTTCATGCTTCGAGTTCGAACTCTGTAATTACTTGAACGAAATCCTATCCTCGCTAAATATTTAATTTAACAAATAAAGTTTGGTTTAGTGCCCGAATGGCCGCTGCCGCTGCTCCGGTCGAATCTGGCGACGTGGCCGACCAGCCGGGACACGAGACCTACTTCGCCAAGCCCGAGCACTTTTTTCCGCATCTCGCCGAGCACGGGAAAATTCCGACGGCGCAATTCCTGAGCGCCTGCCAGGGAATTGCCGATTTCGTGTGTAAGCGCTCCAAAAGCGGGCAATTTTGTGAAGGGAAATTGAAGATTTTCAGCATTTCTGGGCACCACGTTCACTCTGGTAAGGAAGGACATTCAGGGAAACGTGGACAAGGTTCGGACGCGGTTCGAGAAGGATCAGGACGGCCAAAAGTACCTGCAGGACCTGATCGACGCGGATTTGGCCGAACACGGCGGCAAATTCGGAATTGCCACCGAGGGATTGCTCTGGCTGAAAAGGTTTCGAAAATTTCTGCATTTCTTGGAAAACTGCCTAAAAATCATCGCAAAACTTCAGTTTTTTCTCAAAAATTACAGCTGTTAAGTGAAAAATCATAAAATAAGACGAAAACAGTCTCTCTACACTTTTTTACTACAATTTTACTACAATCTCTTTACTACTACGTCGAAAACTGGCGAGCGTCCGGCCAGAAAAACGCGCAAAAAAAAACAACTCGCATTATTCCCCGATAAACCGCTTTTCCGTTGCAGAGGACTGCAATTCATGCTGGAACTGCTCGCCGAAATGGTCGCCTCGTACAACTCGGGCGTTCCGCACAACAAAACCGAAGATCTGAGTGGCGCGGTGGCGAACGCGTACGCGAAATCACTGAAACGGCACCACGGATTCATTGCCAAACAGGCGTTCAAGGTAATACTAATCATTCGAATTTCGGGCCATCTTCACCCTTGCAACAGAGCGCATTTGCATTAAATATCTGAAAATCGAGCTTTTCTAGAGTTTTTTTCCCAATTGTTTCGTTCAGGTGGTAACAATGGCGGTTCCGTACCGTCACACGATTCTGAAAGCGGTGGCACTGGGCCAAGAGGGACTGGACGACGTCTGCATTCGTCACATTCAATGCCATCTCGACAATTTCCGGCTCAACGTCAAAACTCTTGTCGATTATTACATCGCCAAGGGCCTAGACACTCCGGACGTTTAATTTATACTCAAACAAGTCATTTAAAAAGTGATTTAATCTATTCAACTGTAAATTTTTAACTTAAAACTGATTTAGCTGCTTTACCCTCAATTTTTCACTTATCGCCCGAATTTTAATGAAAATCTCCCTTTTTGTTCATTTTCTTCCCGAAAAGTGATGTTCAACTACGTTTCTCGATATTTTTGCCACTGGCCAGAAAATGGCGGTCCAACATAATATTTAGAACCGCGACATAATAGAGCTGCTTTTCGGTGGAGCGCGTTTGAAAGCGGCAGTCGAAAATAATCCTCCGCTTCAAAATTTGTCCGTTCCTTTCAGTTAACTTTTGCAAAATGTTTCGTCTCTCGAACAATTAAGCAGAAGACCACAGTTTAAAGCTAGAAAATTGGTTTCCTTTCGTTTTTGATAGTACAATTAAAAAAAAATTCTGTGGGTTTTCGTTACCGTAGAGAAGAGGGATCACGACGGAAGTGAAACTAATGAATGCGATCACGAGATTCAAAAATTATCTTTTTCTACAAAACAATTATTCTACAGAAAGGTTTAAAAGCCGCTCCAAACAGTTATATTGTGGCCGGTTCTATTGTGTCGCGGTTCTATATTCTGCCCAGTTCTATTATGTTGCATCGCCCCCGAAAATGTTTCGTTTTGAGCCCGAAATTTCCAGAAAAATGCCTTTCCGACTGTTCCGCACACTTCTCAACAATGAGAAGACTATTCAGCAGGTAAGATGGTTTCTTCGCAAATTTTCCACAAAAAAGGTTTTAGCTCGCCGAATCGGCTCCGATTCGAGTTGCCGCGAAGGCGATCGTGCGTGGAATGCGACAAGTTGAGGAAAAAGTGGAAAAAATCGAAGTGGGCAAGAAATTGGACAAATTCAAGGCGATTTACGAGGAAGAATATCAGAAGGCGCTGAAAAAGTAGATTGAAATAGCGTTTTTGTGTAAATAAATAGCATATTACATGGTTTACTCGCTGCAAAAAGTACGATCCAAGGAGCCTAATCATTTTTCACACAAAAATCAATAAATCCTCTACTGGAAGCCTCCGTTCTTCGGTTTGTATCCCAATTTGTGGGCGACTCCCTCGTAGACGGGGCTCTCGTCGAAAGCGACCATTCGGGTGGCGTTCAGATCGCGTGGAGCCTTTGAAACCTGCAAAAATGGAGTTCTTGCGCTGCTTTTCAGGCTTTTAGTGTTTTCGGGCCTGAATACAAGCATTTTGAAGAAAATTGCATGTTCTTCATGTTTCTTCCAATTTTTTGCAAAAACCGTACATCTTTGTGCTTTCCGTCGCAAATCGGGCGCGTATCGGTCTGTTTGCAGTCGCACAACGGATAATCGCCGGTTTTCTCCACCTGAAAATCGAAATTTTACATTTTCCGAGCAAAAATCTGCGAGTTTACCTGAAAACTGACTGGCCGAGAGTTGGTAAGACCGTTAATCTTGTGAGTTCCGTCGCAGAAAGGCTGAGAAAAACTCAGACCGCACGAGCACCAATTGTACGTTTTTCCGGCCTCGAGATGAACCCGATTCGACTTGGCTCCCGCTGGTTTTCCCTGAAATCTCAGATCGTTTGCATAGGTATTTTGAGTTGAGCGCCGGCAATTCGGGACAGGCGAGTGGGAGAGGCTTGGTTCGAAAAAAATGCCCCAAGGCTGCCGAATTTACCCGGACTGTAACAGGTTGTTAAGTTGTTCTAACTGTCTGAATTACTTGATTACTACTTCACAGGGGGGGGGGGGGCCTTATGGTTGCCGCTGGTTCGGAAATTTCAAATGTTTTGGCGTTTCTCAAACATCCCGCTTATGATTGTTTGATTTACTTCGGTTAAAATTGAAAAAATATGCGATTTTAGAAAGTTTAACGTAAAAATGATCAATTTCAAACTGTCCAACCTTGTACGGAAGAACGTCGGCCGAATAGCTCTGAACGATGACTCCGCGAGCCTTTCCGCGGGCAGAAGTCGCCTAAAAAGTTTATTCTTCAAGTTTTTGAGTGATTTTTAAGTGCTTTACCAGTGGAGTGACGGCTTGAAGCTTCTGGCAGGCGCGGCCAAGCATGGTATTCAATTGACCTGAAAACATTGCGATTTTTTGAAGAAAACGAACGAACGCGAGAAATTCACGGATTTGACGATGTTGTTGAGCGATTTTAATCGAAAAAGGCTTTGAAAACATTTAAAAACAGATGTAAACTTCAAAGGTTCACAAAAGCAATCGGAATTCCGAAAAAATGGCTTAAAAACAGAAGAGCTGTGCGAAGAGCATGTGGTGGTATGCAAACGCGCTCTGTCGCACCTGCATTTTCTAGTCCGCGACCACTCGGCCACACTATTTCTCAGCGATTAAATGACCGTTTTCAGCTGATTTCCAGCCGAATTTTGCCATGAAAATCAACGAAAAAGTGCGAATAATTGGTCGAAAATGCGAGCTCGTTCCGTACGAAGCCGCGCACGTGCCAAAATACCATAAATGGATGGAAGACGAGGAAATTCGGCGGCTGACCGGATCGGAGCCGTTATCGCTGGAAGAAGAGTTCGAAATGCAGAAGACGTGGCGGCAGGACGACGACAAACTCACTTTTGTCGTTTTGTGCCATGAAAATGATGCGGAAACCCTAAAATCAGAGGTTTTCAATAAAATTTGTGTAAAAAGTGACATAAATAAAAATTTTAGGAGAATCGAATGGTCGGCGACGTGAATCTGTTCATAAACGAAGGGGAAGCAGAAGTGGAGGTGATGATTGCCGAGCCGAGTGGGCGAGGAAAAGGGATCGGGCAGGAAGCCGTCCAAATCATCATTTCCTATGCTATAAATGTAGGTTTCGCTCATTTTTCACACAGAAACCCTATTAAAACACAAAGACCTTTCAGAATCTTCAAATTCGCAAATTCTGCGTTAAAATCACCGACGACAACGTGCCGAGTTTGTCGTTGTTCGAGAAGAAGCTGGAATTCGTGCGCGTCAGTCACAGCCGCGCGTTTGGAGAGTACACTATGGAGCTTCCCGAGGAAAAGATCAACAAATTTGCAGATTATCTGACGGAAAATGCGCAAATTTCCAGTTATCCGCCGTAAATATATAAATACCATCTTTGATAACAATCAACAAAACAAAAATCAACAACATCTCAACTCCTAAACATTAAAACGTCCTTGTCGAGGCACGAATCGTTGAATTTCTTGTTGCGGAACAGTTGTACAAAGTGTTTGGCGGCCCGATCAAAGTCCCATCGTTCGCCGACGATTCGCTCGACGCGGAAGTCGTTCGCCTCGCACGTCTTCGCCAGAATCACCTGAATTACAGTTGTTCGGATAGTTTGTGAATCGACAGCAAAAAAGGCGCTACAACGAAATAGAACTGAGAAGAAGAAAAAACCCAGGGAAATTGAGCTCTATTCCATTGTAGCGTCATTTCTTTAATTCCGTTTTCCGGAAACAAGCTCTGACCTGAATATCATCGATCGGGGCCTCTTCGCCCTTCAAATTCAGCAGTTCCAAATACGAATAATCGCCGGTGTGATTGAGCCAGAAAAGGAGAAAATCGGCGAGATAGTACATGTTCACATGGGATTCAAGGACCAAATCGCACATGGCCAACTTCATCGCGTCCTGCACGTTCCGATGTTTCGGCGAGAGTACTCCGGGCGTGTCGATCACATAAACGGGCGGTTTGTCCATGATCCTGACCCGATTCTGCACGCGGACCGTCACTCCGGGCCTCGCTCCCGCCTCCACCGCCTTCTTCTTGATGCCGAGCGTGTGCGTGCGCATCGCGTTGATCAACGACGACTTTCCGACGTTCGGAATGCCGACCACCATCGCCTGGTACTCTGTTTTGACGGTTCGATTGAAGCGCGGCGTCGACTCGAGCGCCTCCAGCATTGCCGATTTCACGTCGTTCAGCGCCCGAAAAAACCAAGAATTACGGACTGAAATTGGAAGAATTTGAGAGAGTAGGGTTCAAAAAACATTCAAAAGCTTAAAAATCCATATGTAGTCGACTAGCGGGGTGCACGGAGTCTATTTTTCGCGCAATTTTTATGTAAAATCGCTAGAACCCAACCTGGGAAGTCTCTTTTTGCAATCGGTGAACAACACTTTCCGGACGCCCTTATCGTAATAGTAGTCTTCGATTTTCTGCCTGAAAATCTCTATTTTCATTGCAGTGAAAAAGTGAGTACCTGTACTGGCGCATATCAATCAAATCGCACTTGTTCAGCACCAAAATGTGCGGGCGGACGGCGTAGAGACTGCGGAAAAACTGCTCATTTCGGCCGGTGATCGGAATCCGAGCGTCGTGGACCTGAGAATTTGAAAAATTCGTGAATTTCGTGTTTTCCTGCAAGATGGGCTCAGAAATTGCCTCTAGAGGGCTGTTTCGTCTAAAATTTGAACTTTTTCAGAAAACCGGTTGTGGACTGAAAATTCATTTTTTTTTTTAGTGATTTTTTTTCGAGCATTATCGCTGTTTCAACATGTAAACTGCTTGAATATATTGCATTTTCGATAAAATTTAGGCCGAGCTCCAAACCTCGATGACCAAATCGACAGATCGCAGTTTCCCCTCCATTCTCTTCAGCTGCACGGACATGTGCATCGGAAACCACTGCCGATAGTCGTATTGTGGTGGCAATTGAAAAAAATTGCGCATTTCTTGAATAATTCAACAAAAATGCATTGTTTGAGCGTGTTTACTGACCTGCCGTTGAGGAAACTTGCGCCGAACTGGAGAATAGACGTTTCGAGACGGACGACAGCATTTTTTACTGAAAAATTAGGAGAATAAGAAGTTTCAAGCATTTTTTGACAGAACTTGATTTTTAGCAGCTCATTCTATTTATTTAGTAATTTTTCTTATCAAAATCGCTCAAAAACCCACAAAAATCTCCATTGTAAAAGCAAATTGCAACAAAATCGGGGAATGGCCTAGAATCCAAGCGTGGCCTAGAAACACAAAGAAACTAGTCCCCCTCTGCGGATTTTCCACGATCTCTTCGACGTTTTCTTCTAAATCGTCCATCTTTTTTCCATTCGCCCGCGGGAGCCGATTCGTCGCCCGCAGGAGCTTCGGCGTCTCCATCGAAGCGGGACTCGTCAAGAGGGGCACTCCGATTTGTGTGCCGAGCAAAGAGGTAATTTTCGGGAAAATCCGGGATATTACTAATTGTTTGAGAAGAAATCGGCGGAAAATGCTCGAAATTTGTGCATTTTTGCAGGGAATTCTGTTGGGAACGATCTCGTCGGTGCAGAGAAACAACGAGGAGGTCCCGCTGGCGAAGCAGGGCGAAGAAGTGTGCATCAAGATCGAAAATACGGCCGGAGTGGCGCCAAGACTCTACGGGCGGCATTTCACGCACGAGGACCCGCTCGTCAGCAAGGTAACGCTCTTTTATTCAAAAGTACAAGGTTTTTGAGATTTTGAGCTGGATAACTTGGCGGAAAACGAGATGTTTCCATTACTTTTTAGTTTGGCACGTCCTTAAGCTCCTAAGTGTAGAAAATTGTGGGAAATTTCTCGAATCTCTGAATAGGGCACTCGATGTTCTTGAAATCACATTGTTTTTCGTCAACTGGAAACAATTGCATTATTTCGAAGCGGACCATGTTTAGATTTTTCCTAACTTCTCCCATTTCCAGATCACTCGCGAATCGATCGACGTGTGCAAGACGTATTTCCGCGACGACCTGACCAAAGCGGACTGGCAACTGATTGTGCAACTCAAGAAATTATTGGAAATTCTCTAAATCTATCTTTTTTCTCCACTATTTATCTACCATTTTTCGCCCGTTTTCCGGTGTCTTTCCACGCTTAGATCCCCTCTTTCTCTTCCGGAAAGCCCGTTCCTTTTTTGTTTGGTTCTTTTGTCAAACTCATCCGTTTTTTGTTTGGTTACGGTTTCTTTGATAATGTTATTTCGCCCCGCCCCTTTTTTTTCTATATCGTAACTTGAAGTTATAAAATAGTCCGGAATTATGACGATGATGATGAACTTCTGTCGCTTCTTTTGATTCACAAATTTTCGCGCGCGCGAGAACTAGACTATTTCAATTGTATTCTTGACCCCTTATGACTAGAAAAACGCGCGAGAAATGTATAAGTTTCCGGCGACGAAAACGTTGTTTTATTTCCCATTTCTTCATTTTACCGTCAAAACTTCTGATTGGAAATGGTGAGCGACAATTGTCGGCCACTGTGGATTCACAGAATTAAACAACGTACCAGGTGAGCTCTTTTATATCGAAACTTAAAAAATCGGCGGCTTTTTGCAGTTTTACGGCGTTCAAGCGAGCCGCAAAAATTCTGAACGAAGAGGGAGCGAACATTTGTCGAGTGCTCAAAGGACGTCCCAAAAAATATGTGTACAAGGTGAGAAATACTGGAAAATTTTCCGAATAATCGTAACGAACTTGCCCAAAAATCGATAAAAGTATCGGCTTTTTGTGAAAATAGACTTGAATATACAAATTTCCAGGGCTGGGCAAAAGGCCGGCCCCGGCCTTTTGTGGCCTGGACTTTTAACCCATTTCGAATGATCCGATCGGGTCCAAACTTTACAGGCTTCTTGGACTTGGATTGAAGTACGCTGGGAAAAATTTCAGACCGATATGTGGATCGGAGGACGAAAAGGAAGAAATGTTCGCAAAAACCCGGCCTTTGCGGCGTCTGATCCGCATATCTCGGGACCTGAAGATCCGATCGGTTTGAAATTTTTCCCAGCATACTTTAATCCAAGTCCGAGAAGCCTGCAAAGTTTGGACAAGATCGGATCATTGCAAGTGGTCCGAAAGTCCAGGCCGCAAAAAGCCTGGGCCCGCGTTTTGCCCAGCCCTGCAAATTTCGCAAAAAAGACTATTGTAGGTGACAGTGGAAACGATGGAGAATTGCGAGACGAATCCGTTCGCCGACATGTGGGTTCCGGATCAGTTGGCAGAAGCAAGCGCCGAAATGCTGGAGGACTTTGAGCTCCAAATGACGCCGGTACGTTTCCGAACTCCCGGAAAAATTTATCGATTTTTTGATTAAACAAACGATAAAGCGCAAAATTACAAGCATTTTAAGAGTTCAAACAACAAAATTGATCTGAAAATCAGGCAATCAAAGTGAGGGAAATGATTGGGAGTGCATTTGCATGCCGAAAAAAGAATATTTTGTAGGAATCTCTCGCGTGCCACGACGACGACAGAGAGCCGCTTTCAGAGGAGGATTGTGACGAGTACGAGGCGATTTGCGAGGCAGAACCATTCGATCCGTACGCGCGGACCCCCGAAGACGACGAAGAAGACGACGAGTTGGATGATCTGGAGGAGACGTCGAAGGGCTGCGTTGTGGAGAAGAAATAAATAAACTTTAACGATAGAAATTATAATACTGATTTCTGAATGTCTTGTAATATGGTAATAAAGTCGAAATGCTCAGTGAATAGTTTTCCCGGCCGCACATATATTTGCATAGAACATTATAGTTTACCCTCTCGGTCACCTTTCTGTCAATTTCAGATGATCGTCTTGACTTCGATCGAGCTGGAAATAAATTCATAGAAAGCATACATCCTCGGCACGCGACGCGAAAATCGAGTCCGTGGCGGACGAGATGCGATTGCAGTGAATCGGTCGAGCGCTGAAACAAAACGCAGTGAAAAGTGTAGAAAATCGGAGCGTTTTTCCAATTTCCTCGCTGCACTCGAGCTCGTCCGACTTCAAAAGGCATTTGCTGTGCATCGGCGGCAGCGGCAATTCTGCCATTTGCACGCCCAGCGGGCTCGTTAGCGCCGATCTGCAACGCGTAAATTTTCACTCTGGCAAAATTTCAGTTTAAAAATTCCCCATTTCTTACGTTTCATCAACGGCGCCGAGTGCGTAGAGCAATTCCGATCCGTTGATCATCGACCAGGACGGTGGCGGCTAAGAATATTCGCAGTTTCTAGGAAAACTTTATAAGCTGCACTATTCGCTGCTGCGATTGCTCGACGAGCAGCCGATTCGCCCGCTTTTGGAACATTTTTACGTACTTCTCGAGACGATTCCATGCGAGAATGTCCTCGAGGTACTCGATCATTCCCGTCTCTGTTCGCGACTGCTTCACCGGCTTAAGATAAATTTATCGTCGCAATTTGCTCCACTTCGCCCTGGAACAATGAGAAAAAAAGGGAATATTAGGATAATTTTCTTCAATTACCTGAAGAATCAAGAATCGATTGTGTTCGATGTCAATGTCCACTCTCAAGGAATCAAGGAGACTGTGCAATTGCAATTGGAGGCCACCGGGTAGGCAAACGCGCCCCATTGCTAAAATTTTCGAATTCTGGCGGCTTTCTCACGTGAGAGTCCCTTTCTCTCAGAGCTCACTGTTTTTCTTGCAGAAAAAATGTGCAAACGGTGGCGAGCGAGCTGTAGCGTCGCATCGATTACCTGAAAGAGACGGAGGAGACGAAGGCGAGATTCGAGCAGGGTCAGCTGCTGAAACCGATCAACGAGAGCGTCGAGAAGCAGGCTTCGCAGAAGGATTTCCAGGAGAAGTTCCTACACAACGCCATACAACAGCTCAAAGGTATCGCCGTCTGAAGATTTCATTTTCCCCCATTTTCCCCGCTCTTTTCGTGTCGTTTAATTATTGATTGGCGGTTCACTTCATCGAGAAATAGATCGCGGCGCCGTCGAATCAGCCAAAGGCGCAGTGTTTTTCTCGTTGTCCTTTTTATTTATTCAAATTCGGGAGGATTTTTTAAATGCATTTTTACCATATTTCAAACTCATCTACTTGAAAAAGCGCCGAGGCGGAAGCGCTTGTGGATAAATAAAAACAGAGGAAAACAAAAAGAGGCCGAGTTCAAAAGGAACGTCCGGAGGAGACACTATCAAAACACTTGACAAAAAATACTATTATTTGCTCTTTGATGTTCACGATTTGCTCAAAAAGATCAGGAAACGAGTTGTTCCGTTGGAAAATAGATTAGAAAACGGAGATATCGAAAAAGTTTGACAACTTTTTCGATATCTTGACCAGGTGTCTAGACATAACTGCGGTGCCCCACGTCATGATTACTCATTTCTCGATCGTGTTTGATTAATGTTGACTTTAACCCGTCAGACGTCTCAAGTGGCCGATAGGTTCAGGTTCCCCGTGAATCGCAACTTTCAGCTCTTTTTCAGTCCACTTCAAAGATAAGCCAAAAAAGGAACACCACACAGTTCAAGAGGGTCTCGTTGTCTCATTGGCACCCGAATAGTGATAACAACTGACCGATAGAGTGCAAATAAAATAGAGAGCAGGATATGTGTGATCTCTCTCTCTCTCTAGGCAGGTCAAACAAAAACGGATGCGAAGAACACACTGGGTTACCCGAAAATACACCCCACACACACACACACACACACGTCCGGTTTTGAAACGCAAATACGAAAAGTGGCAGGAGGGGGGAAGTCTGGAAGACTTCCGCCCCCCTTCATTTCCATTCCTTATCAACGTCCCAGTCATGCCGACCTCCCGGATGATCAGTGTACTTGGACTTTTGACCGTCGGCTGCTGTTCGATTGTGGCACTGACTACTATCGCCGACGTGGATCGGATGAAACACGATTTGTCCAAGTTTTTGAGCATTTCTCGGTGAGCTTGTAAAGTTTTTCGAAATCATGCTAGTGCCTTGCCATTTTTTTTTGCCATTTCAGTTGTCTTTTGAGATATCGAAAAGTTGTCAACTGATAAAATGTTCAATATAACATTGTGTGTACATTTTATCATTTGAGTGAACCGTCTTTTTAAGGATACTTTATAGACATCTTCTAGGCGCCACTTAATTTCCGGTACTTGCAGTTTCAACGAAACCGAAAAGTCGGTGGCCCGAGCGGCAATCAAAAGAGCACTCGAAGCGGTGGGACTCAACTCGATGACGCACACTTTCATCCACGAAGAATCGGTGAGTTTTCGTCTTAAAACTATCCAATTATATTATGCATGAATAAATTCCAGAACGAGATTGGCGCCAACGTGATCGCAGTGCAGAAGGGACCGAATTTCGGCACTGGAAACGATAAAATGGTTGTGTTGTCTGCCAACTATGACACTTTGGAAGGGAATCAAGGCGTCGACGATAACGGATCGGGCGTGGCGGCTGTTCTGGAGGCCGCCCGAGTTCTCTCCACTTTGGACACCCTTTACACGAGGCAGCACACTATTGTCTACGCGTTTTTTGACATGAAGCATAAGGTAGTCCACATTTCTTCATCAAACCCTATTCAATGTATCATTTTCAGGCTCTAGCCGGCTCCCACGCGTTTGTGGAAGACGTGCTCCTTCCGTTGATGGAGAGAACAAACACGAAAGTGATCGGATCCGTGATCGCCGACGGTCTTTTGCATTTCGACCCGTTCCCATCGTCGCAAGCAATGCCAACCGAGTTCGAATCGGTAAAAACGGACTTGATTTGTGTCAATGTTCAGCGTTTTTTTTCAGTTTTTCCCGGAGGCCGCGCAGAAGCTTCATGAGCACTCACACATGGGAGATTTCATTCAGATCTCGTCGAGAAGTGGCGTTGATGACGAGTTGGTGACCAAGTGAGTTACAGAAGGGCTCTACACTGAGACACATATATATGAGAGAATCTCATAATGTAGTCGGGTCAACTGATGCCTCAAAAGTCACGGCGACCGAAAACGTAGAAAGGGGCGTCGGCGTGCACGGTTTATCACCATTTTTGCGCGAAATTCGAAATTTAACCCCATTTTTCATTTTTTTTTTGTCAAAAATTACCCAAATTAACGATGTAATTGTTAACTTAATCATCGCGTGTTAACTTAATCATCGCGCGCACTTTTTGAGCTTAAAACGAGCAGGTTTCATTCAGAAATGAATCAATTGATGCGATTTTCAAGTTTTGTGCTGTAAATACGCGAATTTCAGTCATTCGCCGATCCTTTTTGCCGTTTTAGCGCTTAAAATACTTGTATTAACGTGCTTAGTCACTTCCGACACTCATTTCGTCTCAAAACTATCCACATCGGCCGGTATGAAAATTCCGAAATTGCGAGATATGCGAAAAACGTCTCAAACGCGGCGTTTTCACAAAAATTTCGATGTTTTCTCTGTTTAATGTCTCTTCTTTCGTCGATATCAAACAAAAATATCGGAAAAGTGCTGGAATTGCGGCAATTTTCAGAAAACGCGTCAAAGATTAGGCCACGCCTCTTTCTACACTTTTCGTCACCGTGAAAGTGTCCAATAGACTTATTATGGGGTTATTCAGGCTGTGAAAAAATGATTGTTTTCCGTTTTTTTGCGTTTTTTTACGTCAAAAAATTCAATTCAGCGATGTAAAAAAACGAAAAAAAAAACGGCAAACAAACATACGCTGAATAGCCCCATTAGAACTCACCGAGTGCTTGGATTTGCGCTTAAAAGCGCTCAACTTTTCATAATTTTTGTGTTCTTCAGATTCTCGCGAGCGTACGATCGTTCGTGCGAGATGCTCTCCGCCGATTGGCCATTCCATCCGTGGGCGCTCAACCTCCAAATGGACATCCTCAACATCACATCTCTTGACCGGTTATACAAGTTCGCCCATTTTACACCTCACTAACATTCTTAATTCGATTCGCCAGCCTGAAGTTAACTTCTTTTTAGTTCGACAATACAGATTAGAATAGTTTAGACGCGTTGCGACCCGCTTAATCTTTAACCAATCGTGCGTAGTTTTTAAAATACAATAAAAGTTCCCGTAATCTATTAACTAATAATGGTTTCAGACTTCATCCGTTCCTCTACTCGGACCACTCTTCATTCTTTTTCCACTCAAAACAGTCCGATGTTCAAATTCCGACCATTTACCTGACCGACACTTGTGAGTTTTAGAGTAACATGGTAAAAACTTCAACAACCAAGAAAAACTTCAGTGAACCTTCGCGGAGTCCGTCAATATTGTGTTCAATGCGACGGACTGTACATGATGACCGAGCAAAACATGAAGTTTCTGTCTTTGATGGCTGATTCGCTCATTAGATTTTTGATTGAAATGAGTGGTTCTTCAGGTAACTTCACTCTTTACACGATCTCCAGAGCTGACAATATGGGCGTGGCGGCCTCGGCCAAATGGCGTTTTCACGAATTGAGCAGGTTTTCTCTGATTTTTGTGGTCAAAGACGATGAAAAATGATTGTTCGACATGAAAAAACACTAATTCTGAGAATTAATGACGTTTTGGCGCATTTTTCGCGGACTTTGCTTTTTCGCCTTCGTCGCCGATCGCCGCCTAAAAACCGCACTTCTCATTTTGCGCTTTCTTGACCGTTTTCAGACAGAATTGGTTTTTAGAATGATAAATCACGTAAATACAAGCATTTTTTCGAAAATTAAAAAAAAGGCAACTGAAATTCACGCAGTTTTAGCGAAAAACCTTCAAACGGATAAATGTGATTTGCGACTTGACCAAATTTGCGCTTTAAAAATTCGTAATAGCCTATACAATCGGTCTATCGAAAGACAAATGAGAAATAATCGGTTTTTCGTGGCTAATCTGGAAAAAAACACAAATTTTGCTGTTAAAATTTGAATTTCGCGCCAATGTATCGCTCTATTGGGCGGGGCGCACTTGCGCTCATTGTCAGCTCTGGAGGATGTGATATTATTTTTTTATTTTATTAAATGCTTAAATTTTTCAGCCATGTCAGTCGTCGACGATTTGTACGCTTTCATGTTCAATATTGATGTTGAATAACTCACCGAATTCACAGAATCACTTTCGTAATGGGTGTAATCGAACGGCATCATTAAAACCGTTTGTATCTCAGCTGCCTAGAGACCTATCAAAATGTTGTCAACTGATGAAATGTTCAGTGAAACATTGTGTACATTTCATCAGTTGACAATTTTCTGAAATCTCTTCAGGCAGCTGAGATATAATAGACGGATGCCGTCCTGTCACATCATTTACGGTGTTTGTACATTCTCATCTTCAAATACGTGTCGCTTGTTACATAGATTACACAGATTTCTATATATTTTACATAGTAATTATCATAAAGATGTCTTTATTTGTTGCCTAGTTACAGACAAATGACCGGTTACATTTGAAATGGAAAAGCACAAAAATCGTCGTTTTCAATCATTTTTCGTTGAGGAACCCGTTCACTTTGGGATTGTACAAAAAGGGGCGGAGCTTGAGATGATGATAAAGTTTTTTCAAAATATCGCATCGGATTCGTCTTTGCGCACTTTGTTGTGATGGATTAGTGAGGCGTGCACCTGAACGCTTACAGATTTGAAGATAACAATGTAGTCAAATTCAAAGCGATATATTTCAGCTGTCTGTAAAGATATCAAAAAGTGGTCAACTAGTAAATTGCTAATTGAAACATTTTGCACATTTTTTCAGTTGAACACTTTTTGATATCTCTACATACAGCTGCGATACATCGGTTTTAGTTAGCGGCAGTAAAAACTCACAGTCCTCGAGATCATATGCGCACTATTTTTTTTGGTCCGATCGACGACGACCTCGTTAAAAACGACTTGATGTTGTGGAGTGAAGGTCGACGAGACCGACCTGCAAAAATGCGTTTCATCCCTTTGTCTCTTCGACGAACGGCGACAGAGTGTGTGTGTGAAAAATCAGATAGCGTTTCTCATGCTGACATTTCCGAAATTGAACGTTCACTTTCATCAATAGAGACAGTCATATAGGGTGAGTTGATTCGAAGAGTTAGAAGTGGGGTGAGAGAATAGTACAGATATAATATCATATATGTTACATTTACATCGTAGTGCGTTACCTTCGACCAATCGCTGCTTGATTGTGAACTTGAATGAAAAATAAGAACAAAAAAGTTAAGAAACAGAAGCTCAAAAAGCTCGTTAAGCTTGCCTAGATTAGTGTAGTGAAAATCGATCAAGTACCTGTTAATAATCGGACGCGTCTCACTCTTGTTAGTGGTGTAATGTTGACCGTTGTTGACTGGAATGTAGACCTAGAATGAAAGAAACCACGCAAACTTAGTCGAGACAAGCCACGAAACTGTTAGTGATCAGAGAGCGGCAAATTAATATTAGGCGTTCACTTCTGTGTCACTTCAGCGCTCAATTACCTTTTGAAAGTGATGCCGCATGTTCTTTTTTCGGCCAAACGTCGCGTAGATCGCGTTTCGGAACTTTTTGTTGAGAAAGCAATATGTGATGGGATTGGTGCAGGAGGAGATGTAGGTGAGCAAGGTGATGAACGTGTTGATGTCGCTGTTCCAGACGGACATATTGAGACTCTGGAAGACGTTTTTGTTTTCTGGCATTGTATCTCAACTGCTTGCAGAGATATCAGAAAGTGGTCAACTGAGAAAATGTACATAAGGTTTTGATGAACATTTTATCAGTTGACAACGTTTTTAAAACTCTACAGGCTGATAAGATATATGGTCTTGAAGTATCGTTATTTAAATTTGAAAATGTACTGACGAAAATCATATTCTCTCCAAAGGTATTACCTGAAAAGAGTCGCCGGCAATCAGAAGAAGCCACCAGATGTAAGAGGGCGTCCAACAGCAGAAGAAGATGATGACGACTACAATGAGCATTCTGGAAACGTTTTATTGTCAAATGAATGTTCGAATAAAAACAGTTCCACGGGCGGTAGACTGTATAAATTTAAATGTACTGGCTGTGAGTCTAACGGATACTTTAAACACATGCTTGATATTAAGATATCAGTTGAATAATTCATTTTTTCGAAAAAGAAGGCTAACGTTGCTTGGAATTATTCTCTAGCACATAGACCACTTCCTGAACACCATTTAGACACTCCGAAGGGTACAATTTTCGAAAATTGATTAGAAAACCATCTAAAACTCACTTAATAACTCTCTGCTTTGCCATCGCACTCTTCTGCGTGTGCGTCGACCTCAAACTCGGATTCTCTATACAAATCGAGGCGTCGGACCGTCGGTGCGTGAAATTCGGCTCCATACTGAACCGTAAATGGTTGTACACACCGACAGTTATCGTCAGGTACCTTTTGTCCTGTTGGCTGAACGTGAGTTTGTTGGAGAGTTTCTGCCAAAACGATATCTTTTGCTCTTCGGTCATCGAGGCGACAATCGCTGGAAATGATGAAGATAAGTGTGGAGAAGCAAGCAATTTCGAAGGTTTGTTGGAACAAAACGGTCAAAACTGAGGTTAGAGCAATCGAAAAACGGGAGGTTGACGGGTAAACGCAAAATAGGATTACTACGAGAACCCGAAAATGTGTCAAAAAAAGGAAAAAGCACAACAACACCTGGAGGGGGTAAAAGCACGCCACTAGAACGACGACGAAGACTCTGCAGCGTCTGAAGTCGGAAATCGTCGAGGTTGTGCGGCAATTGCAACAATTGCGGGGTTCTAGAGGGCAACGAGGGGGGCGGAGTGGACGGACGGAGTGAGTTGAGGGCGATGCACGACGTGGCACGAGCTAGGGAGCTGCTACCGACGAGCACACTGTTAAGGAGATGGGCGGACGACGACGAGCAGCACGCTTTGAGACCTGTTGTCGTGGCGGCGGCGGCGACCGGGTCGACCGCGGCGATCTCCAGTTTGATGCCCGACTTGAGCGAGTGGATCACGTTGCCGTAGAGACCCGTCATCACGACCAGCGGGATCACCAGCAGGACCACTGTCATGTACACCTGAAGACAATTGATTTTAGGGGTTTAGGAGAACATTGTACTCTCATTTTCGGGCGATTTTGAAGAATTTCACAGGAAGGATGTCACTTTTCACGGAAAAATGTGATAAAACTCGACTGGCTTTAAGAGATTTCGGTTGAAAAACCCAAAAAGTACATGATTTCTCCCACAATTTTCAGGTCCTCGCAATGCCACGTCCTCGTTCAGCGCACTTGCTCTCACCACCCAACTAACCTGATAAGCAAAATGATAAATGGGCGGATGAATGGGCGCACACGTGTATCCATTCGAGCTGTACGTCTGTTGCTCGTACATGAAGAGCATCAGAATGTTGGCGGCGATCGCGATCACCCACACCAAAGTGATCATTGCGTACGCGTGCGATCTGCAACGAATCGATCGATAATTCGTGTGTTGTACTCGTGGATTTTTCGAGAAGAACAGAATCACGGTCTCCCAGGGTGCTCGTAAATTGCGGAGTGTCGTTGTAACTTTTGAAAATTTGCAGGTCTGAAAATGCAGTTCAATTCGAGTTTACGACCTTTATTTCCATCTTTTTGACTTGAAAAACGTCTAGAAAACAATATTTTACTGATTGGAAAGCGTTCTTTACAGAATTTAGAGTTTTTCATGTTTTTAGCGTCAACTTCAAACCTTTATATTTCAGCTCATTTTGCATTTCATGAGCCCAACGAACGATAAAAATGTTCGCTGAATCTTTCTTCACAAAATTCAGGTTCCGGCGGCTAGTTTTCTTGAGCAGTTTTCGAAAACTATTCGAAAAACATCAAAATCCAGGCCAAAACCTTCAAATCGAAATAACTCGGATAATTCTCAACGATCAGTGAGATTTCTGTTACCAAAACGTAGCTAGTGCTCTAATTAATCGAATCCAGGTTCCAGGCGTACAAAAAAAGAGGTGTATTGTACAGAAAACATGAAAAGAACGCGAACTCCCGTTGAAAATTAATTAATCGGCCGCCGCGTAAATCGACACAGCACGCCTGTTGCAAGTGCGCCCCATTGAAATCATTCGCGCCGTGGAAGACCGTGAGAATAGAATTCGATGAAAATAAAATAGAGCGCGTTTGCCCACCTGGTTTGCCAGATCCTCGAGTGAAGTGGCTTACAAATGGCAAAGTATCGTTCGAACGCAATGACGGCGAGAGTGTACGCCGAGGCGGTCACTACCACTGCTGTAAAATCGATAAATGCGTTGAGGAAACAACTAGCAAAACGCAAACAAAAACTCACGCTGCAAATAGGCCAAAATTTTGCACATATAATTGCCAAACATCCAGCAGTTCATGACCATCGAGACGAGCGTCGGCGGCATGCAAACCACCGACAACATCATGTCGCTCGCCGCCAGGTTCATCAGGTAGATGTTCGTGATTGAGCGCATCGCACGTTGCTGAAACTCTTTCAGTGGCCTAGAAAGTCCTCGGCCACACAGCCACTGCTCCTGCTCCTTTCAGATATTGTCGATGACTCAGAACTCACCTTGATAATAACAATGAGCACAAGCGAGTTACCGACGACCGAGAGCAGGAAAATGATGAAGAAGGTGACGGCTATTGTGTAATTCTCGGTGGTGCCACGAAACCGACAAATCTCCTCTTGCTGCACAATCGACGACATTGTCGTCTCGTTGAGGGCACTGCAAATTTAGTACTTTTAGTGAGCCTCTATTGTTTATTCAAGATGATATATCTTAGTTGTCTGTAGAGATATCAAAAACTTGTCAACTAACAAATTGTTCATTAAAACATTCTGTACATTTTCTCAGTTGACCACTTTTTGATATCTCTACAGGCAGCTGAGATACATAGAGTTTCTCAAAAAAGGGCTAAAGTACAACACCAGACATTCAAAAATTTCCAGCCAATAAGTCTTCGAAACAAGCGACATTGTTTTCAGTTTCTGACAAAAAGAACGTCAAGAAGCACGGTATCGAGTGTCTTCTCGAATATTCGTGCCGTCCTTTCCCTCTAACGAGCCAAAAACCACAACTTTTTATTTTTTTGAGCGGACCCCCCCCGTTTTTTTCCGTCGAAAACTCGCTTCACATTCTGTTTATTTGTTCTTCGTCTTTTCTCGCGAGAGGAGGTGGTGAAAAATTATAATATAACTACTATATTTATGTATATATTGTGGAATGATGTGGGGGGTTCTGGGGTTAATTGGAAAATGGAAAAAAAACGCCGGGTGAGAAGAGGGGAAATGAGGGAAGATGTTTGAAGTTTGTTGTTTGCGAGTTCATCTTTAGTTTGATCTAAACTGGCTGGGACCGAAAGTACGTGTTTATGTTGGCCCCTAAGCCTCAATTTTGTCGACTGTGTTGGAAAGTTGAAAGATCGAACATCTTTCCTTGCAATCCGCTCAGCTATAAAGCTCTAAAGTGTCCGGAAGGTTTTCAGCTTTTAAACCAATTCTGAAGGAAGGCCTAAAAAAAGAGGATTTGTGTGGAACGCAAAGATTTGGACAAAAAGAAAGGCACGAATCACTGCTCCTTTCGGCCTAATTGACCGGAGGGCCGTTGTTTTGGCGCACGTCGACTCATCCTCGACAACTTTTACCGTATGTATTCTAGACAATAGCGGTCTAGACTAATGGTTCTTCGTCACAAAAAAGTGGAATGTGAAACGAAAAAATAGGCATGTGTTCAACAAGACTATAGATAATTGGCAGCGATTTGAGAGTCTAAAGATCCCTCCTACTGCCTCGGAAAACGAAAAAATTGTATGCGAACAATCCATAAGTTCGTTTTTCTGTGCACACAACAAAAAGGAAAAGGGTTGATTCGGTTTGTGAACTGGACAATATCACTTTTGACACCTCTTGTAGCAAAAAAAACACACGTTTCGGACGGCTTCAACAAAAAGGGCAGGGACCCGTTGACCTTATTGAAAAGAGTTGAAAAGAGTGTGGGCAGGAAATGGGCGTCTAGGTTTTGGCCGGTTGCAAAGTGTCTCATTGATGACTCCATCCAGACCCGCCACTAGAATATTCTAGAAACTTTCACCTCTGAAAACTGATCTCTGCTCTAGCGATTTGTGTCGTTTTCAAAGCTTTCAATACATGGAAAAAAGGTAACGAAATCGAATTTACGGTAATTTGTTGATATCTCGAGGCGCCCGCAAAAAAAAAAACAAGATGTGATCTCTTAGCCCTTCACTTTTAATGGAATCCCCACGTCTTCGGGAGGCGGATGAACCTGAAGAAGACGAGTTAAGCCGCGTGACGGCGTGAGAAGAAGAAGAAAAGATTACTTCTGCTTCTTCTTCTTCCTCTGCTCGTCCATCTTGAGTTGGAAAAAAGAAGAGATGGGACGAAATTGACGATGATTTACAGGAGAGAGAAGAAGACGAAGGTTCACATTACTCAAGAGCAAAACTCGAAAGAGGAAGGCGTCTAATCAGTGTGCGCAGAGAGGTTTAAAATGTATTAGCTGGCGAGTGGGAAGTGGGAAAATCTGAGAAAATGCGGTATTATAGGGGCACCGGCAGGGGTGTGCGGAAAATTTTTTTCGGAAAATTTCGGAAAATCGGGTTTTCCGAATTTTTTTTTTCGGAAAATTTCGGAAAAATCGGAAAAATCGGAAAACTCACTTGTTCATTGGTTCAATAAAGTGTTTAAACAACGTTCTAATACAAAAAAATGCTTATTATGATTTGAAATCACTTGAGTGGGCGGAAGCCAAGCAATGGAATATTTTTTTGTAAAAAAATTAGCCGAGAGAAGCTCTCCGGGTCCAGTGTTTTCCGATTGTCAGTGAGAATCAGGGGTGTGCGGAAAATATTTCGATTTTCCGAAATTTTCCGATTTTCCGAGAAATTTTCGGAAAAAAGACGCTCGCTGCTAGACCCTTCCAAAAATTTTGTGATGCGCCTTTAAAAAGCATACGGTGGTTTCGGACAAATTGACCTCGAATCCACACTAATTTTCCGAAAATTTTGCCGAACATTTTCGGAAAATTTTCCGTCGAAAATTTTCCGAACATTTCTCGGAAAATCGGAAAATTTCGGAAAATCGAAATATTTTCCGCACACCCCTGGGCACCGGATAGAAAGGGCGCTCTGTTCGCAATCTGGCCGAATTTCTAGGCCGCGAAGTAATTTTCCACTGAAAACGTGGCCTAACTTTTCAAACTCGGCCCCGAGGCCGCTCAATTTGCACTGCAAAAAGAGTTTCTCAACAGAGCGCCATTTCTGTGCGGTGCCCCTATAATACTTTCGGGCACAGAATCTTTAAAACTGTTGTGAACAGTCAATTGTGCTTTTGCTCTGTGCGAGCTCTCGAAATTTTGGGTTTTCAGTCGCTATATCATATTTTCCTAGTCAACAGATCGGCGAACACAAAAGGAATGCAAAAGTCGCGAGCAGCGTCCAGCAAGAATCTGGGCGGAAATGCGAAAAAGTTAGACAACAGAGCTGGACACTCCATGAGCACACACACACACACACACACGCTCAAATTCGGTTAACGTCTTCGTCGACGCCGCACGTCGTTGATTTCTTCTGGAAAGACTCACTTGGTGTTCGACGTCGTCGACGACGACGAATTCAGAAGAAGCTCGGTGAGGAGGAGGAGGAGCGACGGGGACGTCGAGTTGTTCTCGTCGTCTGCCGCATTCATTGGCTCTTCGTTCTTGATTCCTGCAATTGTGCGGGGCGGGAGATCTTTGGAATGGACGGGAAAAGTGCGAGAAATGCGGAGAAACGAGATAATGAATGAATAAAAAAAGGGGGAAGAGAAGAAGCAGACAACAGTTGAGTCATAAAATCCGAAACCTTGAAACGTTCCGACTCACTCAAAAACCCATAAAACCTACAACTTTTGCTAATGGGTTCGGAGGAAAGAGAAAAAACAAAGAATCGGAAAATAGTCATTTCTTTGTGAAATTTGAAAGAGTCGGCACATGAATAGACACCAAAATGGTTCAAAAGGTTCAAAACGTGAAACGCGGTTGCATGTTTTGGCCAAGTTGTGTTTTCGCAAAAAGTGTTCAGTTTAGAGTCATTCCACCGCTTTTCGTATTGATCGTGCGCAGACAGTGATGCAAGTGCGCTCTACCGCACTTGGCGGGAAACTCTAGAGATCGACTGTTGCTCGAATTTCGATAATTTTCGCTGTTCGAGCTCTCAAAAAGCCGCTTTTCAGTCGTTTTATCACACTCTCCTGGTCAATAAAAATCAGCGAACACAAAATAATACGAGAGTACCGAACTAAGTGGTTTTTCTGTATATTCACAGTGATCCAATCGACACCAATCGTGGGGAAGTTCTCCGATATCATGAACCAGTGTTGAACGGAAGAAAGATGATGGGAAATGAAAGTCGGAACACGGAACGCGGAATTCCGCTGAACACAGCAGGTACACATCGCTTTTAGAATTCAAGTGGATTCACACAAATGACATATCGGCAAAGGCGCGCCACTTTTGCGCAAAATTTAAGGATCCTCACAGATTTTGCGCAAACTTTCAGGACTTTCGCAGATTTTGCGCAAACTTTAGGCGTCCTCGCAGCTTTTGCGCAAACTTTAAGGCATGTCGAAATTGTTATGGAAACTTTGCATTTTCAGTACTGTTCGCTTTTTCCAGCTTGTTTTTATGCGTTTTATTTGTTTTTTGTTGCTTATCAAATTGAAACTACTTATCTTTTTCCGTATTTCCTCGGTTTGAGCGCATTTCAAGCGAATTTTCAGTCGGATTTCGTTTAGAAGCGAGTGTTATTGAAAATTTGTATGAAATCACTTGAATTCGAGCTATTTCACAATTATTTAAGATGTCCAGCAGAAGCTGCGCTAACTTTGCGCAAAAGTGGCGCGCCTTTGCCGAGAAGTTTCCAGAATCTCCAGAACCAGACTTGCAAAATAAGGGCCCGGCTCGTCACAAAAAATGTGTGCAAATTTTCCACGATTTTTTCGGAATTTTCGATGAAAGAAGCGCGAGGAGACGTTTTCGAGTGATAAAGATGGCTTCGCAAACAATTTCGAACTCGAAAATGGATAGAAAGCTCGTCGAACTGATGAAAAAAATTTTTAAAAAAATAACATTTCTGCCTGAAAGGGCCTCGTAGAAATTTTTTCTAAGCCCGGCCCGGCCCGTTGCAAGTCTGTCCAGAACTGATCCAACTTTTTGTTAGTCCTCAGTAAGAAGAAACTAAAAACGGAAAAGTGAAAACTTCAAAAATATTTGGGAAATACAAGTAATAAAAAAGGTAGAGGGTCTATGAAAACATTGGTAGGCAAAAAAGACGGCGGCGGCGGAGGAGGAGGAGGAGGAGGAGGTCAAGGGAGCAGCAGACGCACACACTGGGACACTTGAAAAACAAACGAGGTAGATAGATTCTTTCAGCGAAATTGAGAATGATTACTTGTTTTCTTTTTCTATTTCCTTCCACAAGACACGGAAAAGTTGCGACAAGTGTCTGTGTCTGGCTCATTTTTTGTTCAAGAGCTAGAAAATCTGTTGGCGGAGCGTGGAAGAGCGACAGCAAGCGAAAAGATATGTATTGTAGTTTAACATCGTCAAGACACAGACAGAAAAAAAAGAGTGATATTTCCGTCGGGCGGTAGTGCGGAAGAAGTGACAAGACGTTCTCGTCAAATTCAATGACAACTTGACAGAAAGGACCGGCACAAGCCGAGAGAACAACTGAAGATTAGGCCGGATTGACAAAAAAGGCAGGGAATTGCGGAAACTCAAGAATTTGCCGATGGAGCGCACTTGCACTTCTCGGTTTTTAGAGTTTCGGAGGCTTCACGGTCTCCAGAGCTGACAATATGGGCGTGGCCTCGGCGGTCAAATGGCGTTTTCATGAATTGTCCAGGTTTTCTCTAATTTTTGTGGTCAAAGACGATGAAAAATGATTGTTCGACATGAAAACACACTAACTCTCAGAATTAATGACGTTTTGGCGCATTTTTCGCTGATTTCTCTTTTTCGCCTTCTCCGCCGATCTCCGTCTAAAAACCGCACTTCTCATTTTGCGTTTTCTTGACCGTTTTCAGACAGAATTGGTTTTGAGAATGATAAATCACGTAAATACAAGCATTTTGAGCGCTCGAACCGCGAAAATTTCCGAAAAGCAACTGAAATTCACGCAGTTTTAGCCAAAAACCTTCAAACGGATAAATGTGATTTGCGACTTGACCAAATTTGACGCTCTTGCGCTTAAAAAATTCGTAATAGCATATATAATCGGTCTGTCGAAAGACAAATGAGAAATTATCGGTTTTTCGTGGCTAATCTGGCAAAAAACACAAAATTTGCTGTTAAAATTTGAATTTCGCGCCAATGTATCGCTCTATTCGGCGGGGCGCACTTGCACTTCTCGGTTTTTGGAGTTTCCGAGTCTGGAACTAAAACTTTTCATAATATGAATAGGCGGAATCAAGACACACGCACCGAGACTGGCGGCTGTGTGAGAAAGTTGCGGAAGCTCACGTATCAAATGAGATTATTACGGGGAGGGGGGAGAGAAAAGTGGGTTGAAGTTTTTTTGTGCTATATCACGATGATTTGGACTTTCAAACTGACATTATCGCAATGTTTGTTGATGATCGAACTTTTTAGAGTCGGCGGGTACTGATAAGACGCTAGGAGGTACTAACTTATTTATCAGTTATCTAGTAGATCAGAGAGCACTTTCGCACCTGACCTCCTGGAAAAAAAGTTGCACACAGAAAGAGAGATCTTCACTTAGCACATCCGGGATATGATATATCTGATGTGATAAGTTGGAGAGGAAAGAGAAGAGAGAGAGAGAGAGGGAGCGGAAATGAGTGAAAATGAAACTATTGTCGCCCCCGAAGCTTCTGGTTTCTCTCTTTCTCTCTCTCTCTCTCTCTCTGGTCCCTCGCTGATATGCTCCCCTTCCAACAACATGAATGACAACGATCGGACGAGAGCCAATTGATATATAACGCATGAGTTATCGCTTTGCGGGAGGGAGGTTCGAACATCTTGAAGCCACAATATCGGCACGCTATTGGCCTATATATTGCTTTTTCAGGACGATACATCGGCTACAAAAGTTCGATCCCCGCGGTGGTTTTTCGTCTTTTGCCTCGTCGGAGACGATTTCAAAATGAAGATTCGGGGGGCATCTACAAATGTTGAACGAAACGTGGAACATTCCGGAAAGTGCAATTGGGTGAAAGTTAAAAAAAGGAGCAAAACATCTCGAATTTCGTTATTTTGGAATGAGTGGGAGGCAAAACGAAAGGAAATACCGATAGTTGTTGGCGGGGGGAGACAAACAAAAACTAGTAGGCCCTCTTTCTCGAAATTTCATATTCCAGATTGGCAGTGTGGAGGAGGAGAACGCGGAAGAAGAAGAAGAAGAAGAAGAAGCGACAAGGGGAGAAATGGAAAAAGAAGTTAACGGTGACACTCACGAAGAAAAATGGGCGGCGCGAATGATTGAGTGATTTCCAGTTCGTCGTTGCTTTTCAACTTTCGAACAATACGGCCCAAAACATGATGAATCTGCAAAAAGGCCTTCCCGGAAGAGCTCAAAGCTCACGGCCATCCTGAGGTTCGCGGTACCCGAGGGACCGTGGGAACGCATTTGATGACACACACACACACACGACTTGAGGCGATTGGTTTGACGAGTTGAAAAGTCGAAGAGTTTTAGTAGGAGTAGTGTGCGCTTTAATGGAATTGGAGGGGCAATACTTGGAAGTTCCAGGCGTAAAATTTGGGGCGGATCGACTAAAGTTGAACGGGACTTTGCAATGTGTACGGGTCATAAATGGGCCATATGTGGGGCAGAGTTGAGCGGAAATGGATTTTGAAATCAGGAAGACGGAAGAACATTTTTTTACGGAACACGGAAAACGGAAGACGGAAGAAAATTTTTTTTACGGAACACGGAAAACGGAAGACGGAAGAAAATTTTTCTCCCGGAAGACGGAAGACGGAAGAATTTTTTTTTACGGAACACGGAAAACGGAAAACGGAACAAAAAAAACCACGGAAGATGGAAGACGGAAGACGGAAGACGGTATTCCGCTCAACACTGATGTGGGGCATCAACTTTCAAGTCAAACTATAAGAAACGAATGACATTTGAGCCTGAGCCAGGGAGCACAAAAGCCTAAGATTCTTATAGAGTTTGTGTCTGATCTCTAGACCCCACGCACTTGCCTATAATTCGATCGGGCCCAAACTTTGTCCAAGATCATCTGTACAGGATACGTACGGATCAAGGGCCTGAAGGCCTGCTGTCCAAGAGTTCAGGCCTTTGGAAGCCTTAAAGTTGGAACAGGATCAAAAGATCAGATCTCGAAAATGCGCTTCTTCTGGGTTCAAATTTGCGTAAACCAGTCCCTCAAAGCCTTTTCGAAACAAACTCTCGCTGATGAGCCGGTGTCTCACTTCCGGCCACGGGTCCGCGTCGAGGAAATTGAATTCTGATTGGGTTAGGTACAAGTTTCAACAAAAAAAAGCGATTTGTTCTCTGTTCTGTGTGTGTGCTGAATTCGGCTCCAAATGGGGGCACTTGAGACTGTTGCGTGCGGATGAATGGAAAAAGAAGGAGGAAAGAGAAAAGGAAAGGAAGAAGGAAGGACCCGTGTGTGTGTGTGTGTGTATGAGCACAAGGGAAATGCCTGGAGAAAAACAAGATTGACAAAATAGGATTTGGGACGATTTGAGGTTTGCTCGCAACTTCTCCATCTCCCTTCTTCTGTGCTTTTGTCTTGTAAAGTTGAGGAGGTGAAAGTGAAAAAAAAAGCGCGCGCGTCTTCAAATTATCTCTAACATTGGGCTGTAAAATTGATGGCCTAGAAAAATCCAGAGCCTACACTCTTCCACCAGTACTTTTAAAAAAATGTTCGGAAAGAGTTCCACTTTTTTCGAAGCCGGGCCATGAGTCAGACTGAAAGTGGGCGCGGCCTTCGGAACATTGAATGTTCGGAGAAGAAGATGCGATGCGAAGATGTGGTCATAGATCAGATTTCAGAGAGAAAAAAGAGAGCAAATATGACTCTTCTCTCACTTTTTTGTCGCTTCGTTTCTCGAGAAGACAAGGCAATCCAAAAAAAATGGGAAATATTCAGTTTAAAGAAACTTTTTTCACCGCAAAACGCATGTGAAATTCCGTGAACGTTTGAATGGGTGGAAAACAAAAATATTGATATCATCCGTCTCGGTTTCATCACGTTTTTCGAGGCCCCATTTTATGAGCCACTTTTGGGGCGGCGGCGGCGGCGGCCGGGAAAACGAACGAAACGCCATTCGACACGCGCGGATATGTACATGGCCGAGGAATAATACAATGGAAATGTCCGAAAATATCCGAAGAATGAGTGCTCCCTGGTGCGTCGTAGTTGGTTGCAAAACGGCGGACGTATTTTGTGAACTTCGCGGTTCAAACTACGATCGGAGTGGTGCTCCAATTAAGAGAGCCACGAGCAAGAGAGGAGAATTGTCTAATTCGAGCTCCGAATTTAGATTCAGATCAAATTAGTTTTGAGGCGGAGAAATAAACAAATGTTGGCGCCATACACGGTCTCCAGAGCTGACAATGAGCGCAAGTGCGCCCCGCCGAATAGAGCGATACATTGGCGCGAAATTCAAATTTTAACAGCAAAATTTGTGTTTTTTGCCAGATTAGCCACGGAAAACCGATAATTTCTCATTTGTCTCTCGATAGACCGATTGTATAGGCTATTACGAATTTTTTAAGCGCAAGAGCGTCAAATTTGGTTAAGTCGCAAATCACATTTATCCGTTTGAAGGTTTTTCGCTAAAACTGCGTGAATTTCAGTTGCTTTTCGGTAGTTTTCGCGGTTCGAGCACTCAAAATGCTTGTATTTACGTGATTTATCATTCTCAAAACCAATTCTGTCTGAAAACGGTTAAGAAAACGCAAAATGAGAAGTGCGGTTTTTAGGCGGCGATCGGCGGAGAAGGCGAAAAAGCAAAATCCGCGAAAAATGCGCCAAAACGTCCTTAATTCTGACAATTAGTGTGTTTTCATGTCGAACAATCATTTTTCATCGCCTTTGACCACAAAAATTAAAGAAAACCTGCTCAATTAATTAAAAACGCCATTTGGCCGCCGAGGCCACGCCCATATTGTCAGCTCTGGAGACCGTGGCGCGCCAGTATAGTACCGAACTTTAAATTGAATTGTGAACAATTTTTCTGTTTTCAAAAGTTTTTTTCAAAATCATTGGCTTCAACCGATTGAATTCAACTTTTCAACAATTTCCCTTCCTTGTTGTTATCGCAAGAACAGAGATTATAAAAGATGCTAAATCGAGATGCAAAATGATGGCCAGTCTATTTCTCTTCCTCCTTTTCCTCTTTCTTCTTCTTCTTCGTCTTCTCAATCATCGAATTCAATCTCGCTCGTTCCCGAAAGGAGCCGAGCTCAATTCATTCATTGCCCCGGTGATTTGATTTCGACGGCGAGCAGCTCAGTGAGAGAGCCCAAAAAGAGGCATTTCAGTGAGTTCAAGGGGTGTAATATGGGACAAAAAGACTGTCGACAACGTTTTGAAAAGTAATGAACGTCGGAGAGCGGCAGAGAAATGGAAGAAATGAATGAAATGTTGGTTGGACGCGCCGCGCCGCGCATCGCCCAATTATCTTCTTCTTCTTCTCGATGAGTTTGAGTCTTAAAGTTTAGTTCTCAAATGAATTCGAATTCGAAATTCCGAAATTCCGAATTTCGATTCGAGTTTCAAAGTCTTCAAAGTATGCGTGTCGTCTCTGGAAATTAAATTCTTGAGAGACGAGAGAACGAGAAGCGACTTTTCACACGTTTAGTGTTGTTGCAACAAATTGTGAGGTGATGTCAGAGGATCAAAGGCCTTTTGAGAAACGGAACTTTAACATTTGAGCTAGTAAAAGTGATAGCCACTCGGCGATAAGCGTATTGTGTAGAAATAGAGTTTTTCAAAGAAAATTGTTGATTGTAAAGTTGTTCAGCACAACATTTTCTACATTTTGTCAGTTGACAACTTTTCAAAATAATTATTGGCTGTTGAGATACAAGCCTTCAAAAATGGGAACACTTTTGGCACAGTCCGTCTGTTCCGACTGTTCAAAAAAGATCAGGGCTTTCGATTCTTCAACCGACTCTTCAAAATCGATTTACGCGGCGGCCGATTAATTAATTTTCAACGGGAGTTCGCGTTCTCTCCATGTTTTCTGTACAATACACCTATTTTTTGTACGCCTCGAACCTGGATTCGAATAATTAGAGAGCACTAGCTACGTTTTGGTAACAGAAATCTCGCATATCGTTGAGAATTAGCCGAGTTATTTCGATTTGAAGGTTTTCGCCTGGATTTTGATGTTTTTCGAATAGTTTTCGAAAACTGCTCAAGAAAACTAACCGCCGGAACCTGAATTTTGTGAAGAAAGATTCAGCGAACAGTTTTATCGTTCGTTGGGCTCATGAAATGCAAAATGAGCTGAAATATAAAGGTTTGAAGTTTTGACGAAATGCGAAAAAGACGCTAAGAACATTAAAAACTCTAAATTCTGTAAAGAACGGTTTCCAATCAGTAAAATAATGTTTTCTAGACGTTTTTTAAGTCAAAAAGAAAGAAATAAAGGTCGTAAACTCGAATTGAACTGCATTTTAAGACCTGCAAATTTTCAAAAGTTACAACGACACTCCGCAACTTACGAGCGCACTGTGTTTAGCATTAGCGCCCTGGGAGACCGTGAAAAACGATAGACCCGAACAAGTTCTCTGACCAAAATCGGCACCGGAAGCGGAGAAAACTCTCGTTGAAAAGAGAGGGACCTCCTGAAGTATACATTTTCTCAATTCGGTGCTCATTGAAGTGTCTAAGTGAGATCCTATGACGTACATACACACACAACTTTTTCGCCGTTTTTCACAACTTTTCACAGAGCGCCGCCATGAGAAAAGTGAAAAGTGTTACAGAAAAGGAAAACAAAAGAGGCAACTTTTCCGCCGCGCTCAAACACCAAAAGACGAATGAATTGTTTGACACATACTCATTCTTCTCGACTTTTTTCCCTTCGGGGATTGATTGTGACGAGTGAAAAGAACAAGACTTTTATTTTTTATTTTTAAGCTTCAACACACACACACACAATAATAATAATAATAGTAATAGTAATATTAGAAGGGCACAAAAAAGATACAGACAGCAAAATGAGACCAAGATGAAAAAAAATGGCGGTAAAATGGATGGCAGATTTACAAAAAAAAAAGGGAAATTAGGTACCTAGACGGGCGTTTTTAGACGTAACGATTTCGGTCGAACGATCGCATGAAATCGGCCAATCTCTCGTTCGGAGCGTGCGGCGGAGTCGAGTCCATCGAACGCAGCGAACCGCCAAAGTCCTGGAAGAGTCAACTTTTTTCAATTATTGGTCGGTACACCACGCGTTTTCCAAACTTTACTAGGGTTCTACCCGGTATCCAAGCGTTCTTTGCATACAGAAACCAGTTTCTAAAACTGGAGGAACCAGTTGAGCACAAAATCTTTGCAGAAACTCGGACAGAGTAGAATGAACTGAAGCCAACTAACAAACAACTACGCCCGACTAGCAACTATTGACAAGGACACTTTGCAACCAGTTGCGGTTGCAAAACGTCTTTACAACAACCAGTTCCCAACCGAATCGAACCAAGAGAACATGTAGGAGAAAACTTACGGGTCTAGGAGACTCTCGCTGAAACATTTTCATTATTCGGGTTTGTCAACCATACTACTGTATACTCTCATACTCTGAAACACTTCTTTATTACGAAACCCACCTGCGAATCGGACATTGACGTCGTCGGATCCGAGCAGGTCGTCGCCGTTTCCGCGTTTTCAGCGATGCTTCGAGAATAGAGGGCTAGAAACGGGAGAAAAAGTTGAGAAATTGGGAGACGGCACTCACAAATGGCGACGATTCCGGACACGGCAACAGCGGCTACGATCCAGAAAATGTAACTAGAGGCCAGAGCCCGGAGGACGTCTTCGAGGCCGTCGGCTGATTGATTCGAAAGGCCCACTTTTGTGGAGAGCGCCGATGTTAGGGCTTCTGGAATGATGAGGCGTTTAGCCTTTTCTTAGATCTTCGTCAACACTCTCACCATCTACAGAATTCGGACCTTTGGCGAGTCGTTTCGTGAGAAGCAGGCCAGTTTTGTTCGTGTTTCCACACGAGGGCGGCGTGACGCCTTCACAACCGTCTCCGTCTCTGGTGCACAACGACAATTTGCACACAAACTTTAGCGAATCCGCGTTGTGCACGCTGAACACGTGACTGACCGCCCACGCAGTCAACGAGTCGTCGGCGTATTGCAAATCGGAGAGGAGCGTCAGATCCGACGAGCATCCGCGTGGATCCACGAGAGCGAACTTACGTTCCACGTCATCACTGGCGTAGCAGCTGTGCACTTGGATGCCGTACGCATTCGTCGTCTCGTTCGAGCCGTCACAATCCCATCGATGGAAGACTGTTTGTCCGACGACGGCCTTCGAAAGGATCGGCCCATCCGGACCGTCCCTCCGGATACTGTAGGTGCACGTCGGCGGAAGCGTCGACAGGGAGATGGTCTCCGCGATGGCCAGCTCGCTTCTGACGACGTCGAGGTTTGTGGAGAGCTCGGTGTCGTGTGCGGTGCCGATAAAGCATTGGAGGAGGTAGGCACGGTCTTCGAAGGTGTTCAGCTCTTTGTCGTGGAGCAAGTGGATCACCAGGGAAGAGTTGAGACCCTTCGGCTCGAAGGATTGTACCTGTGTCACTCCGCACTCTTCGTTCGCAATGAACAGATTCACTTCACCATCAGAGGTGGCTGTCTGGAAAGTGCACATTTACATTTCTATTCTTCAAGGATTCAATCTTACCGCCTGACACTTGGCCTCATCCTGATATCCCTTAACGACTGCGACACCACGGAAGCCCGGCGGCGGAGACACTTTGATCTTGAAGCCATCGCCCACACACTCCAAATTCACGATTCGCTCCTCGTTTTCAGTGTGAGTTGGTCTTCTGGTCGTGAGCGAGTTTGAGTTGCTAGAATCATCAAGATCATCGGCAGGATGGACTGGAGTCAAGGTTCCGATTGGAGCAGGTGATGGTGGTGGTTGTGGAGCGGTTTCCACAGAAGTCTGTGGACTCTGTGCCTCGTTGATTCGCTTTGCCAACTTCCACGCCAGTTCCTTGTCCACGTCTTCTAGTCCAAACACGTTCGAATCTTGGTTTCCAGCCAGTTCCTTCACAAACTCCTTATCGGCCTCTAATGTTGAAATAACCAGCGTGGTGACGTTGTTCTGATTGGATAGACGCGTCGGTTGTTGGATTCGGTCGCTGGATTGACCGTCTGTGACTATGATCAAGACATTTGAAGCGGCCGGGCGGTCTCCCTGAAAGTACAGGTTAAAGGTGGTGTCCAACGTGACATACAGTATATTTTTAAAATAAACTTCGAAGCGGGGCATTCACTTTCCCAAAGTCCCGAATTACGAAAAAAATTCCCCGATTTTGAAGATTTTTTTCAAAAAAGTTAATGGTACCGAGAGAAGTACACGGCGAAATGGAAGAGCTAGCTGGCCTAGATTTTTCTAGTCCCCGGATGGAATTCCTCTTTCTTCCGATTTTTTTCCGTTTTCGCGCAATTTTCTTAAATTTTCAATCGTTTTTTCACTGAACACACTTATTTGCAATATTTAAAAAAATTTATAATTTTTCTGTGCCGTGACGCCAAAAAAGTCTTTCAAAATTCAGCAAAATTCAGAAATTCAGCCACTTTTTGTAAAACTGAAAATAGGAAGTTTTGGATTTTTTCCATTACTTTGCAAAATAGAACTTTCTGTAACTCGCAAACTTTAATTAAGACTCAGGAAATGATTGAGCGATCTCTTTCTATTTATTTTTCAGCGCGCAAACCGAAGATTGAGCGAAAAACCCGGAAAAACAAACATTTTTTTAAATATGTTGTATGTCACGTTGGACACCACCTTTCACATAATAACACTTATTGTGAATCAACAACTTACCCTCTTTTTGGTGAACGCAAACTGAGACACCTTCTCCAAAGCTTTATCCAACTGACTTCCGCCCGTCATATACTCAGTGTCGGCAATGTCCTCCAACAAGTGCTTCTTACAATTGTGCTTTCGCAACGAGAACTCCAAGTACGGTTCGTCGTTGTACTGCACCAAAGACACCTGCACCCCGTCGGGCCCGAAATTGTTGAACTGCGCGACGGTATCGCCGATGAGACGGATCGCTCTTTGGAACTTTTGCTCGTTGAACGCGTCGGACGAATCGAGCAGGAACAGCACGTCGGTCCGGTTGCCGTCCCACGGTTGATTGGGAGTCGGACACGGACCACTCGGGATCACAATGTTTGGCTGGATCTCTTCCGATGACGTCATCGTCGGTTTTGTGGGCTTTTGCTGAAAATTCAAAGAGACTTGTCGGGATTTGGGGAAACGTTATGGTTACAGATGAAGTGTTAAGTGGTTGTGGTTGAGCAGTAGAGCTAGGAGGAGGAGTAGAAGGAGTAGTACTAGTGGTGAGAGGAATGGCAAACTCGTTAGTGTAGTCATAGTCTTCATCCATTATTATTATTACACTTGAAGTCGACGCCCGCGTAGTTGACTCCGGCTCTTCCGTCAGCTCAGCCCCGTTCTCCCAATCGGGTCCGTTTGTGAAGAACGGCGCATCGCCCTCGTCAAGTGTCGTCGTCGTCGGATTCCACTCGACGCTGCTCGTCGAGAAGAAAGGCTCTTCCGTGAACTTTGTGTGCGGCTCCACCTCGATCTTTTTCGTGCGCGCGGATGTGCTCAACGTGGAATGCGTCTCGTAGAATGTGCTCAAGTCTTGCGAAACTTCTGGAGGTGCTGTGGAGAAAGTGGTGGAGCGTTCAAACGTGATCGGAAGTGCTTCAGAAGTGGTCGTGTCGGCAGTTACCAGAGGAGGACTGAATGTGGACGGATGAAGAGTCGGAGCAAATGAGGGCTTCGTCGGCAGATTGTGCAGAGCGGTCGAACGTTCTGGAAGAACCAAAAATAACGTAAACCAAGAAGTCCTTACAAACCGGTAGTATAAATGCTGACTAGCGGTGACGTCACCGTCTTCCCGTAATCCTCCTCCTCGTTCGACTCTAAATTCACCACTCCTCGGTGCGGAACGACCGACGGCGAAACTTCGATCATCGGCTTTCGCGTAGGAATTTCGGCTTTTCGCGTCGGAGATGTCACTACTTCTTCTGGAGCAAACGTTGCTACTGGCGGTGCTGGAGGACGATACGGTGGGACTGTTGTTGTTGTTGTTGTTGTTGTTGGAGGAGAAGGTGGGGGAGACGGAGGTCTGGTTGTAGTGGTAGTGGTAATTGGTCTTGGAGTTGTAGTTGTGGTGGTAGTGGTGGTTGTACTTGTGGTTGGCAACGTTGTCTGAAAGATTTCGTGTTCAATTTCTAGCTCTTCCAAACCAAAGTTTTGGCACTATTGTCTGTTTATTTTTGTCACTATTCGTGTATCTCAGTACCTAGCAGAGATGAGCGGAGACGGCAGACGGCAGACGGAAGAAAAATTTTCTTACGGAACACGGAAAACGGAAGACGGAAGAACATTTTTCTCCCGGAAGACGGAATAAAAAATCGTCAATGCAGAGCAATGCAGAGTTTTTCTCCGGTTTTTTTTTTTTGAAAAAATAACTAAAGCAACAAAAATTTTGGATCGGGTCACTGCCCGTGGAAATTCGCGTTCTTCGGGACTAGTAAATGGCTTCTGAAAAGCTATTACTCTTTTACGGCAAGAAGAAAAAATCCCGGAAGACGGCAGACGGCAGACGGAAGACGGAACAAAAAAATCCACGGAAGACGGAAGACGGAAGACGGCAGACGGAATTCCGCTCAACACTGGTACCTAGTTTCTAAATGTCCGCGAGTCATAACTTCTCACCTCAGTAACCCGAATGCCTGGCATCACATGAACATGTCCATTGGTCGGTCGACTCCAAGAAGTTGTAGTTGGCGTTGAAGTTGGAGTCCAAGGCTCATGAGTTGTAGTTGTAGTAGTAGTAGTAGTAGTCGGTCGGGGCCGTGTAGTCCAGACCCGTGTGGTCGACGGACTCGTAACAACGACAGTTCTTCTCGTTGTAGTGGTCGTGGTCTCGGAGATGTCTTCGCTTTCCTATAAAACGTATGCGTTGTTCGAGAAAACGTCTATAAAAACATACTTCAGTAAAATAGTCGGCGTCAATACTCTGCTCAGTGACCAAATTAGACCACTCAGTTGTGGTTGTGGGTGGCGGTGGGCGTCTAGTGATTCTAGTGGTAGTGGTGGTTGGCCTTGGAGTTGTGGTTGTTGTGATCGTAGTCGTAGTTCTAGTAGTAGTAGGTCTCCTAGTAGTGGTCGTGGTAGATCTCGTCATGAATGCAGTAACCGGAGGCAGTGGCCTCATGGTACTTGTAGTCGTAGTCGTCGCCTCTCCCTTCGTCACCTCATCGAAGCCCTCCTCGATCAACCGCGACAAATCCTCCTCCGTAATATCGGTATTATCGATCGTCTCGCCGAGGTTCTTGGCCAACTCGTCGACCAACGCCTCTTCCAACTCTTTGCGCATTCCGTTGTCCATCGTCATCGTACTGCCACGCATTCTGTCCATCACTTTCGGAATCGCCCTGTTGAGCTCTTGGTTCACCGCATGATTCACTGTGTTCTCCAGTTGACGATTCGGAGTGCTCACCGTCGCTTTCACCTCGATTATGTTCTTTTGACCGTTTCGGGACAATTGCTGGAAAACAAAGAAGTAGAGTTAGGGAGAGTCTCAACGAGTTAGGGACCTTTCTACACCAGAGTTGAGCGGAAGAACACGGAAGAATTTTTATATTTTTTAGAAAATTTTTTCATGGAATGTGATCAACTGACGAAATGTATAGCAAAGTGAACTCTGCTCATAGAAAAATAATTGTAAATTTAACTTTTCATACAAAAAAGTTATTCCTTCCGTCTTCCCCGTTAGCCCTTTTTTCACGCAACAACTCGAATAACTTTTTTGTATGAAAAGTTAAATTTACAATTATTTTTCTATGAACAGAGTTCACTTTGCTATACATTTCGTCAGTTGATCAGATTCCATGAAAAAATTTTCTAAAAAAGATAAAAATTCTTCCGTGTTCTTCCGCTCAAATCTGTTCTACACTAATAGAAGTTCAATTCGAGCCTAGAGAACGGGTAACTCGAAAATGGTACTGTTTAGACTGCCCAATTGGAAACTTCTCCTAGTCAAACACTTATTTTCACTCACCGCCGCCTGTCCCTGATCCACAAACTCCAATGTGTCCCTGTCGAAATCCTTGGTGATCACGATCGGATCCGAATGCGATCCGGGACCGCCATGCGAGGTTCCGATGCCGAACAGCCCGTGCACTGGCGTTTTAATCTCGGCGTGAGACATTCGGTCCTTAGCGTTCAGGTACAAATGGATTATGATATTGTTGACCGGGTCCAGTTGACCACCCTGAATAAAACGTTTAAATTTGCGAGTCTAATGATGTGGCTAGATGGTTTTTCGAAAAAAAAGTTATTAGAAAATGGATGAATGTAGAAAAATGGAAAACATTTTGCGGATCTGCAGGTGTCACTTCCACTTGTGTCTGCTTTCGGAGCGTCGAAGAGGTCGGAATTCGGATGTGCGATGTCTGGAATTGAGGATGAGAGCCACAGTAATCCCTAGAACACTGATAGATCCAGACGGGAAAGATAATACAAACATGCCCGACAATAGAGAAGCTGGGGTACAAAAGGTACATGAAGAACAAGACAGATAGGAGGGTACACAGTACAATACGTTTAAACTTTAACACAAGCCAAACTCGGGTACAATAGATACACGCAACGTCCTGAACAAGATGATAACCACAAAGTGCAGGAGAAGGGAAAAAAAGGTGTGCATTGAGAAGAGTGCAGGAAATCCCATACAATCCCATGACACATTCGATTGCAGACTTACATGGAATTGTGGAGTTTGTGACGCGACTGGCACTTGCCCTGGGGCTCCGGCTCTGAAGTGACTGTGCGGAAGAGATGGAATCTGAAAAAGTGGCTGTATAATAGATGCCGCGTCCAAAGTCTCGGAAAACCCGCAAATCTCGCGGATTTTGCAGTCCAAAGTCGGCAGAAATTTGCGGGAAACCCGGAGTGCGCACAGCTGAACGAGTGCTACCGTACATCATAAAACTACGATATTTTTTGAAAAAATTTAAATTTCTCGAGAATATTTGCAATTTTTCAAATCTCTTGGGTGAATTTTCAACGGTATTTTTTGAAAAAATTTAAATTTCTCGAGAATATTTGCAATTTTTCAAATTTCTTGGGCAAATTTTCAAAAAATACCGTAGTTTTATGGTGTACGGTAACACTCGTTCAGCTGTGAGCACCCCGAATTTCCCGACAATTTCTGCCGACTTTGGACTGCAAAATCCGCGAGATTTGCGGGGTTTTCCGAGACTTTGGACGCGGCATAAAATAAACGACTGACCTGATTGAACGGCTGCTGGAACCTCTGCGGATGTTGCTGTTGCAGCTGCTGCATCTGCCAGTTGAATTGTGGGCGGGGCCTGGCGTCCAAGTTGAGCGACGGTTGTCGGAACGTCGGATAGCTACGTGGCGGGTTGAAGTGCGAGGGTCTGGGCGGCGGTTGGTAGCCACGGGCGGTCTGCGGTTCGGGTTCCTGGCGCGGCGATGGTGGCGGACGGAGGAACGGGCGGCCGATCGGCACCGCATCGTACGTTTGGGGTGTCACCTGCAAAAGTGAGATGATTACCGTTATAGAGAAGGACTCCCAAGACGATGTCGCTCAGCTGCTATTAGAGATATCAAAAAGTTGGCAACTGATAAAATGTACATAATATCTTGCTGATCACTTTATCAATGGACAACTTTTTGAAATCTTCACAGACAACTGAAATACATCGTTTTAAAGCGACGGGTTACTGCACAACTGTGTGGAACCCTCATACTCACCAAAACTGGCCCCAGTAGAAATATGAATATTGGTATTGGAAGAAGACTCCTCCGACGCCTCATCTGTCTAAAAACACTCTGAAGAAGTACAGAAAAGAGGATGGAAAAGAGGGGAAGGAATGATTAAAGAACTCGCTTTTTTGTTGGCTTTCCCGCGCGCATCCGAAGATGCAGCATTCTAATGAATTTGGCGGGAAGATAAGCAGAAAAAGAGTGATAAAGAGGGAGAGAAAGCGGGAGGAATGATTGTTGCCACTTGTTGCGTCGAAGCTAAAGACAGGAGCGGGACGGCGTGTTGGGTGGTCATCACCGAACATTCATTTATAACAAATATTGCATAAGGGATCATTGTCATTGTATAAAGCAGAGTTGAGCGCGGAAGAACTCAACGGAAGCCGTACAGACGCAATGTCAGTCATATGTTTGTGAAATTGTTTGTGAAATGAATTTTCTAGCGGCCAACTTCTTCCTTGAAAAAAGTCATCTCAAGAATTTTTTATCTTTTTTAGAAAATTTTTTCATGAAATGTGATCAACTGACGAAATGTATAGCAATATGAACTGCGCTCATAGAAAAATAATTTTAAATTTAGCTTTTCATACAAAAACGTTATTCGAGTTGTTGCGTGAAAAAAGGGCTAACGGGGAAGACGGAAAGACATTTTCACGCAACAACTCGAATAACTTTTTTGTATGAAAAGTTAAATTTACAATTATTTTTCTATGAGCACAGTTCACTTTGCTATACATTTCGTCAGTTGATCACATTCCATGAAAAAATTTTCGAAAAAAGATAAAAATTCTTGAGATGACTTTTTTCAAGGAAGAAGTTGGTCGCTAGAAAATTCATTTCACAAACAATATGACTGACGTTGCGTCTGTACGGCATAGGGAAAAATGATGGAAAATGAGACAATGAAGGCAATCGTCATTGCGTCAAGAATCTCGAGATAATCACACGATTAGCAGGTTTTCAATTTTTGAATAAATGAATTCGATTTCAAAACGATAGCGAATCGCTTCGTTTTCTTTGCAAAAACGGAACAATATCTGACACGTTTGGCCACACCCAAAACACTTTGGGGGGTTTAAGAAGGCCTGGCTCTTCCAGTTCCAAACAACTTTTTTCTTTCGTTGGTGTTGTTTCCTGGCGAGCAATTTGTCATGTTTAATAGGTTGGATGGCTAGAAATAAGCCACATTTATCAGAAACGAATAGTATAAGTGAAGGATAGAGGTGACAATTGGAATGGGATCGGGAGGGGGGGCACTCCTCCATAAACGGAAACGGCATTCCAAAGCAAGCGAGTGAGAAGACAATTATATTATCAAAACTTTATGAGGATTTCAAGACTAGGCCAAACGGTTATTAAGACAATATTGTTGATATCAGTGTATATGCGCAAGAAGAGAAAAGTGATATAACTTTCACCCCGAGGCAGCGGATGAAGAAGCAAAAAGAGGGAGAATTGAGGCAAACGGAACGACACAGGAGGCAGAGGCACGGCAAAAAACGAGTTTTTTCTGTTCCAAGGGCGGACGGGGGGTGACTTGCCAATTGCGGGTGGGTAGATGAAGCCGTGATGGGAAGATGAATGACATAGGGAACGGTTTTGTGGGAACTATGGTTTTGGGTACCACTTGAAATATCGTTTGCAACGCTGCTGTTCATTCAAACCGATATATCTCAGGTGTCTGTGGAGATATGAAAAACTGGTCAATTGAGAAAATGTTCATAGTTTTTCGATGAGCATTTTATCAGTTGACAACTTTTCGATATCTTTACAGACAGCTGAGATGCATAGTGCTGAATAAAAGGTATACGGTATTCCAATTTACAACGAAACCCTTCAAACCACTATCATATCCCGTTCGTCCCAAGGTTATGAAAGTGCACTACAACACAGCGAACAGCGAAAAAAATTACAAAAAAACTTGCCAAAAGGATATGGTAATAGATCAAACGAAAGTATGACCAAGGTTCTCTCCTGTCACTTTATCACTTTGCGACACTGAGGGCGGCGAACGAAAGAACGAAGAAGAAGAAGAAGAAGAAGTTATGAATGTTTGCATCAAGGTTAATCTCTTTATTATTTCTCGTTCGCGCACACACAAGTACATGTGTTCCGATAAAATTGTTACGCAATTCACGCGTAATTGTGAACATACCCGGAAAATGACACAAAGTTATTGGAATTTCCAACGAAAGTGCTGCTCTAGCTTTTTTCATACCACAATCCCACAAAATGAAGACTACGTTCATGGCGATGTCCCATTGATGTCAATCGATTGAAAAAACGGATTGGCAAATGTTGATAGTTTGAAAAATGCTTGAAAAATGCAGCGGCTATGGGACACAAAGGTTCACGAAAAGACTCAGAAGGATGGCCACGTTTCGAAAAGTATACAAACCGAGAAATCGCTTCCGTAAAAGGATTTATTGAAGTCTTCGAGGCGATCGGCCACGGCATTCCCGGTCTCCGCCGCCGCAAACTCCACAATGCACCAGAAGATCGGATCGATCGGATGGTGCCGTCCGTGAAGACGCAAAGTCTTTTCCTCCCACTCGTGATTGATTCTTTAAATGATTAGAATTATTATAGGGGCACCGGACAGAAAGGGCACGCTGTTAGCAATCTGGCCGAATTTCTAGGCCGCGAAGTAATTTTCCACTGAAAACGTGGCGTCATTTCTGTGCGGTGCCCCTATAATAAGGCTATAATATGTCAGTTTTTGGTGCTTTAAGTCTCACCCGAGTCCACTCAGAATCTCTTCAAACCTCACTCAAAAATGGTCGTCCGTCGGGACCCGTCCGGGCACTGGTTTAAACCGGGAAATGTGCAAAAGCCCCTAAAAGCAATGTTTTCAGCTCAAATTTGAAATTTCCAGTTTCCGAAACACCCACCCTCTTCTTTCTTTTCTTTAATCGTCTTCATTTTTGCGGCGTTGGTCGAAATCGCCGCGCGCTCGGAATCGTGGCATCCGGAGCCTTCTCTCCCTCCTTTTCCTCCTGCTTCACTTGCCGTCCTCCGTCCTTTGATTGCAGACGAGGAAGCGATTTTTCCTGAAAAGTTCTTCTTTGCAATTGGAAAGATACTTTTTTAGCTAAGCATTTTTCGAAATAGTTTTTCTGTTGTCCCAGACTTGAAATAACACAATGGGAGCCACGGAAAGCTGGATTGATTTTTTTTTTTAAAGATTTGCAGGTTCCACTAGTCCCATTATGCTTTTTGACATCTTGGATTACAATAAAACCATCTTGGAGCATATGGAGTGAAAAATTGTTCAGTAAATAAATATGGCGAGAAGTGAAGCATTTTGCGAAAAGACAAAAAGTGGCGGTACAGATATGATTCTAAAAACTTCAAGATTAAAAAAGACGGAAGAAGCAAACATTGATAATAATTTATTGTTGAACATTTACATTCGTTTTTCCGCCATCAGGTATATTTTTCAGATGGAAGAGCTGCCGCAGAAGTTGCGACGAATTCCGTGAGGCCTCACTTTTGCGTAAAAGTTCCGGACTTTTAACGAGTGTCAATCGCGCTCTACCGCTCTCCACGTGAACTAATCGGAAACGGCGCCGCTACAACGCAATAGAACTCGCACGGATTAGAGCTGTTATGATATAGAACTCGCAACGTAAAAAATAACTGCGAGTTCTATATCGTAACAATTAACGACGCGGCATTGCGAGTACCTCGTGCGCCGGAGGTAAAAGGATGACGTTTTGCTACTTTTGATATGCAATGGTTTTGCTGGTCCCCTAGATTACAAAAAACACAATGGGAGCTGCGGGAACCTCAATATCAATGAAAACGAGCGTCTGAAAGATGAATCCAGGTCTGTTTTAATTCGATTTCCTCGAAAATGAGCAGGTTCTAGCAGGTCCCGTTGCGTTTTTTGTGATCTAGGACAACAGTAGAATCAATTTTAAGCAGATTCGACAAGGAAACATTTTCATGAAATCGAAATTTTTCGCATTTTCGATGGCAAAAATTTCAATTTCAAAATTTCACATTTTTTTCGTCCAATTTTGTTCCGAAACTATCCGCTTGTTGTTCTAGATCGCCAAAAACACAATGAAAGCCACTGGAACCCGCCTCGTTTCGAGAAAATCCAATTCCAATGCGCTTGATGATCACTTTCCGGCGTCCGTTTTCAGTCGTTTTCAGATTCCATTCACTCCCATCAAGTTTTTGTAGTCTATAGCAACAATAGGGCCGTTCGGAAGCAGACTTGGCAAAAAAGTGTATAAAGTCGGAACATTTTGACATCTTTTAGGGAAAACAAATGCCACATCCCCATTTTGTTCATTCAAAGTGATTTATCTCCGCTGTCTGTAGAGATATCAAAAAGTGATCAAGTGCTGAAATGTACAAAATGTCTTTGCGAACAATTTTTTAGTTGACAACTTTTTGATAACTCAATCGACTCCTGATATATAGATCGTTTTTGAATGAATAGTGAGCAATGCTCCTCTTTTTTACACTATTCACGGTTCTGAGAATACGCATAAGACATCTGGAAAACCGCGGTCGACGATTTGGACGAAGCGACAGTCTAGAAACAAAAACAGAACCAAATGGAATGGATGAGGTCCTCCAAAAATCGTTATTTTTCATCAATTTCAAACTTCCGTTCGTGCGATGACGGAAAACTTGTAGGATGTGGAGACTCCGACAGTCAGTCACAAAACTCGGAACAGAATTGAAAGATTCAACCACATTGCAATAATAATATGCCCAAAATGGAGTAAGGGGGTAGTTCCGGGTCAGATGCAATTTTCAGACAGAAAACACACTGTAAAAGAGGTCAATAAAACAAAAAATCATCATTGAGAGTTTGTCGAGTCGACCTTTCTAAAATGTTCAAATTAGAATGTGATTGTCTCACTTCTAAATGTCAAACCTTGAATGTCGACGGTCGGAATCACAGATCTTCTGGCTGCGATCCAACGATGCTTCCCGAGGTGGACGAATTGCGAGCGCATGGATCACTGAAAATTACAATGTTCCTTTCTTATTTGGCTGAACATGGCAAAAAAATTGGTTTCTATGCATGTTTGAATGTAATGATTTTTCAAAACTTCTTGAAAATCCAATTTATTTGAAAAAAAGGTTTCTGTATTTTTTTTTAACGATTCACAATTCTCCCGGCATCAACAACAAATTTCAGGGGACGATTAGCAAGACATTGCCCCCTGAGAAAGGTCTTAACGATATGGAATTAGATTACAAACACTACAATGATAGTTTTTGAACGACAGCGTCAAAGAACTAGGAGAATGAGCGAAGCCACGAGTTTTGAATGATGCTGTTGTTCGCATTCCTCGCGAAATAGCATTATTTCGGAGCACATCTGTATTCTCGTCTAGCGAGGTAATTTCTCGGAAAAAGTTAGCTAAAATGAGATCCCATTAATGTGTGGTCTAAATTTTCATAGACTTCCTCACCGCAACCCCCGACAATGATCATCAATTTCTGCGAGCCAATATCGTGTCACATTTAGTGTGCTGTGATGAGAGAATGTCGTCTTCTCAAGATGACATGCATACTCAATCTACCCAATCTCCCTCCGGGCCTCTTTCCGTCTGGAATAGAAGAGAGGCACGACGTCACGACCTGCGTCTCTTGTCCACTTCACTTCTTTTCGTGAGCATGCTGATGCTGATGCTGATGATGATGATGATGATGAAAATGATGGGCCGCCGCCGCAATGTCATGTTTTTTGATAAGAGACTCTAGATGCATAGAGAAAATGAGCAACGGAGCCCCCCTCGTCTTCTTCATCGTCTTCTTCTTCTTCTTCTTCTTCGCTTCTCACAAGCTCCGCCCATTCCGCTGGCTCGCCGCCGTGTCTCCGAGTCTCCGTCTCTTTTCGCCTTCCGCTGGCCTTCTCCTCCTTTCCCGTAGAGCTTATTTCTCTTGTGTGTGTGTGTGTGCAGCCACTAGAGGCGAAAAACGATATCAGTGACATTCATCTCCGACTATTTCTAGAATCTGTGCTGTCCTAACCCGCTCGCTCACACGCTCGACGATGAATATTCAAAAAACCTCAAATTTCGAGGCGCTTCAGCCGGCCGGCGCCGAGTACGAGCTGACCGATGTCGAGATTCAGCAGTTGAAGGTGAGTCAAGTGTGAAAAGTGAAAAATAAGGGAATGGCTTCTAGGAATCACTCAATGCGCTCTTTGTTTAAAAATGTCAAGGTTCTAGAAGCGTTAGTTCAAATATTTGACCCGTCAGTTAAAGGTTTAAGATTGTTTTAAAGTCTTACCTTTAAATTAGACGACATTAGTCCGAATTCATGAGAGATCTTAGTCACCTCTTTCGTCTCTGAAATTGTCTAGGAGTGTACGTGTTTTGCCGTTTTCGCCACCGCCACACAAATTGCGATTCCCATTGAAATGAGTTAGAATCAAGCGGGATTAGCGTCGTTTTTAATGTGATGCGTCGTACATTTTCACTCTTCGTCCCCTTGTAACAGCGCGTGTGTGTGTGTGTGTGTGTGTAAGTGCGCGGCAAGAAGTTCTCATGTATTCTATTCTATCCGTATCGGATGACCGAAAAGAATGATGCACTTGGCGGCGAAAAAGAGAGACGTCTCGTTTGTCGCCGCCGTCTTCCCGCGTGGTCGGAGCACATGAGAATTAAAAGAAAAGGGCAGAATGTGTGAAGGAGTCGTTTTCTCATTTGGCATGGATGCGCGAAAATGCTCAAAAATCAAACGGAAATTAGTCGAGACCGACATTTCTCATTTCCAAAGAAAATCCTTTGAAAAATGAGCCAAACGGTTTCTTTCGTGCTGCTTCCAAAAGCAAACATCCAATCAGCGATGACTTTTGCAACAACTCGGTTGGGGCGGAGACGAAGAAGTAGAAGAAGATGTTGTGGAAGACGGAAGTTGTCTACTTTCCTAGATTTCCTCTCCCTAAAGGGATTATATTATGGTGTGGGCGATGTCAGGAAACAGGAAATATTAGTAGCCACACGGGAAATGTGATGTGCCTACGTAATGAAAATATGATTACGGTAGCCTTTCGATGTGTAGTCAACACGTTTTCAATAATTTTTCACCGGCAAACAGGCTACGGTATACACTTTGCGAAAATTTGTGTTAAAGGAAGCGTTCTAGGCCTTCAAACTAGTAACACATGCCGCAAAAACTCATGAAAATGTCGTAGATGCCTGCTCGATTCCATCTGAGGATGTTTGACTCCAGTATGTCAAAATCTAGGATTCTGCACAATATGAGAACGCTGAAAAATTCCGCTTTTTCTTGGGGCACGCAAGTTTTCGCCGAGATTTGTCCGACATTAGCGTGCATCCATAAATTAACGCATCCCCGTCCGTCGCCGCCGACGTGCACATTTTGCCGATGACGGCTTCTGTCGACGCAAATGAATAATTCACATTTTCCTCGTCGCGAAAAAAGTCAACTCTGATTGCATGTCATCTTTTCTCTTCTTCTTCTTCTTCTTCCTCCTCTTTTTGTTATGTGTTCTTTCTGGAACACGAAGAGACGAAGAAAAAACACGACGAAGCAGCAGGAGAACGCACACAAAAAAGAGAAAGAGTTCGGCGCGGCCAGAGAGCACGAGGAATATGAGAAAATGGGGAGAAATGATGTGGGGGGGACGGCAGGAAGACGGATGTCACAACAACAAGTCACTAAACGATTTGATATTCTCTTATGGGTCCGTCCGGCGGCGCGTGGCGGTGGCATTCGCGCACACGGACGGAGAAACGGAGATGACAATGATGGGGGGATTTCTTTCAAAATTCAATTTTTTACAGGAGCACAATCAAAAGCGTGTGAAACGGGTTGTCGGCTTCGTCGCCATCGCCATGACGCTGCTTTCGTTGGCGTTGGTCGCCTTCTCGCTCGCACTCGGCAGGAAAATTGACTTGATGGGTCAGTTTACGGGGACCTTTCGGGATCATTGCACCTTTTAGCTTTCAGAGTGCGCACTTTTAAAAATTCTGCGAAAATCTGGACGGTATGAGAGAGAGAGAGAGAGAGAGAGAGAAATCAAATCATGTGGTACAAACACGCGAAACTCATTTTCTAGCCAGTACTACAAGAATTGCAGAGGCCGTCAGCAGTTTCTGACAACGATTTTATGACATGCACTGTCTCCCCAATAGCTAATGCTAAATTGAGCGTCGCGTTAAAACGGAGTGTCGTTGAAAACAAAAGCAGGCCTGAAATTTCTGGATTTTTTCCGAAAACCCGAAATTTCATCCGAAAAGGAGAAAAATGAAGTTAAACAGAGAATTTCCGAATTGTTAATGGCAGTTGTGACCTTAAATTAGCGTCGTTTTGCCCACTAGAAAGCGTGCATTATTGCAATTTTCTGTGAAATGAAGTCCGGATCTTCAAAAACTGAAATTTCTGTCACTTTTGCATTTTATGGGCCGTCTCTGTGCTCAAAATGACCGCCTTTGTCTGCTGAACAATCGTGAGGCAATTGTTTTTCGATTCTGTCAACTGTTTTCTCAAAATTTCCGAAAGTTCGGTTTTTCAAGCCAAATTTAAAAAACGAAATTACTCCTCGAATTTTCACTTTTGCAAGAGCACTCTGTGATCATTTTGTAGCTATCGGTCATATGAACAAACGTGAGGCAAAAGTTTTGAATGAAAACTGTGCATAATCCAAAAAACTTGGGAAAAACTCGGGAAAACATCATTTTCAGTTGAAAAACCGTATCCCGTAAATCGACACTGAGAGCCGCACGCAAAAAAGCGCGCGAAAAAATTTTAATTTGTTCGAAAATGGTACAGGATTTTTGAGAAAGCCACATGGTAGACATGGAACTTTAGCCTAAAGTCTTTAGGTTCTGAAATATCTGCTCAATCAGGAAAACATTGCAAAGGCGCTCTATCGCAATCCACGCTGTCATGACCAACGTTTTTTTTTGAAAAACTCTTCTATGACAACGTCATAGAAAAAAGCGGAACGTCCGGGACGATATATGTCCCCATAAAAAAAAGAGAGACCTATTGGATCTTTCCTCCTTCCCTCCATCTTTCTCTCTCGGGCGTATTTTCCCATTTCCGCTGTTTTTTGGCCCATGACGCCCGCCGTCCAGCCACCAACACAGAAAAAGCGAGGGTTTTTGGTCTTTTTGTCGGAAGAACGAAATGTATTTCAGTGGAGCAAAAAGTGGAGCAACGAATGGAAATCTACACGGCCAATGGGATCAATCTGACAGAAACTCGAAGCTGAGACGAGCAACAATTGAAAAAAAAACCTATGCCGATGTCGCTCCGGGTCGTTTTTTGTATATAAAAGACTGATTCTCTCATATTCTGTCTCTTTATCGAATGTTTTAGCTCTCCGATCGTTTTTTGCTCCGAAACGGGAAGTCCAACCATTTCTCCCAACACAATTTCTTCGATGCTTAACAAAAAGTGTGGATGTTAAATTGAGATACATATAATTCCATGAGTGCACTACCATCGTTTGATTGTTGTTCAACTTGAAATTTTTGAAACATAAACATTCAACTATTGTTTCGATAAACCTATTTGACCTCTGGCACACAAAAAATTCGAAGCATCGCATGTTTTCTGACGTACTTTGCACGATTATCACTGCTTGGAGGTGGGCATAGAAAAAATAGTCTAACCCGGAAAATTTTAACCCTTATCAAGATTTCAAACCTAAAATTTTGCCTGCAAAATTCACGAGTTCCACCTCTTCACGTGACTCTCCCAAATTGCCCCGATAACTGATAAACTCGAGTTCAAAACAAGGCGAACACATTTCTTCTGCATGAATTGAACAAAAAGAAACTATCCGATTTTCGTCGTCAACCATCCAATCTCATCGGTACAAGTAACATGTTTCGAGCTGGAGGTAATGTCCCCAAATGATCGTGCCCGGTTGCAAAGTGTGTGTGCCCCCTCGTTTGCAGAAGTGAGTGCCGGTGCGCTCGTGGCCTGGGGGTTCGGCTTTCTGCTGATTTGCTTGATCGCCTGCGCCGTCATCTACATGGTCGTCGTGCATTTCATGAAAAAGGGCAACGGCGAGGATGACGTTCCGTATGATTTACGCAATTTCGACGAGGAAGTCACCATAATCTGTCGGGAGCGGGAACCGGAGCCCAGTGAGCGCCAAGTTTCGGAAAAGGTGGAGAACTCATCCGCCAAGACAAAGGAGACCAAAATGGTGGCCACGGTCAGTTTTTTTGCATTCGAAAGTCTTAGCAACGCAATTTCTAGACAAAAATCCAGGCTCCACAAGTGAAACAGCAGATTCTCGATGAGAATTTGTCGCAGAAAACCGAGAGATCGGTGAAGGAAGTTGATAAAAGTGAAAGACTAGAGAAACCTGCTCCACCGAATCTTTCCCGCGAGAATCTCTCCAAAGAGTCGACCGAGCCGGAGTTGTCATCGAAAAAGAGTCTGCCGGATGTGAGCCAAAAGTCCGAGAAGATCGGCGGTAGCACGGAGCCAGTGAAAGGAATCGGCGGAAGCGTCGAGTACAGTGCCAGTTCGTTAGAGTTTTTCAGAATGCGAAACAGAAATGTTGTTTTTAGAAGCGCCGTCCGAATCCGAAGCGGCCGCGCGTCTCGAAAAAGCTCCAGAATCGTCGGACACGAGCGGATATCACATTTCTTCGCAGCGCAGCGAGCTGAATCACATCAATATGAACGAAGCGGGTCGAACTCCGCCGACCGATTCAAAGTTTGAAAATCAGATGCTCGGCGTGACGTCTTCCACCGAAAAAGTGTCGTTGTCGTTGAAGGCCGCTGCGAAGAGAAGTTCGGAGACGTCGGTTTCCGTGACGACGCCGCCCACTGTCATCAAAAAGTAGAACTTGAGCATTACTCTTGGTTTTTTGTATAAATTTAAATTTAATTTTTAAGAAGTGCTAAAAATCGCTTTTTTTTACCATCTCTTCAAAGGTTTCTTGTCACTCCTTGTGCCAACCGATCCAACTCGGAGTGCCACGTGGATTTCCAGTCGGCCGCCTCCGCCCTCGCCAATTCTTCGGTCCGCCGCGCCTTCCGCTCCGCCAATCGGTGCACTTCTTCGGCGGTCAACCGCGAAAGCGGCATCTCCAGCAGATATCCGTAATCTTTGCGCCCTCCAAAAGCCGTCGGATTCCCCGCGAATCCCATTTCGCCCATTTTCCGCTCCAGCTCGGATCTGCCCATCGCACGCAGTTCGATAGTTCCGTTCGTCACAGAATCGATGAATTTGATCTGAAAATGAAGGGTTCTCATGTGTGTAAATTGATTTAAAATTTGCCATTTATTGCTAGTGAAAATGGTCGCAAAGTTTTGACGACAAAGCGCAAACTTGTTGAAGTTTTCAAACTCGCAGCTCCGATTTTCGCAGTCATAACAACGGAAATCTAACAAAACCTGATTTTGCACGTATTCCAACTTGGCCTTCGCCTCTTCCTTCTGCACCTCGAGCCGCCGCTCATAAAGATCTTTGCGGACTGTGAAGAATTCGCGAGCAATCTCGTGAACATTCTGGAACTCTCTCAACTGCCCGCTGCCGTCGAACAGCACCAGATTTTCTGTGACGGGTGTCCGAAGTTTGAAAAGGCTCAGCAGCTCGGCGTTGCTCTTCTGCAGCACTCCGGCAGCCCGTTTTCGGTCGAGCACAATCCGAAAATGCACTTGTTTCTCGGTGTGATGCTCCGAAAATTCGAGAACCGGCAGTGACTCGATGATGCGATGAAGTCGTTCTTTGTACTTTGACGTCCACATTCCGACGGGCAGCTCCAGAATTTCCACGGTGATCGTCGCCGAATTCCGGCGTTCCGGTTTGCTTAAACGAATTCTTCCCGAGCTGAAAAATCGCGTGCTCTTCGTATCTGCCTCGATTTTTCCGTGAAAATCCTCAAAGTACGGTAGAAGGGGCGGGGCGTCGTGGCGATTTGGAGCGTCATCGATGCTCCATCGAAGCAGATCAATGATATCGGTCACTTTTCGATTGATCACTTTTGTCGACCATCCGGTTCCGATTCCTTCGGTTCCGTTCACCAGAATCAACGGAATAATTGGGCACAAGAAGTTGGGCTCCACAATCAATCCCTCCTCGTTCCGCTTTTCCAGAAGATCATCGTCGGCCGACGGGAACAGAAGACGGGTCGTCGGCCTGAAATATTAAACGATTTTTCTAGGCATTTTGATTCCAAAAAAAAAGAAGTTCCGATTAAGACTGCACTCACGCGAGAGCAGTAAAGATGTACCGCGCGGAAGCCGCATCGGTTCCGCCCTCGTGCCGCGTTCCGAACTGGCCAATCGGTTGGAGTAGAGGCAGGTTCGAGGCGCCGCAAAACGTCTGACCCATTCGGACGATCGTTCTGACCAACGACTCCTCTCCGTGATGATAGGACTGACTGTGGGCGACGGCTCCGGCCAATTGCGACACTTTCATCTCGACCGAATCGCTCATTTGCAGCAGAGTCCACAGGATTTTCCGTTGAGATGGCTTCAGACCGTCGACCAGAGATGGGATCGATCTGAAATCGAGATCATTGGGATCATTGGTTAGCATTCGGAAGTTGTGGTTCCCTCAGGAATCGCAAGAAATGTACGGAATTCTTCTTTTTCGTGCAATCTGCACATTTCTTGTTGAGCGCCGGCAGTTCGGGACGAGGGTGCCTGTTTTGTTTTGGCGTGTCTCAAACATCCCGCACCTACGTTTCTTGCGATTTTTGAACGTGAATGATCGTGATCCAAAGGGCCCTACCGATTGAAATCTGAGCTCGTACCTTCTCAAATCGGCCGTTCCGAACTGCATGAGTTCCCCGTCTACAAACTCCTTGTAGCTCATTTCCGTATCCAAATTGTCCGCTTCTGTGCTCCGAGCCGCCCGTATCCATTCTTTGCGTTCTTCCGTTTTTTCCCTATCAAAAACCATTCGAATCGCTTCATCGTCTTGCTCGTTTGCCAATTTGAAACTAGAACATAGATGTGTCATTTTTTCCAATCCTGAATACAGTATCCCTACTTGACAACGTGAAGTGGCAGCTGGCTGAAGTACTCTCTCGCTTCGTTCGAAGTCGAAGTGCCAAGTCCTTTATAGTATTTGATTTTCCATTTCCCCAAATTCTGCTCCGAATCCGCCCACTTTCGATAGTCGTTCATCGTGAAGAACGCCTTCACTTGGTCCTTTCGTTTCGCCTTCAGAAGCGGCGTTCGAAACGATTGAATGAATCGAGAATCCTGAAGAAGTTGTGGCCAGAATCTGTGGATGAAGTTGACGACGAGTCCTTTAATGTGACTTCCGTCCTCGTCCTGATCCGCCAAAATCATCAGTTTTCCGTAGCGTAACGTCTCCAGAGGGGGACGGGGCTCCGAGAATTTGAGGCCGAGGATTCGCATCAAACTACCGATTTCCTCGTTTTTCGCGGCTCTCACTTCGTCCAGGCCGGACACGTTTATCAGTTTTCCCTTTAGTGGGAACACTCCGAACGTCTCACGGCCTAGAACTTCCAGTCCGGCCAGAGCCAGGGCTTTCGCAGAGTCTCCTGAAAGAATATAATAAAAGATCTGGCAAGGAGAGGGGGTATTTTGCTTCGAAAAGAAATAATTATGAGGGTTTTGTACCTTCTGTCAAAATCAGCGTACACTTTTCCGCTTTTCCAGGTACACCCGCCCACGCGGCGTCCTCCAATTTGACAATATCTCGGACCGATGTGCTGCCGCGTTTCGTGTTCGTTTTCCTCTTTTTCGCATTCATCACCTCGTCGACGATATCGTCGATTAGACCCGTTTCCAGCGCCCATTCGGCGACTTTCTGGAAGAAGTTGCATTTTTGACCACTTTTCACAATTTGCAGTCTTGGAAATGTACAGTAACGGTCAACTGCTTCTCAGTTAAAAATATTCCGAATTTAAGGATGCATAGCAAAGTTGAGAAACGTCATAGCCATCCAAAAATGTTTGTGTATAATCTACAAACCTTGTACCTGATTTCTCTAGTTTACAACTTTTGTGTATCATCTCGCTTCATAGATGTAGATTTCACCCGAAATTTATTGGATTGATATATGTCGTCACTCAACTTTGATATGGGCCGGCATTATACATTTCCAAGGCTGCAAATTGTGAAAAGCGTGGGACCATTCGGTTAATTGTTGATATCAGCTCGGGTCGCAATTATGCTTTTACAGATTTCAAATGGTGGCTTTGCGAACCTCCGAATCGCAATCGAAACTCGATCCGAACATTCTCGTCTTGGTCGTCAGCGTCTCTTTGGTCTGGCTCTCGAACGACGGGTTCTCGATGAGACAGTTGATCCAAACGGATAAATGATTGCGCACGAGCGCCGATTTGACCGTTTTTGCGCCACTCATCCGCTCCTCTGCCAGTCTTCGCACGACCGCCACAATCTTTTCCACCACATAATCCACGTGGCTTCCGCCCTTCTCCGTATTGATATTGTTCACAAAGCTGACGACGCGCGGAAGTTCGTCGCCGTTTCGTTTGGCGACGCCCACGTGCCACCGTTGCGTCGGATGCAGAAACAGAAATTCGATGGGCTCCTCCTGCTCTGTGTCCTCAAAAGCGCGAACATAGTCCTCGAATCCGTCGATATCGACTCGTTGGCCGTTGAGCACAACGTCGACGCCACGTGGCAGAGTAGCCGCCACTTCTGCGACACGTCTTCGGATGAGCGCGATGACGTCGTCGTTGAGACGGTCGAGATGAAAGCGTCGGAGATCGGCGACGAACTCGACTTTTGTGTAGTCCTCCGCCGATGGGTCCGTGAGATCCGTCACTTCTGCCTCGTCGCACTGCTTCATGTTGTCGTACCATCTCTGGAAGATAAAAAATAGAGGCGTGGCTTTTGTTTTCGGTGATTTTTATAGATATTGAACAGAAATAGTTAAAAGTAACGTTTCGAGAGAACATTTTGCGCTTTTCAGTCATCAAAGTTCACAGAAAATGTTCGAACCTGCCGAAACTTTTTGCCCGTGCGCGTATCGACAGTCTCGACCACAAATTCGGTTGAGAAGATGTTGCACAATTTGGCTCCGTATCCGTTCCGTCCGCCGACAATTTTGATCTCGTTGTCATCGTAATTTGAAGACGTGAAGAGGTTTCCGAACACGAGCGTCGGCACGTAGATGCCTTCCGACGGATGGATTTGGACGGGCAGTCCGTTTCCGTTGTTCCACACCGAAATGCGACCAGATTGGCTGAAACGTTGAAACTTGCAGGCAAGGAGAAGAAGAATAAAAGCAATTTTTCATTTCGCTGGGAACTCGATCGCAATCTAATTAGAAAACTTTGCAATCTAATACGAACTCGTTTGAAGTAGAATTTGCTTCACTTAGATTGAAACCGCTTCTAATTAGATTGCAAGCGAGTTCCCAGAGTTTTCTGAAATGCGGACGTTCTCTGTGACAAAATTGAAATTCGAAAATTGAGCAGTTTTCTTGATTTCGCCTCCAACGTTTTCGCATTTCGCGCCAAACAAATTCTCACTTTTTCATTCGCAGTGGAGCGCGTTTGCATTATTTTTCGAAAGTCATCAAAAATTTGGGTATTTTTCCGGTTTTGAATCGGGTTTTTGGGGTAAAAAACTTGTTTTTGCTGTTTGAATGAGCCCACAAAATGTGATATTTCTCTCGTGCCGTACCTATCGACCTCCACTTCCAACCGATTCATTCTCGGATCCCTCGCCTTATTATCGGCGGCATTGACCAGAATTTCATCGAAAATCTTCAAAAGGCCCGGCGGATAGGTGACTTCCGTCCGTCTGACTCTCTTTCCCTCCAGAATCCAGCACGTCTGTGCTTCGCGCATTCCGACGCCGCCGATGTAAGTGTCCGGCCGGAGGAGCACGTGCTCCGTCGGACTCTTCCGCTCGTATTTGGCCGCTTCGGCGTTGGTGCTGTGTGTACACAACGCCCGAAATCGACGCGGCGCTTTTGGAGTCGACGATGACGTGACGACGGTCAGAAGACGGCGGAGCTCTCGGATTCGCCGCATTTTTCTGCACTCAATAGTGGCTAGTGTTAGACCTTTTTTAAAATAATCGGGAACTGAAACCAAAAACAAATTCGCGGGGTTTCGTTTCGGAAGCAAAACATTCATAGGAGATCGAGAACATTACAATAGAATTTGCGAAACAGATCGATTTTGATCATTTTTGCCACAACAATAAAAAACAGCTTAGAAAAATCACAACTTTTAAAAGGCAAGGAAATAATTAAAGAAGACGACGACGACAATTCTCGGCTCCACAGTGGCAGGTGAGCTGAAAAAAGAGAGGGTTTGGACTGGTTTTTAAAAAATAACAACGGGAAAATACGATCTAGGTGTCAAATTTCACGGAACCTGACATTTTTCTACCAAGAATTCCCTAGAATCATCTGACACTGACCCGCTCGACGTCCGGATTGAGCACTGTGTAGGCGTAGTCCCAGCACAGTTCGTCGCCCGCCTTCACCGCTTTCGTCGTGAAGAACGAGACCCACGGAAGGCGCAGGTCGTGCGTGTCGTACATTACGTGCTGCACTTGCACGTTCGGATCGCACGAGTGGTTCAGGAATCTGCAATTGTTCGCGTTTTTTCGAAGCCTATGAAGACTTTGCCATGAGGATTCTAGACCTGTTTCCTATTTTGATACGATGGAGCTTTGAACATTGAGAGAACCATCATTTGACTAGGAACTTTTCTTCTTTTTCTTAATGTATTCTTTAATGAACAGAAAAGCAAGTCCCTAGTCAAATGAGGTTTTTTCGATGTTCAAAGGTCCGGAGCAAAATCGGAAAACACTTTTGGAATCCTCGCGGCAAGCGATCTTCCAAGAACCATACAGACCTTCCCAGATTGCCCTTCAACTTGGCGTCGACGACAAAAAGTGCCGAGTCCTCGAAGTACTCCTCCCACTGGAACACCTGCCCGCTGCCCGTCGGCTCCTTCTCCTTCTCCCTCTTCTCCAGCTCCTGCTCCTTCTTCTTGTCCTGGCGCGTTTTCACGACTCTTTCTGCATCGCTCGAACTCGTCTGTGACCTGATCACAACCGGCCGATCGTAGGCGTCCTCCGCTTCTTCCACGTCGACCTCTTCTTCACTGTTCGACTCGTCCGACAGTCCGCCGCCGAATCCCTCGTCCTTTTCGTTATCCTCGTCCACTTTGTTCTCCTCTATCGTGTCTTTCAGGTCCAAATCCGCAAAATACTGATCGTCATCTTTGAGATTCTCCGCCAGCTCGCTCGTGAGCATCGCGCCGACGTAATTACAAAGAAACGCGCCTTCCGGAATGTCCGTCAGCGCACGCACTCCCCAGCCCGATTGCGCCGTTTTGAAGATCTGAAATTGATACTTTGATGAAATTTTCAGTACATTTCCGAGAAAAAGTGTACCTGCATCGGATACTTGATGTTATTCTGGACCACTCGATTGTGACACGCTTTGCGATGGCACGAGCACTGATCGTTGCACTCGTACAGCCCGCTGATGACCTTGTTGAACAGTTGACGGTTTTTGTAATGCGGTATGCTGCAAATATGAATACTTGAAGAAAATTAGCACATTTCTGGTTGAAAAAAAATTGAAAAGTGATAATTTTGAAGCGTCTCCTGAAATCTTCAATTTGTCCGCTAAAACTACAGTGGAGCGCACTTACATGTCGACATCCGCCGCAATCTGCTGCAACCGCTTCGGCAAGCGTTTGAGCGCGTCGATGGAGAGTTTCTGGCACTCGCACTTGCTCGCATCGCTGCAGTCGCCCTCGCAAGTGCACCCGGAGCAAAAGTCGCGGTGGATGCTCGACAAGTTGACCGTCTCGTCGTACTGGAAGCGTCGTTTCGAGTACTCGAGCTTCGGCGGCGGCGTCTCGTCGACCGAGTTGACCAGCGGGATCGGAATGCCCTCGACGCCGCCCGAGAAGTCTTCGACCTTCACGTACTTCGGATCCACGACCACATAGGTTTCCGTGTCGACCTCCTCGTCCAACGAGAAACAGTCGATGGTCAGTTGGCTGCGGGTCTCCCTCAGATATTCGGAGACGTCCTCAAGAGTTTCCAGCGGTTTTCCACACGGTCCAAAGTACGCAATCCACGACTTCATGACGGATCTCTTCGCATTTCCCTTTATATCGTATCGATGGCGTCTCCAGCCGCACAGAAGAGGCGCGTGGAGCGGCGAGCATCGGTGGAACTTCGCGTCGTACGGATCCGCGTCCGCCTCGCCGAGACAATCGGGTCCGCACTGCTCGTGAACCTTCAAAGTCTCGAGGTGCGGCAGGACGGGCACCGGATTGCGGATCTTCGTGAACAGCGTCTGCTTCTTCTTGTTCTCCTCCACTTGCTGCTTCGGCAAACCCTCGTCCTCCACGAGAATCACGTCAACGTTTCCACCGTCGCGGCTTCTGCGCGTCCCCTGATTCTTGCGCACCGGCATCGCGCGCTCCGGCTCCGACGGCTCGAATTGCGACGCGAATTGACCGCGACGGCGTTTTGAGAGGTTGTTGCGCGAGTTGAGCAGGTCTTTTTTGTGCTGAAAACGAGTGAATTGTCCGACTTTACCGCGACTGTAACAGGTTGTCAGGTTGCCCCAAGTGTCCCTTATATATGGTTGCCGCCGGAAAGTTTTGGCGTTTCTCAAACATCCTTTTCAGTTTACCTCGGCTCCATCGAATCGATGTGATCCGCGGAAGATGTGCTCGTCGCGATGTACGTGGCCGATTTTCGTGCACGGCCATTCGAGACAGTCGTAGCCGGGCATCGACTTGTCCATTGCGTATCTCATGATCGCAAACGCGCGGTCCACACCCACCACGACCGCCGAATCCTTTCGTTTGTCGCTCAGCGATTTGTGCACGAGGAAGCGCATTCCGGGGGACATTCGGAGCATCTGCCACTCGGGGAACTTGGCCATGAACTGTCGTATGTAATCCGCTTTCGCCGAATCGCGCACCCAGTTGTAGACCAGCGCGCGCTCGAGCGTTCCGTCGGCGTTCAGCGGCTGTCCGAGCATCACCGCTATCTGCGCCGCCCGCAGTCGCTTCCTCACTTCCGTCACTGAACAGTTCGGCGCGAGGCTTCGGGCCGCGTCGTAGTTCTCCGATCCCGGATGGGTCGGCGCCTTCACGTAGCAATCGATGCCGTTGTCGAGGAACACGAGCAGGTGCTCTTTGTGCGTGAGACGGCGGCCGGCGATCACTCCCGAGATCCATTCGTATCGGACGCAGTCTTCGCTCACTCGGAACGGTCGGAGCGTCGCCACGCGGAGGCCTGAAGTTTTAAATTGGTGAGAAACAGCAGAAAAGTAGGAACGGTTGTTTGAAAAACGTGTAAATAGCTATGCATTTACCATTTTCAGAGCTCGAATGACGAAAATAGTCCTAAAATGACCAAGATGAATATCTGATCCATCTTTAAGAGAACTTGTAGCTCAAAAACTATTGAGTCGAGAAAAGGTTAAAGGTTTCGGCATTTCTCGCCAGAACTGCACTTTTTGCAGAAAAAAAAACGAAATTTTGAATTCTCCACTTACCAACATCAATAAGACCCTCCAACCTTGGGTCCTCCAGTCCATAGCTGGCAATGGCCATGTCTCTGACATGAATGGTAGCCAGTTGGGCAGTGTCCACAAACTTGACCCGATAATAGAACGGATCGACGTGCTTCTCGACGACCGCGAGCAGCAGTTCCTGTTCGTCCGACGAGTGCGCCCTCGCGAGACAGTACTCGCCGACGGCGATCACAAACTGCTGGGCGGTGCGCGCGGAGCCCTCGTAGATCTGCCGCGCCGCCGCCGTCGTCTCGCGGATCTGCTCTTGGAGCAGCGCGAATTGCGCGTCGAGCTCCGCAAACTGCACCCGCTGCTCTTCGGAGCACGGCACAATTTCTAGCACTTGCGCATCGACAAAGTCCGATTGTTTTTCGTCGAATCGGAGAATCTCGTCGCGGCATCCCTTGATCTTCTGCACGTGCGCTCCTATGTCCGACGCCGTCGTTTCCAGGTCGCGGAAGAACTCGGAGAGTTCCCTGCAATTGGGCAACTATCTAGTTTCGCCTATCTGAATCAGACTTGTCGCGCGCGACCCTGGTTTTAGTACTAAAGTTTCAAGACATAATTTCTGAGTCAATGTTTTTCTCCAAACGGGCCGGATTTCGACAAGTTTGATTCAAACGGGGACTCTAAGTTAGCACGATTATCAGGCCATAGCCGTATCAGATGATCGGACTAAAATTTCCACTAAACACTTTCAATTCCAAAAGGATCAAATCTGGGAAGCACTCGTGGGTTTTACCGATTTTTCACTGAAGAAAACCGGAATATTCGAGTTATTCCCAAATTTACAAACTTTTTCATGGGGTCCTTCTCCTCTTTCCCCTCGTCTTCCGCATCGCGTTCCCTCCAAAACTGTGCGGCGTTCTCCATGACCGCCAACGGCAATTCGATCGATTCGAGTGCCGATTCGACGATTCTGGCCGGATTCTCTTGTCGGAAATTCACGCGCGATGGCCGTTTGTTCGCGTCCAAAAAGACGATCGTGAGGGCGAGGACCGTCTGAGCGGGTGTGGTCAGCAAAAATCGCATGAGCCGGTGAGGACCGTGTCGCGCGTGCACTCCGCTCGTCGGTTCGCTCAGGAAGTCGAGGCATCGACGGAGGGTCCACTCGTCGACGCGGTCCTCGCACAGCGGAGTGAACTCGATGTCCAGCTCGTTTTCCTCTGAAAAATTAACGATTTCTAGTTGTTTTTTGCAATCCCGGGCTTGGGCTTTTGATTCACTAATCCGATCGGGTCCGAGCTCTCCAGACTTCTTCGACTAGGACTGAAGTATATTGGGGCCAAGTTTAAGACCGTTCCGATCAACTGGTCCTGAAATACACTGGGTTTGCCGTGGACATCTCGAGACCAGCCAATCGGATCGGTTTCAAACTTAAACCCAAAACACTTCAATCCAAGTCCAAAAAGCCTGCAAAGTTTCGGTAAGATCGGATTATGTCAAAATTGCTCCAGAATGTTCCGTACCTTCGAGTATTCCAATGCAAATAGCGACGACGAGAATCTCCTCGTTGGGCAGTTCAAACTCTTCGACGAGTCCGTCCAACGTGCCCGTTTCCTTGAACTTTTTCGCAACCTCCAATCCTTTGGCGGCATTCACAATCGGATTTTCGGTGATCATTTCGGTCAGATATTCGGGACCGTTCGGGTTGAAATTCGTAAAGTGCTCCGTTTTGAGCGTGACGAACCACGAGAGCATCTCGTTCGCCTTGTCTGCCAGCGATTCGTCCGTCTCTCGCTCGGCGGAACCGTCGCCCGCTTTTTCGTCCACAACGAAACAGTCCTGCAATTGTGTTGTTTTTATTATTTCTGTAACTTTACTCACATCATCATCCGCCGTTTCGTCTTGATTCTGTCTGATCAGATCGTTCAGAATTTCGCGTACTTGCTCTGACGGCGCCTCGAAAACCGCTTGCTCTTCCTCGTCCTCGTCCAGAGTCAAATCGACCATCTACAATCGGAAAAATTCTATTTTCTGATGGAATCGCCGGAATTTTATCGACAAATTATGAGGATTTTTAGATCTTTCAATTTCTTACGACACTGACAATTTCCGATCTCAGAAATCGATTGTTTGAAAAAAAAAGAAAGCGTATCGAAAAAGAGATTTCCATTTGAACCGCGTTTTTCAATTTCGCCGTGGACCTCTAAAAACTCGAGAAAAACTCATTTTTATTTAGTTTCTAGGCCATTTCCCTTGAAATCTAGTTTTGGGACATTCTTTGCAAGATTTTTACCTCTGGCGCCGCACTCGGACCCGTTTCGGTGGGCTTCTTCGCTGGTAATTCGTTGTCCATTCAAATCTAAACGTCCCAGGGTCTTTGATTATAAACTTTTACACAAAAAACAACACAACAATCGTCAGAGATAACACAGATAAGAGCAAACATAAAAATTGATTCTTTCACGATAATTTTTTCCAGAAATATCTTATTTGTCAAGGCTTTATAGGAAGGTCTGTTTGGCAAAGAAAAAGGCGGCATGCTACACGAACGAAACACAGAGGAAAATCGATAATATTCAGAGAAGATGGGGGGCCCTTGAATTTGGTATAACAACAAAACCAGCACAATATTCGATTTTTACGGTAAAACAGTTAAAGCTGTCGAAAACACTACTACTCTGTGACTTGTTTTTGCCGAAATGGCGTTTAAAGCGAGAAAATGTGGGGTGTGTGGGAGAAACTAAACTTTTCAGGGGGTGTGGAAATCGTCGTTGGCATTATTAGGAAGGAAATGAGAGAAAATTGGGACCCGCATGAATATCGGAACAAAGAAAATGTCTAGTCAGAAAGGGAGAAAAATGAATAAATGGGGAAGAAAGGTGGGGGGAAAACGTGAGAAGAAAGTGGGTAAGAATGAATGCAAATACGCTTTTTTGGGTGGGACAGTCAATAAAATTAATTATTCCTTTCTGCGCTCCTCTCCACCGATCATTACCTGCGTTTCGTCGACGTCTTCGACTTGTCGTCGGCATCGCAGATGACATATCCTGAAGAAAAAGTGTAAAATTGTGAAAGACATGAAAGGATGATGCAAATGTTGAAACATTTAAAATTTTCACTGAAAAATGTCAAAATTTCAAAAGAACTTAGCGCGAAAAACGTGCCAATCAAATTCTTCGTTTTCGTTATCAATAGAGCGCAATTGCATCATTTTTCAGTTTTTCCAACTTTTTGTATGGATTTGAGCATTTTCGGTTACCGCTGAAAACTAACCACTTCCAAATAGTTTTACGCATCGACGCCGTCAACTGATTGAACAGAAAAACGACGGAGAGCATGAAGAAGAGTGTGTTGTAGGAGACGACGACTTTGAACGATCCGAGCCATTGGAGCGACGAATGCGCGCCGAGCAGATCGAAAGTCGTCAGTCCGACCGTGTTGACAATGACCGGAAGCGCCGACGAGACGACGAGGATGATCGACGAGTTGATTATGATTGTCGGCATCGGGGTGTCGGCGTGGACGGGTCGGAGGGATCGGAGGATCGGGAGGTTGTACAGGCCGACGAACGAGGTGATCATCACGTAGATGATCGTCACCGTTTCCATGCACGCGCCGAACAGTCCGAATGAGTGACGAGTGGTGACCTGAAATGGCATTGTTTGGCCGGACGTTTTGCGTTGATTCGGAAAAAAACCCCGGGCTTTTCAGAATCAAGGGGCACTTCATTATTCAGATTCTGATCGGGCCCAAACTTTGGAGGCTTTTCGGACTTGAATTAAAGCATTTTGGGTCCAGCTTCAAATCCACATATCTCGGGACAAGTCAATTCGATCGATCTAAGACTTGGACCCAAAATACTACAATCCAAGTCCATGAAGACTGCCGAGTTTGGACTCGATCGAAAGAGGGCTACTGATCCAAAGCGTCGGTCAAAATATTCTCTAAACTCAAACCTCATAATACTGCACATAGACGGGCAGACTACGGTATCCGAACAGCAACTTCAACGTGTTAATGGCCACCATAATGAGCGAGCAAGTGGTCAGGACCAGGAAAAGGGTCCCAACCACCGGCAGCCGCATTCTGCGCATCACTTTCACGAGCCGTCCGCGTTCTTCGACCGCTTTCCGGTAGAGTTCCGTCTTTTTGACGTGCTCCAGCGGTTTCCACGTGTTCAGCGCCTCTTCCGACTTTGTGCGACGGTCCGTGGTGAGCGGTCCTCCCAAGTTCGCATCATCCGGCTCTATTTCGGGTTGTTTCTGATAATAGCTGGAGGAGAATGTTCGCGAAGATCCCAACCAATCGTCGGATTCCGAGAACGAGGAGCGCTGTCGGCGCACCGATTCCACGTAGCTGCTGAGGTTACGGTAGTCGTAGTCGGGGTTGGGGACGAACTTCCGTTCCGGTTCCTTCCATTTGGGCGGCGACTCGCCGTAGTTGTGCTTGAACTTTAGAAACGGGTGACGTCTTCTGATGACCGACGGCGTCGCGACGTCTCCACAGCCAAGTTCTACTTCACCCGCTTCTTCTTCCCCTTCCGAATCTTCGGTGTCTTCCAAACGATGCATTTCCTCGATGGATCCGGACTCGATTCCGCTATCCGAATCTTTGCGAAGCTCTGGATCCAGATCTTCTTGATGAAAATCGCACTGCTCGAGAGCCATCGGATCTTCAATGATCGCATCCGGAATTTTCGGATCTTGCTCAATTTCCACCTCTTCCTCCCGGAACACATCTCGAATCAGCGAGAACATTCGCGCGAATCCGTAGGGCGTCGAAATGAGCAAAAGGAGGGCGCCGGTGAAGGAGACGCACGAGTAGATGAGCGGAAGGTTCACGTAGGTGATCGAGAGGAATGAGACCGGCCAGTCGAGGATCTTTAGGACCACTTCTGCGAGGCACAGAAGCACGAACGCGAACAGGAACGAGATGGCCATCGCTTCGTAGACGCGCTCGGTGATCACCTGAAACTTAGTGTTCGAAAAGTAAAATTTCCTATAAAATAGGGTGCTCAGCTAGTGAAAGTGATCAGAATCTTTCGGATTTTCAACAGAAACGCCGCCGTTTTGCGGTCAGAATGTGTGCTTACCCCGAGTTTTCTCGTCGAAAATCCCTGTGACTCGATGAAGAAGTAGGAGAAGGGGAGGAGGACGAAAAGCGAGAGATTGGAGAGCATGAAGACGTAGTGCCAGAGGGATCCGATCAGCGGGTACGAGAGCCATTGCAGATAGTAGTTGCCCTCGTACAACTGCAGTAGCTCGACGCCGATCACCGAGAACGGCAGCAGAGTAAGCGATCCGATCGACGTCGCCGTTGCTGTACTGCTTATCCACACTCTGAAGGCTTTTTTTTTAAATATATTTTGTAAATTTCATGTTATTGAATGAAACTTACGACACTCTGTACACAAAATAGTCTTCTTCGCCGGCATAAAGCGCCTCTCGTTCCGTTTTCCTCTTCAATTTCGATATTACCCAGTAGGCGAAGAGGTAGAGCAGCATGAATAGCCACATGCATATCTGGAACAAGGTTCGATTACTAAAAACTCTGCAGTTTTGCTCACAATCTGTTTGCGGACATAATTGTGAAACTCTCGTTCGCGGTCGTCGAACATTTGTGCGAGCGGCGACGCGTCGTGCACCACCTCCGTCTCCTCGTCCGCCTGCTGCCAGATCCGTCGGTGTCCCCATTTGGCCACTTGCCAACTGCCACTCGCGACGGCGCCAATCGCTGCGCCCAGCCAGCTGACGCCCGCCTCCAGGGCGTACTGTGCCATTCGGACTGCAAAAAAAATGAATGATTTACAGTTGAACGGGAAAGAGAAGCATTGTTCGAGAAAAAATTCCGAATACCGTGTGCAAACTCAAAAAATCTGAATTTTACTGACGACAGAATGATAAGATTGGGAGGTAATGAAAAAAACCTGATGGAGACAACGTTCGAATTTCATTTCTTCTCACTATGTCCGTGACGTCTCCGCCCACTTTTTATCATCTTCTACCGTAAAAGGGCGTCTAAATGTTATCTTAACGGAAAACACATGAGAAAATAGGTCAAAGTCTACTTTTTTTCGGTGCAAACTGTTTGGATGTCAAGAATTTACAAATTGACATTAGAAACAGACGTTTCTTTTTCACAGTACATGGTTCTTTATAGTTTCAAAGACTTTGCCGAGTGGATTTCGAACGTGTTCCCGGCTGCTGAGCTCTGTGTGATTTGGTTTCCGACGAGTTTTTCTCAGGTTTCAGAGGTCGGTATTAAAATTAAAGAACACGCTTGGAATTCTCAGGAAATGAGCTTCAAAACCATAATGGGGCTATTCAGCGTATGGTTGTTTTCCGTTTTTTTCGTTTTTTACACCGCTGAATTGGATTTTTTGACGTAAAAAAACGAAAAAATCGGAAAAAAATCATTTTTTTCACAGCCTGAATAACCCCGTAAAGGACTGTGTTTATAGAACAAGAATATCAACTTTACAACGGGCCAGATGGTTTTCAGAGAAATTCATAGATTCATAGTTTCACGTCTAAACGTCGATTTCGAATTAAGAGGTCACAAAACTGTCCGCCAGTTGTAACATGCTTGACACGAAAACGTCACGAAAAAAAACGGACTTTGACCCATTTTCTCACTCTCCTAAGACAACATGACACTTCTCTTTACCGTATCATTAATGGGCGGATCACAGATATTGTGAGAAGGGAAAGATAAGAGAAGATAGATGATATTGAACCTTGTCCCTTTCAAATCGAAAATTTCCTCTCAATTTTAGAGCGGAACAAAAATTTTTGATGGCGAAAAGAGCGAATGTTTGACGGCCGAGAGGCACCGGCACATGTGACTGATTGAAAACAGGCGCGGAGAAGCGAGGAATCGGAAGGAGGAAACTGAGACAAAACAATAATGACAAAAGCAGGGGTCGAATTACCAAAGTACCCAGTTTTCTTTGCTTCGGAAGCCCGAAACTTGGCGAAAAACTAGAAAATCTTTCTTTTTTTCACCTAACATACACGATTTTCGACAATTTCGCTCAATTTCGAAAGGGCAAAGTTCAAAGCGATGTAATTTGGGCGAGAAGGGGAAAACGAGATGGCGATCGTTAGGAAGATAATGAAAATGTGTGTGTGTGTGTGTGTCGCTCTTTGTCTTTCGAATTTCTCGCCATTAATTTACGGTTTCTTTTGCCGAAAAGAGAGCGTGTCAATACGAAACGGCCCCCGAAATGATAGTGCGACGTGGACTTTTCGGGTGCAATGCCGATTTCCGAATTTCGCAATTTTTTGCAAAAACTGTTGTGCTACAGCGTGATAGCCGCCAATTTTTAGTGCTACAATACACATTTCAATCAAAAACATTCACTTTTATCGCAAACGGTTCAAAGTGCAACGGGCAAGCAACAAAAAAAACGGCGGTCGGAACTGTCAAAAACGTATCAAACATTATCAATTCGATGCGGCGGTGCGGGCGCGTCGTTCACGTGAATTTGAAGACAGAATCGCCAAGCACACTTAAAATTTGAACCAAACCAAACTGGAGAAAGAAAGAAAGAAAGAAAGAGAAAATGAGGGGAAAGACAGAGAGAGAGCACGCGGAGGCGAGACACGCAGACGGACAAAGTGGTCGATTCGCACACGCACTCTCACATGTTATGCCTGCCCGGCTGAGGACGGAGGACCGAGTGAGTCAGTGTGAATAGGGGTTACTATGGGGTTCCGACAGAGAGAGCATTTATACAATGTCGGCTGGCGTTTTGGAATTTCTATTGGAACAAGCCGGAAAACGCACTTTGCAAACTCAAAACTAAAATCACCGAATTATTCAAAAATTTGGTCCGTTCTGCCTATTTGGCAATTGCTATAGCAAAGTTTAAGCACATCTTAAGCAACTTTTATAAGGCAACTTCCAATTATAACTGGAAGTTGCCTTTGGGGTTATTCAGGCTGTGAAAAAAATGAGTTTTTTCCGTTTTTTTTCGTTTTTTTACGTCAAAAAACCCAATTCAGCGGTGTTAAAAACGAAAAAAAACGTAGTATTGGGGCACCGGACAGAAAGGGCGCGCTGTTCGCAATCTGGCCGAATTTCTAGGCCGCGAAGTAATTTTCCACTGAAAACGTGGCCTAACTTTTCAAACTCGGCCCCGAGGTCGCTAAATTTGCACTGCAAAAAGAGTTTCTCGACAGAGCGCCATTTCTGTGCGGTGCCCCTATAATAAAACAAACATACGCTGAATAGCCCCATTAAACTGTGTTGAAACTGTTCTTAAACGCTGCTTAGAGTCTGCGTTAACGTTTCTTAAAGTGTGCCCGACTTTGAACCCACTTTAATAAGCAAATTTTGAACGTACTTTTCGGAAAAACAACGTTTAAACACATCTTAAACCAAGTCTAAACAAATCTGGAGCATAGTTCACGCAAACTTTCCGGTAACTTTTAATTAGAAGTTGCTTAAACTGTGCTGCGAAATGCCGACAGAATAGTGCTCGGAAAATAACATTTTTTTTAGTAAAAATCGTTTCGGAATCTGTCTGTCTACCAAAATGAGGACCGATAAATTGCACTGCTTTAATCGAAAAAGATTGCGTGGGTACCGAGACAAAACGTGCTCGCATCGAAACAAAAAAAAGAGAAAAACAGCAGAGCGAACAGAACGAACATCAATTGATTCGCGTTTACGCGCGGCATAATCGAGCGTGTCTCGCAGCGTGTTCACAAAAAGCAACATATATATGCGACGCGCCTTTAATTTGAGTGTATACGATTGAAATTTTTCCGATTTGAAATTTTTGCCGTCCCCGATGCCGTTCGTCCGTTCCCAATCGTTCTCTTCCATTCTCTTATCACATCGGCCTGCCTGCCTTCCCCGTTTTCCGCAATTCGCCCCCATTCAGATCCAATCAATCGCCGTCCGCTATGTGTGTCTCCCGACATACTTTTCCACTACCAAGGACGTCCTTCTTTTTCTCTCCTTCTCTTTTCTTCGGCACAGTCCGCCCGGGTTCCCTACTCTAGTCGCCAAGAATGAATGGATTTTCGCTTAGAATAAGTTCCTACTGTGCACTTTTCGTTATTCTCCTTCTGCCGCTCTCAGAGTTAGTTTTCTTTTAGAAGCTCTCAAACTTGGGGCCAAAGGGCCGAAGATGAAGCTTTCAGACCTTTATTTCAGATGTCACTGCCCTCACATGATGGGCATAAAACCGCCGGGTCCACCAGCGGGTCCGAGTCCTCCGGGCAAGCTTCCCGATGGAGACGAGGGCTGGGATTACGATGAAACTGCGGCGCCCGGGATCGTGCCGGAAGCTCATTTTATCCAATCTACTTATGTTTATCGATCTGCCAACGGTATCTTCATTTCAACGTCCCCAATTTACTCGAATCCAATTTACAGTTCAAGAGAAAACGTTCTCAACTCGAGTGGTGAATGTGCTCAAAGACATTCGTACTCGTTTGGCTAAATCGGCAAGGCTCACACTTGAGAATGAGAGTGTAAGTTGCTATTCAAATAAGAAGCATTTGAAAACAACGTTCGTATAGATCGAATGCTCGTCGCCAACGGATCACTATCGGTGTCAGGAGTATCCGTCAACCGGCACTTGGAACTATTTCATTGTCGAAGATCAGTCAGTGCCTTTGTTTTCAGAAAAATATCTTTAAAATTGTACGATTACAGAACAAACGGCGCAGTCACCTACACATTCGATCGAAAATACAATGAGAAGAACGACGGAACCATCGAGATGGCTTTGCTAGAGTAGGATTATTGTAGCTTCACACACAAGAAAAAGAAAACATTTCCGAATTTCAGCGCACTTTCTCGCCACGCTCCTTCAAGTCTGATCGCTTTTGCGTCGCCTGAAGCCGAGAAGGAAGTCGGATATATCAGAGCGCTCACCACTCAGGAGTTGGATGTCAGTTTCTTTCTTTGAATTCGTCAAAAAATGAGGGTGCGCCACGGTCTCCAGAGCTTACAATGGGCGCAAGTGCGCCCCGCCCAATAGAGCGATACATTGGCGCGAAATTTAAATTTTAACTGCAAAATTTGTGTTTTTTGTCATATTAGTCACGGAAAACCGATAATTTCTCATTTGTCTCTCGATAGACCGATTGTATAGGCTATTACGAATTTTTTAAGCGCAAGAGCGTTAAATTTGGTCAAGTCGCAAATCACATTTATCCGTTTGAATGTTTTTGGCTGAAACTGCGTGAATTTCAGTTGCTTTTCGGTAGTTTTTGCGGTTCGAGCGCTCAAAATGCTTGTATTTACGTGATTTATCATTCTCAAAACTATTTCTGTCTCAAAACGGTCAAGAAAGCGCAAAATGAGAAGTGCGGTTTTTAGGCGGCGATCGGCGGCGAAGGCGAAAAAGCAAAATCCGCGAAAAATGCGCCAAAACGTCATTAATTCTCGAGAATTAGTGTGTTTTCATGTCGAACAATCATTTTCATCGCCTTTGACCACAAAAATCAGAGAAAACGTGCTCAATTCATGAAAACGCCATTTGGCCGCCGAGGCCATGCCCATATCGTCAGCTCTGGAGACCGTGATATTGAGATATTCTGACGATCCCAATCGAGTTTGAACCAATTGAACATCACTTTACAAAAGAGGGCTGAAGTTAGCAACAACAACAGCTGTTTGTTGCGTTTTCTGGGAAAAAAAAAACCACTGACTGCCTTTTTTCTCGAAAAGGTATTGCTTTATCGAAAATTCTCAGTATTCCGCACGTACGCACCAAAACTATCAAAATCATTGCAGTTTCTGAGCGACAAGCCGTCGCACCGTTCGATTTCTCTCGAGAAATTCGGTCCGAACGAGCTGAACCTGGTGGAGCCGGCTCTTTTGGAAGTGCGCACCGGCGCCGCGCTCAAATTGGAATCCGACGCGCTTCGGAAGATCGGCAGCTCGGAGGAATTCGATAAGCTGCTCGCCGAGCACACAAATGTGTTTGTTCTTTTTTGGAACAGCAGTAAGTGGTGTTCGACGGAAAAGTGGTGCGGAAAAATGCGGCATACTTACACTTTATTACTAGAATTAGACACGAAATTTAGCTAGAGGGGGAGGGGTTAAAACTATACGGCTATTTGGTTAAAACTGGTTAAAACGGGCTGGGAACAAGAAGAAAAGGAACAAGTTATACAGGAACAAATCTAGGTAAAAAAAATAAATACAAGAACGAAAAGGGGGTTTCATTAATGCTCGTCATCGTGGAAAATCTCCTGCTTGACACGTGACTCCTCGGGATGATCTCCGTCGTCGCCGACCATCTTCATCAGATCCTCCAGTTTGATCTCGTTGCCCTCGGCCACTTGAACCGTGCCCGGCTCCTCGTCGACCGTCTCCTCCTTCACAATTTTCAGTTCCGTCTGTTTCGCCGCGTCGGTGTTGTAGATCTTTTTGAGGACGCGAGTTCTCTGTCTGCGGTGGTAGTTGGCCACTTTCGCGCGCACCTCGCTCACCGATTCGATCACAACCACCTGCAAAATGGGGTTCGAATTTTTTGAAAAATAATTTTTCTTACCTTATTCTCGGCCTCCTCGGCTAGCATCAACTCGAGCGCTTTCTCGTCGAATCCCTGACTTTCTCCAAAGTCTCCGTCCTTCTTTTCCTGCATACTTTCGATCAGTTTGCGAGTTCGCTCCACACACTCGTCGGCGAGACGGTCAACTCTACAAAAAGATACTTTTTGTTTTTTCGATATGTCGCTCAAAAATCGTAAGTTTCATATGAAAATTATCTCAAATCCGGAGAAAATTGACTCGGGATTTAAAAACTAATGCATGTGCGCTCTATTGCGAGCAATTCGCTTTTCAGTGCTTTCCAGCAAATTTTTAGTGAACGCACTCAAGAGCGACGTTCAAATCGACGGCGCTCTTCATTTCGACGCCCTTCTGTCCGACATGGTGCGTTTTGATGTGCTGAACGACGAAAATCTCACGACGACGCGCGTAATCGCACGCGGAACACTTGTACGGACGGTAGTTGAGGTGCGCTTCGATGTGGTTTTTGCTGCAAAAAAAACGAGTTTGAATAATACACCACGAGTACTCGAGTATTACCGATTTCTGGAGCAAATCCATTCGTTGCAAATCACGCACAACACATTTTTGTATCTTCCGAACGCGGCCTCGCGAAGACGTTGTATCTCCGAAGTGACTTCTTCGTCGATGCGAGAAGAGGCCGGCGGCGGTGGTGGGGCGATCATCGGAAGCATCGGAAGAGCCAGCGGAAGCGTCGGTTTCACGTCCTCCTTCTGCTCCTCCGCCTCCGTTTTCTCCGATTTCTCGTGCGAAGTCTCCATTTGCGTGGGCGAAGTTGGGCGCGAAGTGAGCGGGGCCTCTTGTTTCACTCCGATCGGAAGCGGCGGCGGCGGCAGAGCGTTCAGCGGTTTCAACGGGTTCGGCGGCATCGGGAGCGAGGCGGCGTACGTGGCAAGCGTGTTCGCAAGATTTGGATCTCCGCCGGCAGCCAGATATCCTTGTAGGAATTGACGGAACGCATCTGGAATGTTTTTGAACAACTGAAAATTTTCAAATCTGAAGCTCTCGGTGGCCTAGAAGTGTATCGAAATGGAAGACCGACCACGATTTGAGCAAAAAAAAAACTGACTGAAAATGACGACGTAATTGAGGACGGGCGGTGCGTTTCCATTCGCAGAAGTCGTCGCATTGGCATTCTTCACATTTACGGGCGGCGCCGAAATCATCGACGTCAGAATCGGAAAATCGATCGTCTTTTCGCATTTCGGCTCTTTTCCCGCTTCTTTCGCGTCCGTCTCGTCGATTTGCTCGTTCAGCGCGTCCATCAACGTCTTTTTCGGCGGCTCCTGCTCGTTCTTCGACGGCGACGTCGGGCACGACTCTAGCTGGCGCTTACGAAGGTTTTCCATTCTGAAAAATTTGAAGTTTCTTGGGACAAAAATAGTTTGGCGCGCGAATTTATCTCGGTGACGAAGCAAAATTTTTCGAAAATAACCGAAAAGTCGGGTCTGCATCGTGGGGCCAAAAATCGAAAAGGTTTCAGCCCGGCCCTGACCCTACCCGGATTATCACGGATTTTCAAGAAAATTGAAAGAATTATACTCGCAAGGATATTCTAAAACTTTAAAACTGGCCCTACAACGCAATAGAACTCGCACGGAATAGAACTGCTACGATTTGGAACTCGCCGTTGTATTCTAACGTTGCGAGTTCCAAATCGTAACAGTTTTATTCCGTGCAAGTTCTATTCTGTTGTATAGCTCCCTAAAACTCTGCCTTCTCGACGGAGCGCACTTGCTAGCACAGAAATTAAGCGCCAACACCGAGCAGAACGTATTTCTAACAGTACAAAAAGTGAACATCTGAAAAGCGGATACCTTGTGCAATGAAAAGTGACTCAAATGAGTGTCGCGATTCGAAAAGTGATTCGTCGTCGTGGAATCCGAGCTCGGCCCCTCGCCAGTTGACCTTCGACTTGACATGACCTAGTTGACGTGGTGACCCCTGCAGCTGATTAACGGAAAAGCGCAAAAGTAGGGCACGAACGGTTATCAGGAGCACTCGGACGAGTTCACGCGGCGAAACGATGAACGAACGCGCTCCATTGCGACAATCCCGGCGCTCGGCCGTTTCTGCTCGTTAAATTTGAAAATATCTTAAAGAATTTGCTGAAATAGAAGAAGTTTAACCGAAAATTTTGCGCAAATCAATAGAGCGCACTTTACCATTCCTCAATTTTCAATTTTTCTTTCCAGATCGAATGGTCTCTTTGCACACATTCAATTTATGGTCGAGAACTGCCGAAAAACTGTCCGCTGACCGCATTTCTACAGGTTTTTCAGAGATTAAAACTTTTGAAGAAAGTGAAAACGTTTCAGAAGTGATTTTGGCGCATGTTCCGTGTCAAGAAAATGCCGATTTTTGTCAGGGACTCAACGCCGAAGATTTCCACACTGTCGTTTCGTACAGGTTTCGCAAAGCAATAGGGAACGTTCTCTTTAGAGCGCATTTTGCAGAAACGGTCAAAACAATGGTAAAACGGAAAACCTCGGCGACGAAGAGTATTATGCGAGATGGATCGAGTTGTAAGTGAAAACTCGGCCACGGCCACGGTTTTGCGAGAGAGCAATTTTCAGAGTTCTCGCGGGAAACATTCAAAAAATCGATTCTGAATCTCAATTGGCGGAGCTGAAAAAAGGCGTTTTTATGGGTAAAAAACGAATGTCGGTGACGATCGGAATTTTCGGATCCGAAGAAGACACCTCACTTCAACACTTGAGAATCGCCTCGGAGAAATTGGCCGGCAAATATTATTTGGCCTATTTCATCAATAAAAAGTTTGTTTGTGATAAAAATGATTTTCAAATGGCGATTTTCAGTGCAAAACCATCGGTGACCACTTATCGATCGGCGGAAAAACAGAAGCGAACTGATTATTCGGGGAAATTCGATCCGGCCACACTTATGGAGTTTCTGACCAAATCCTCTCTACCATCTATTGTAAGAAAATTCTAGAAAAGTCAAAAGCAGGGTAGCTTATCGAACTCGATTGCAATCTAATTAGAAGAGTTTGCAATCTAAGAAGAAAAAGCTCTATTTCGCAATCTAATCAGATTTAATTGAAATTCCAGTAAAATCGTATTAGATTACAATATATTTTTCCTGAATTGCAATCTAATAAGAAAAATTGGAATCTAATTAGAAAACATTGAAAACTAATTAGAAAAATTGCAGTGATTGCAATCTAATTAGAAGATTTTGCAATCTAATTGAAGCAAATTCTATTTCAAACGAGTTCGTATTAGATTGCAAAGTTTTCTAATTAGATTGCGATCGAATTCCCAGAGGGCCCGTGAATTTGTACAGTGTTAAAAAAGTTTTTGACAAATCTTTACACCTAGGCCTTCATTTTACTAGTTGGCAACTTTTTCTGTACTGTAGCCACGGTGATTTTTTCTGGGGGCGCAGTGGAGAGAGGAAGAAAGTTCGGCCCTCGTCCCTTGAACTGTCGGCTGCTTATTTCGCCGGTCGCTTCCCCGCGCGCGCCAAAACTTTTGATGCGTGCTGTTCGAAGAATACTGATTCATTTTTCCCAATTTTTTTGGAAATGAGTTCATTATAATTGAAACTCGCAGAAACGTCTAGGGGTGACTGCCAAAACAGCTTTTTTTCAAAATAACACTGCTCATGCGTGCTTTTTGTGTATCTTTGTTAGTTTTTTTACATCATAATGAACTCATTTCCAAAAAATCAAGTAAAATGAATCAGTATTCATCCGACGGCACGCATCTTCGGCCATGTTGTACAAAAAGTTGTCAAAAAGGAAAATAAAGTTCTAGGTATGAAGCGTTGCTTGAAACTATACGATCACTCTAAATTTGTTTACGCTCACGCAAAGCTTTCACCCCAAACTTTTGCAGATCGACATAACCGCCGGCTTCTCAACAGATCTGCTTTTCCATCAGAAACGGCCGATTCTGATTCTGATCGGACCGGAGCCATCGGATTCGTTCGTGAAGTTGTCCGCCCGTCAGGACGCCCGAAAGTCGTACATTTTCACGAGAATTTCAACGGATTCGCAGAACGGAAACGTCAAAAAATGTCTGGAAGCACTCGGAGTCGAGGAGAACGAATCGACCGTTCTGATTTTGAATAAGGTAATCAGTAACGCACTTTTGTATAATAATAATAATAGAATTTTAAGTTATAATTTATAACGTTTAGGATCGCATCCATAAAATCCCAACATCAAAAGCGAAATGCCCGGATCACCTCCACAAATTGATTCGAAGCATTTCAACCGGAGAAGCCGACAGTAAGCTAAATTAGAGACCTAGAAATTAAAAACCAACCATTATTGCAGAAGTGCTCTCCACAAAATCGGCTCATCCGTTGCGGTACCTGCAAGTGGGACACGTGAATAAATTGTTCGGGTTCGAGGAGACGGTGGTCCTGCCCGATCACACCCTGTTTTTGGATTCCGATGTAAAAAAGAATTGCGCTCTCAAAACTTCAAATAATTTTGCTTTTCAGCCCTTCGCCCGTCATCCGCCGATCGCTGCTGGTGCCGGAACCGGCGGATGTCCGTTCATGCAGGGAGGCGGGGCGACGGAAAACGGCGCCGGCGCTCACACCGAGCTTTGACAAAACGTTTTGCATTTTAATTAACGTAATTTTAAAAAGAGAGACGGGCCCTAAAATAAACGAAAACAGAAACAAAACAGTGATAGTGTTGAAGTTTGTCCGAAAAAGGAAAAGATCAAAACTTTCAAATTTACCAAAGAACGAGTGGTGTCCAGCACAGAGATTCAAGATGGAGAGAGAGAGGTTGGGAGGTAATGATTTTGCAGCAAAATTTGAGAAGATTTCTAGAAAAAATTCAAAAAAAAAAAACGGTTAGAAATTAGCGACGATAAAGGCACAACAATAGAGTTAAAGGGGATCGGGCGGTTAATTTGAAATTTGAAAGATTTGGCAGAAAAAAACAACAATAAACTCATTTCTTTTGGATGCTAAGACACTGGGAGAAGGCGGACGCGTTGGTGGTCGTGACTTGGTCACACTTTTGATTTTACAATAACAAACAAAAAAGAAAAGGAAAAATACCCATTTTGGAATGAGAAATGTGGGGGGAAGGTTTGGGGTGGGGAGCGTCTAAAACGGGGGCGAAAATCAGATGAAGACACGGTGGAAATCGTTGGCTCCGAAGTTGCTCGCGCATTTCGGACACTTTCGTTGACGAGTGTCGTACCTGCAATTTTAAAACTCAAATTTTGTCGAATTGAAGAAAAAAACACGTACATGGTCTTGATGCAGGGTTCGCAAAACAAATGGTAGCACTTGAGCATGATGCAGTCCTTGGGTCGGGTCTTGCACGACGGACATGTGAGCGTCTCCTTCATCTGCCGGTTCGCCTCCTCGAGCACCTGATCCCCTCCGCCCGCTCCGATAGGTCCGCCGCCCGTCGACTCGCTCCGTTTCGCCCGTTCGTACTTCTGGCGCAGCGTCTCGAGTTCTTCCTCGACGCGCTGTCGCTTCAGCCGATTCTCCTCCGCTTCTCGCAGTTTCGTCACGTACGCCTCCTGCGTCTGTCGCGCCTGAATTTCCAGGCGATCGCATTTGATGATATATTCCTCTTTGATGGATCCCAAATCCGTCGCCAACTTTCGATTTTGCTCCGCGTACGCCATCGCTCGCCTGCAAGAGTCAATATTGCACCCCGAAATTAATTCTACACTGAAAAACAGCTTCGAAGCCAAAATTTGCTTTTTCGACTGACGCAGCAAGACAATCACTTTTGACTGCTCGCCTCTATAAAGTTTAAATTCGTGTCTAGAGCTTGAAGCTTTCCATGTTTTTTTTTTAGAAAACCCAGAAAAACGTAGAGAGCTTCAAATGGCCAATTCTGGATCAAAAACGTACGTGCACTCGGCGGACTTGAACTGCATGGTCTCCGAACATTTGGATATCGCCTCCTGCAATCCCTTCTTCTCGAACTCGAGCATCTTGGAAATCTGCGCGTCCATGCTGGCCTTGCTCTCGTAGCACTCGAGCTTCTCCTTCAACTTCTGCTGCACCTGATTCTGCACGATCCGGTCGTTCATTAATTTCAGATTGCGGTCCTCCTGCTCTCTCTTCTCGATCACCAGCTGGCTGTTCCGCTCCAGTTCCTCTTCGACGGCGGTGCCCGCCTGCTCCAGCTCGTCCGAGATGATCTGCTCGTCGTTCGTCAGAATCTCGTTCGCCCGGCGCAGCGTCTCGTTCTCTACTTGAATTTCCTTCATTCGAGTCGCAATTTCTTTCTGAACCTCCTCCATTTGTGATGAGTATGACCGTTGCTTTTCGCGGTTTTTGGGAGGGAAGGGGTCGACCGTAGGGTTTTCAAAATAAGAACACGGATTTGCCTCTGCTTCTTTGATAAAAGTTCAATTTTACTGTGTTCTTCAAAATGAGCAAGGTAACAGGTAAATGTTAGACTTCTTGGGGAAGTTACAGCTTAGTTTTATAATATTTTTAAAAATTGAGCAGATATTCAATTTTTCCGCAGAAGAATCAGTCGCCGCACCCTCCCCTCCTGTCCGTACTTACCTCCCACTGCTGCTGCCGGTCCCGCTTCTCCAGACTGCCCAATCGTCGAATCTCCTTCTTCAAAGCCTCGTATTCGGCTCGGAGCTTGTTGAAATCGCCGTCAAAGTCCCTTGACGTCTCCACGAGCGGCACCATCACACACTTTTCCTGTCGTTCCTTGAGCGCGCGGATTTCATCCTTGAGCTGTGCGATCTCCTGCCGCGCGTGCCGATGCTTCTCCTTGCTGCGGCCCGCGTCGAGTTTGTGCATCGCGTTCAGCGCGCGCATCGTCATCAGCGTCGCCTTCATCTCGTTCCATTCGCACTGCTTTACTGTCTTGTTGTACTCCATCGCGACGGCGTCGTGCTCGGCGCGCAGCACTTCGCAATCGTGCGCAATGTGGTAGAACTCGTTGTGGATCTTCGCCTGCGCCTCTATTTCCTTCGTCGTCCTCATCTGCTCCTCGCTCATCTGGTAGAAGCGCTGATCGCTCACGTTGCGCAGTTTGTCTCGCTCGACCGCCATCTCGTCGAGCTCTTTGCACACCCGCTCGTACTCTTTTATCGACAACGAATAGTATCGTTTCAGCGTTTTGTACTCTTCCGAATTCGGAATCTCGTCCGGCGAGATCAGGTGCATCGCTTCGAACTTTAGCCGTCCGTTCTCGTGTTTCAGCTCTTGCATCTGACGCGACATTTCCTCGATTTCGGCGAGACGGCGCGACGCCAGTTCCTGCGCGTCGTCCCGTTCTTGGCGGAGAGCGTCCAGCTGCAAATCGTTTTTAATGAATCTCTGATGAATTTTGGGCTTCCAGACGTTTCTCAATCCGACATTTCGCAACTGACATAAACCACCCAGCGATAAATTGCATTGTGAAAGTTCACGTGAGTATCGTGGCGTCGCGGTTACGAAACGTCGAGTTGCGAAACGTCGGGAAGCTGCATTTTGCGCCCAATGGCCTTGCAATTCTTGTTTTCTCAGGTTAGCACAAAAACATCACTGAAAGCTCGATTTTAAGCTATTTTCCTGTGACTTTCACAAAAATCCCCCCTTTATGGAAAAATGTCACTACTCGGTACTTTATTATTCGTACACATTCGGAAAGTTTGGAAATCGTGTATTTCTCTGCTTGTCTTGTGTATTCTCACGGTGATGACGCACAAAAGCGTTGGAAAAAGACAGTTTCGTGTTTTTTCTTAACAAAACAGCCTATTCTAGCTGAATTTCAAAGCTTTCTCTGCTATTATCCGGTTGACAAGCCAAGATTTGAAAAAGCATTACTAAAATTTTGAAAATCGGACCTTAGTCGGGATTTTTTGAGTTTTGGCCCAGTAGTTGGCATTCAATCTGCTCTAAACTTTGAACGATTATCATGATTCCAATTACTGGTGCAAAAGTTGAGAAATCCCAACTAAGATTCAATTTTCTCGCAATTTTCTTCTCCTTGAGCCAGAACCGACCTCTTTGGCAGCGGATTCGCTGGGCGGCGTGCCCGGAGACGTGGCGTCTCTCTGCTGAGTAATCGGTCCGGGAGCGATCGACGCCATCGACGCTCCCGAAGCCTGGAGGTTGAGCAGAGTCTGTTGGTGTTCGTAGGCGATGTTCGCTAGCCGAAACTCGTGCTTGTTCGCCAACTGCATCTGTTTGTCGGCCAGCCACTTGGCGTCCGCGAGCTGCTGCTCCAGTTGTTCCACTTTCAGCTGTAACATCTCCGTGTTCTGTCGCTTTTTGCGGTCCGCATTGTAGTAGTCGGCCTGCGCCTGCGTCACGTCACCGTGCAATCGCTCGTTTTCCAGCGCAATCTGGTTGGCTTTCACGCTGAGCTCCTTGTTGTACTCCGTCGATTTTTCCGTCTCCAAGACCAGATGACCCATTTTGTCCATGAATACGCTCATCTCGTGCGCCCGGTCTTTTCGTGCGGCCGAGAACGATCCGAACGCGTGGCGTCTGAAATTTTCGCTATTTCTTAAGGGTTTTGAGTTGAAATTTAGAGATAGGTTCAAAATTTCACGGAAAATGTCTACAAATCAGCGCGTATACCGTTTCTTCGGTAAATTTTGCTCCGCATGTTAAATTCATCGGTTTTGACATGGATTTCAGCAGATTTTCGGTAAGATTCAAAAAATTATGCAAAAAAAAATGTTTTGAGCGCCGGTTCCCGGAAATTTCCCAATTTTAGTGAAAATTACGCTCATTTTCAACCAGTGAACCCGCTAAAACACATTTTTCATAGAAATATGCCGATTTTCTATGATAAATTTGCAAAAAAGCTGGCAATCGGCGGATTTCTGCAAATGTTTATCGGTTCGACGCGTCTTCTTACAAATTTGTCTTCATTTCCTCTATAAATTTGTCGTAATTGTCCGGATGCATGTCCAAAGCGACAAAAGAGGGCGGCACGGAGGTGGCGGGGACGGAATCGCCGAATTCGAGCCGCGCTTGGCAGTTGATGTACTTGTGCGCCTGAAAATTGTCAAATTGCTGGATTTTTGAGGTTTTCGGCGTACCTCGGCGAACAAACTGTACGCTTTGACGCTCTTCGCCTGCGCGGCCATCAATTTGTCGCGTGTCTTCGACGCCTCACGCTCCAACTCGTCGATCACCTTGTTTTTGTACATCAACTGCTGTTTGAGCTTAGTCGCCTGCACGACAAGCGCTCGCCCTCGTATATCGCTCTGTAGAATCAACGAAAAATTGAGTTTGGCCGCACAAAAATCGCCGCGTTCTTTACCACATTGCTGACGGCTTGCATGCGGACCGGCTCAAAATTGATTTTACGGCGCTTCTGCTCCCCTTCGCCCGTATCGTGGCCGACCTCGTGGTGCCCTTCATTCGTTCTTTTTGACATGCTGTTTTCCGTCCAAGATTGGTTTTATCGATTTTTCACGTCTTCCTGCTCATAGGGATCCGTCGTCGACAAGGTTTGGCGACGGACGCCTGAAAAATCGATAGATTATTCGCTTCGGGATGCAAAATTGCGGTTTGCGACTCGGTTCGGAGTTGACAACGGAAAAAACGAAGTGTTCAGATTCAAAAGGCGCTCTATTCGCGGCGAGACCCGCAGCGCATTCCACCGCTGGACGGGTAGGTACGGTTGAGAGCCGGTTTTTGTGTAGATTTACGCGAGCCGTTCCGAACGGAAAACGGATTAAAACAAGAATATGGTAAAGATTTAACAAGAAAATATACATTTAAAACAAAAAATGCAAGAAAAACTATGTTTTTAGGACAAAAATTGCGTCGATAATCGAGTTTCCCGCCCAAAAACGCTTGAAAAATCGACCGACTCGGCGGCGGACTAGCTGCGGCGGCTGAACAATTTCTCGTCCGCCGGCCGCATTTATCGTTTTCCGACTCGTTTTCAGCTCAAAAAGCATGGTTAAACGGCTTATCGTGCAAGGACTCGGGCCATTTACCACCGAAAACACACTCCGAAAACATTTCGAACAGTTTGGCGAACTTTACGAGTGTCAAATTCCACCACCACCCCGATATTCAGTAAATTGATTTATTCGTTGTTAAAAAAATTAATAATCGAGTTCAGGTAATTGACAACGGCCCGGACGATGAAGACGTCGAAGCGAGAAGCTCGATTCGTTGGGAAAGAGTCGACGACACCGAGGATTTGGACGATGAGCTGTCGGTAGAGCCGTTCGATGAAGAAGTGCATGAAACCTTTGAAAAGTACATGCGTAAGACCCATTTCACTTTTAAATCGCACAAAAAACTTCTTATTTTGCAGGAAAAATCGGCTCGGGCGATGGTTTTCACAAAAATCCGCGAAAAACGTGCGCCGGCTACGCCTACATCACATTTCTCGACATGAACGGCTATTTGCGGTGTGTAAAAGAGGACGTGCACGAGGTTGGCAGCCTAAAATGCACTGTAGAGCCGGTACGGAGTGAGGAGGAGGAGGAGGAGCAGAAGCTGAAAATCGAGTCGAAACGGCTTTTCGTCTCGTTTTTCCCGTTGGATCGCCTGAGCGCCAAGGAGCTGAAGAACACGTTCGGCGCGTACGGTAAAATTACCGATGTCGAGTTTGTCAGTGTGAGTTTTATTTAAAAGTTGATTTTTCATCAAAAATAGTAATTTTTACAGGATTCCGAAGGTCCTCTCCACTTTTGCATCATCACATTCCACGAGAGCTCGTCGGTGGATGTCATTCTCACGAAAACCATTTTTATTAGGGTAAATACGTGTTGAAAACTTTAAAAATGCAAAATTGAAGGACGTCCGAATGTTCACAAGACGGGCGGTGCTCAAAGAGTCGATCAAAATTGCGGAGCACAAGCGGAAAGAGGCCGAGAAAGAACTTCGCATCCAATTAGTAATTTTCTAACATTTTTTGCTGAAATGTTCAGTTATCATCTCTTTTTTTCAGCCGCCGAACCACACGGCGTACCCCCGTCCACGACCGACCTTCCCTCGTATTTCGGCCCAAGAGGCCGTCGCCCAGGCTTCTTCCTTGGCCCAATTCGATCCGTCGGCTGCTGCTGGATACGCTCCGATGCACCGCCCATCTACTTCTTCTTCTTCTTCTTCTGTGCTCCAGCCTGAAAATGATCTACTTGCCAACTATGGTTACGGTCCCCGAAAGTGGTAGCACTCCACTCAATTGATCGCTTTTATGTCGATTGGTTCTTATATACGGTTTTTATCATTGTCACAAGATTCTCAATTGGTTTTTATCATTTTTTTTGTGGAAAAAGTTCTGTTCAAATTCTTTCTCGTAGAAATACTCTAACGCTGCAAGAAAAGAGTAAAACTGCTCGATTCTTCTATTTCTGATTGATGCTCGGTATTTTGACGCCTCGAACAGCCGAAATGATTGCAAAATGACTACATTTCGATACAATTTCTCGAAAGTAAAGCCATTTCCATTCCTCTGTCCCCTTTCTCTCTATTTCCCTCCCCACTCATTTCACTGTGTTGTGTGTGTGTGTGTGTGTGTTGTGAGCGGAATGGAATGAGTGAGTGTTCTGTGAGTGTTTAGAGCGAGAGGGGGCCGTCCATCTCCTCTTTCCACAAGAGAGAGTGAGAGTGAGAGACGGAGAGATGTTTCTCTCCTTCTCCTTCTCTCTCTCTCTCTCTCTCTTTCCGATTCCAACCACCAGTACTAAAGCCGTCCCTCTCTCTCTCTTTTCAAAAGAGCGCTCGCGCTCTATTCGAGAAGAGAGAGAGAGAGAGAGAGAAGCTTTTGCACCGACCATCTTTTCGAAGCGACGGGTCCCGCCACGAAAAGAGAGACAGCCCCGTGTCCTCTCGGTCCGATCGGCCGATCCGATGGTGATCGACGTCCGTCCATTACTCATTTGTCAATTTGAATTGATGACCACATTTGTGTGTACAAGGACATAGGTCTATGCGCTTGTTTGCCTTTGAACAACGCGTGCTTTTCATGTGCATTTTCCCAGTTTTGGCAGATTGAGCGTTTTTTTTTAAATGTTCTTAAAAACAGACTGTACAAGTTTTAAATTTAATAATTTTATTCTCCTAAGCGTTTTTCTGTTTAGCGCTCCAAACTTGTCGATACAGCTAGACGTTTCTAGGCCAAGTTTGTGTTTAAAAATTTCAATGCGGAAGCAGAAAAAACTGAAGACTTTTGAAACACCTTCTAACTATGCATAATTTTCAATGTTTTGAATTTTCTTTTTTTTCACTGTTTGGCCTAAAAAATCTGTATAATTGTTCTATTTACAATTCATAGAATTAGCATTCCAAGTGTGCGCTTGTGCCTAAAAATTCCAGCCAATTATTTTCTCCCACCTGCGATACGGTCGACACTTCAAGCACTGAAATTGACGCAAAAATGCACATATTTTGTTTGGCCGCAGCCGCGGTTTTTCGAGTGAACTGCCGATAAAGTACCGAATTTCGATGGAAAATCCCACGGAAAATTGCATTTCTTGCCCGGAAAATTCGACAAAACTCGTTTTTTTGTCCTTTTTCACCCCGCAAAACTTTTGCCAATCAGAACCGAGCTCTAATCTCTGAACCGCTCGAGCTCTCGCCAGTTTCCGATCCGAAAAAGCTGTCCAATCAAACAAAGAGATGGATGGTGATGAAATATCCACGCAATTTCGCAATCCCCCTTCCTCTCTTTCTCTCTTCCGTTTCCTCTTTTTCTCTCGCTTTCCCTCCGCCGCCATGTGAAGAGACTATCGATTTGTGTGCCGCGGAAATTCACATGAAAATTTGCAAATTCTCGTCATTTCAGGAGGCGTTGTTGCTACGGAGAGCCCCGGGTAATTAGAGTATTCAATTTGGCATTTTTGGGCACAGCCGCCGCTGTATTCGAGTAGAAAAACGACGAGTGCGACAAAAATGGAGCCGCGAACGGATGGAGCCGAGTGCGGTGTCCAGGTTTGTGCGTAGTCTAGAAAATCCGGAATTTTTTAGGATTTTATCATTGCTATACTGATAGACTGATCATTTCGCCTTTTCCCATCATTTTTCTTTTTTTCAGGTGTTCTGCCGTATAAGACCTCTGAACAAGACCGAGGAGAAGAATGCGGACCGTTTTTTGCCGAAATTTCCGTCAGAAGACAGTATATCGTTGGGGGTAAGTGTACACACGGAAGACAGTCACTCCGAGTGTGTGTGTAATTAGACGAAGCGGGGACAGGTGTGTCAATTCTCGCGTTACACGCACAAATCGGCCCGAGAAAAGTACAATAGTGTGGCGGATTTTGAAGTTCTTCTCGTGAAAATCCAAATTTTTGCAGGGAAAAGTGTACGTGTTCGACAAAGTGTTCAAACCGAACACGACACAAGAGCAAGTGTACAAAGGGGCCGCCTATCACATCGTGCAGGATGTTTTGTCCGGCTACAACGGCACCGTGTTCGCCTACGGTCAGACGTCGTCCGGAAAGACGCACACGATGGAGGGAGTCATCGGCGACGGCAACCTTTCGGGCATCATCCCGCGCATCGTCGCCGACATCTTCAACCACATCTACAACATGGACCAGGACCTGCAGTTCCACATCAAAGTCTCCTACTACGAGATTTACAACGAGAAGATTCGCGATCTGTTGGACCCGGAAAAAGTGAATTTGTCGATTCACGAGGACAAAATGCGCGTTCCGTACGTGAAGGGCGCCACCGAGCGATTCGTCGGCAGTCCCGACGAAGTGCTGCAGGCGATCGAGGACGGAAAGTCGAACCGGATGGTCGCCGTCACCAGTATGTACCCCTCAACAATTCTAGTCTCCTAAACTGAAAAAAAGGCGGGAAATTCGATATTGCTATGTTTTTCCAAAAAAAACGTGGAAGTTGCAGATTTGGTGTGCATTTTAAGCTGAAAGAATTAGTTGATAAATGAGCACGGACCTGAAAATGCTCGATTTTCAGTGATTTCACTATCAAACTGTTCCGAAATTTCCAGTTGTGGAAAGCCATGAAAACATTAAGAACCAGAGAAAATTGCAAATTTGCAGACATGAACGAGCACTCCTCCCGCTCGCACTCGGTCTTTCTGATCACCGTCAAACAGGAGCATCAGACGACAAAAAAGCAGTTGACGGGCAAGTTGTACCTTGTCGATTTGGCCGGATCGGAGAAAGTGAGCAAGACGGGCGCGCAGGGAACCGTGCTAGAGGAGGCCAAAAACATTAACAAGTCGCTGACGGCGCTCGGAATCGTCATCTCGGCGCTGGCCGAAGGAACCAAGTCGCACGTGCCGTACCGTGACTCGAAACTGACGCGCATTCTGCAAGAGTCGCTCGGAGGAAACTCGCGGACTACGGTCATAATTTGCGCGTCGCCGTCGCACTTCAACGAGGCGGAGACCAAGTCGACGCTGCTGTTCGGACAGAGAGCCAAGACGATCAAGAATGTGGTGCAGGTGAACGAGGAGCTGACGGCCGAGGAGTGGAAGCGCCGATACGAGAAGGAGCGCGAAAAGGTACGCTTTTTTCGGTGTAATAGCCCTTTTGGACAAGAAAATTTTTTCAAGTGATTTTGTGTAAAATGAATGATTTTAGGTGACCCGCCTGTCAACCCTTCTCCAAGCAGCCGCCCTGGAACTCTCCCGCTGGAGAGCCGGCGAATCAGTGTCCGAATTGGAATGGATCAACCTGTCGGAGACGGCGCAGATGGCAGTCTCGGAAGTGTCGGGCGGTTCCACTCCACTTATGGAAAGATCGATCGCGCCCGCACCGCCGATGCTCACCTCCGGCAACGGACCGATCACGGACGAGGAGAAGAAGAAGTACGAGGAGGAGCGGGTAAAGCTGTACCAACAATTGGACGAGAAGGACGACGAGATCCAGAAGGTGTCGCAGGAGCTCGAGAAGCTCCGACAACAGGTGCTTCTGCAAGAGGAGGCACTGCAGACAATGCGCGAGAACGAGGAGATCATCCGCGAAGAGAACTCGCGCATTCAGAAAGAGGCCGACGACAAGCAGCAGGAGGGCAAGGAGATGATGACGGCGTTGGAGGAGATCGCCGTCAATCTGGACGTGCGGCAAGCCGAGTGCGAGAAGCTGAAGCGCGAGTTGGAGGTGGTGCAGGAAGACAACCAGAGCCTCGAGGACCGCATGAACCAGGCGACAAGCCTGCTCAACGCCCACCTCGACGAGTGCGGACCCAAGATCCGGCACTTCAAGGAGGGCATCTACAACATCGTGCGCGAGTTCAACGTCGCCGAGATCGCGTCGCAAAACGATCAGTTGCCCGATCACGACCTGCTGAATCACATTCGCATCGGCGTTTCGAAGCTTTTCTCCGAGTATTCGGCCGCCAAGGAGACGAGCAACGCCGCCGAGCAGGAAGCCGAAGTCAAGTTGGCCGCTGACGTGGCCAGAGTCGAGTCCGGACAGGTAAGATTTGGATGGAAAAGTGGGCAAACTTGCAGCTGTTCTTCTATTTTTCACTTTTCTAGATCACGAAATTAGTCAAAGCTCGAGTTTTTGTGAATAACGCGAAAGTCTAGCGACATTTGACTTTCCGACACTATGTTTTCAAAATCCACTGTTTCAGGTGCAAGATTCGGGTCGAATGAAGCAGTTGCTGGTGAAAGACCAGGCGGCGAAGGAAATCAAGCCGCTGACGGACCGCGTCAACATGGAGCTGACGACGTTGAAGAATCTGAAGAAGGAGTTCGTGCGAGTGCTGCTGGCACGGTGCCAAACGAACCAGGACGTCGAAGGCGCCGAGGACTCGCTGAGCGGTCCCGCCCAGAAGCAGAGAATCCAATTCCTGGAGAACAATTTGGACAAGTTGACCAAGGTTCACAAGCAGGTACGACAAAATTCCTAGATTTTCAGTAACAAAAAAAATCATCTTTCAGTTGGTGCGTGACAACGCGGATCTGCGCGTCGAACTGCCGAAGATGGAGGCGCGTCTGCGCGGGCGCGAGGACCGCATCAAAATGCTCGAGACGGCGCTGCGCGACTCAAAGCAGCGAAGTCAGGCGGAACGCAAAAAGTACCAGCAGGAGGTGGAGCGGATCAAGGAGGCGGTGCGGCAGCGCAACATGCGGAGGATGAACGCGCCGCAGATCGTGAAGCCGATCCGGCCGGGACAAGTGTACGGCGGACAGGCGACGCCCACGCAACAACAGCCCAACGGTACGAATCGGATGAGCATCTCGCAGCTCGTCGCCGAGATTTGAAAATGGAGGAGAGAGAATGGATTTCTACTGATTTTTACACATTTTTCTAAGATTTTCTGACAACTTTCTATTGTCGCATTAGAAATGAGGCAATCACGCTCTACCGTACGAGTTGTAGTCGTTAGTTTTCGTGAAAATCCGTATTTGCATGGAAGCACTATCAGAAATCCTGATTTTGATTTTAGCGTGTTTCCGTGGAAGAACAACGACAAAGTGTACGATAGAGCGCGATTTGCACATTTTCGGTGCAAAATTCGCCGTCTTTTCGAGAAAATTGAATTTGAAGTGTGAAAAAGTGGTGTGAAATCCCTGTGTCTCTTCTTCTCCTCTAACATTCTCATTTTCTATCGACTTATCCCAAATTTTCAGCGTGAGACCCCTCTTCCACCGGAATCTTCTCGATCGCAATGGACTTGGAGCAAAATTACGAAAAACAATTCCGATTTTCAGTTGATATTCCGCTTGCTTTGTGATACATTTTTCGCGTTTTCAAATCCATTTTTGCCTGTTTTCTTCTCTCGCTTTTCTTCCCCCCATCTAACTTAAGGTTTTGGTTGTGTGTGTGTGTGACCCGTCACTAAAAAAATGTGCGCCTTTAAATTATATATATATTGCTTGGCTCCCCCCTTTCTCCCGAACGCCTTCTGGTTTCGTTGTTTCAGTTTCAACTAATCACAAAAACCCCATCACGAGGTTCGTCGCCTGCGCCGCTCGTCTTTTTTCTGCATGTGCTCGCTTCCATTTCTTTTTTCTATCAATTTCAGCACAATTTTGTCACCTCCCGAAAAAAGCGTAATTTCGCCCGAAAAAATGATGTTATTTTGGCTTTCTTGTATTTCCCAGTAACTTTTGTGTGTTCCTCTTTTAATAAACGACTGCTGTTCTCTTTATTGAGCACTCACAACGCATGGTTTCCCTTTGAAAATGAGCTTAGCACATTCAACAACAAAACGAATAATTGGCGAATGGGTCTCAAAACGATCCGACTGTAGATACGTATTTATTGACTATTTACCCATTTTTTTTGAACCATGTTGTCGCCTTTTTTGGACCAAAAGCCCTCGCGAACAAAACAACCAAAAATTTGTATTGTATAAACCGTTTTTTGAGCGCTTTTCCGAAAATTTTCCAGAATTGGTTCAAAACCAATTTTTTCACTATTTTAAACGTTCATTGATAATTTCCCGGGTTTTATCCGATATTTAGGTTAAAAAACTCAACTTTTCGCTCGAAAATGGTCGCCTGGAGAGCCGCTGGACTCAACTACGTTCGCTTCTCGCAAATCGCCGCCCAGGTCACTCGTCAGTGCGCCAAGGTAGGCAAAAGCGCTCCAGCGCCAAAGTTTTAGCCTAGTTTTTCTTAGTTTCAGCTTTCTAGGCCATGCAAGATTGTAAATCTGGAAGAGTACAATACGAAAATGTTTTCAGGGAAGCGCCACCGCGAAGAAGACTCCGGCCACTCTGAAGACTTCGATCTGGGAGAACGGAAAGGCCGTCGGAAAGAAGGAATAAACGTTTCCGTTTCGTTTCTCGAAAATCCCCATTTCTGAATAGAAAAGCCATTTTTTTGTATGTCACTGCGCAGTTTTAACTCTCAATAAATTTTTAGATCTGTTTTTTGCCGTAAAGTTGATATTTCGTGAACTTTTCACCGAAGATAGACGTTTTTTTTTTTTCGCATTTAAAACAAACAACCAAAGAATGGGTTTGGTTATATCACTTGTTGCGCCGTTTTTGTCTGAAAATGTAGGTTCTTGTTGAATACGCGGCTTTAAGCGGGGAATTTTTACGGGAAAACTTAAAGCAGGGAATTTTTGAGCAGAATTTCAATGGATTTTTTTTTTGAGCAGAATTCCGATGGATCAACGATGGATCAACGAGAAGTTCCGTTCTTCCGATGGATCAACAACTTCATGTCCTCGTGACTATCCCTGAAAATTCCTGGACATTTTCGTTACTTTCTTTGTCAGAAAAGAGACTGTAAACAAAAGGAAAGGGACTCACAATACTGGGGAATGTGAATCACCTATTCCTCCGTCCGTCCGTAGACCGACATCTTAAAGAGGACAATAATGAGGGAAGAGAACAGCGCCACAAACTTGATCTACCGTGTAGTCAATGGAAAATTATTGATTGATATTCTAAAACCTGCTTTTTGTGCTTTTTTGCGAACATTATGAAATTGAAACTGAAATCCCACATCCAAACCTGTTTTTTTTCCAGGCAAAGCTCGAGAAATGAGCGTCTTGCTCACATTTCTGTTGAGAATTGCCGCCGAGGCAAACGGGACCCGGATACAGTGGGCACACCACAACACCCACGCCGTGTGTCCGACCTCGATTATGACTCGCCTGCGCCGGCTCGCAGAGGCTTCGACACGCCACCGTCTCCACAGTCGCCGCCATCAAGACCAAGCTGCGGGAGGACACCGTCGCCGCTCGCCCCAGCACTCACAAACAATTCGCTGCGGTCGACGGCGACGGTGTACAATCTGAGGGATCTTGTTCGACCAACTCCGCTCAATGTCGGAGTCCCGAACAGGACGAACCGGAAGAGGGTAAGCAATGCCGATACCGGAATTTCGAGCTGAAATTTTTGTTTTTTTAGAAGAGAACCCGATGCTCGGCGCCAGCGCCCGGTCGGCAGCAGATCGTGTTCGGGAACCTTGAGTTCCAAATCGATCCGTCGGACGACGAGTTCCGAGCACGAATCGGCGACATACTGGGCCGACTTGGGTAAGATTTCATGATTTCAAGCGCCAAAAACTGACTAAACACTCATTATTTATAGGATCGATTTGGATTGGGACGCGGCAACGTTCCCGAACGCCTCGCGGGGACGGCAACACCCGATCTCTCCAATCTTCTGGACCATCGTGGAGGTTCCGAAAGCAGTGGCGGAGGAGATCGGGCGGGCCGTCGCAGAACACCTGGACAGCTTCAATCAGCTGGAGTACGGCAATAACGTAGAGGTTTGTTTATTTTTTTCGAAAAGAGAATGTCAGTTTTTTTGACCACGAAGCTTTGCAGAAGTACGTCATTGTCGAGCTCCACGACACAAAGGAATCGCGGACCAGGGACGCATTTCTGCACGCCGCCGCCAGCAACTTCAGGATGATGTACCGTCACGACCGAAACTGCTCCGTCACCGTCTGCCACAAACATCTACTGGTGACGAGAGACGGTTCAGTCCTCGAGAGGCTGTCCGTGAAGGACATCAAGGACAAGTTCGCGGCCAACTTCGATGCGATCATGCGGAGCATCCGCCCAACCCAGAGGTCAGGTGTCAAAATGCTCCTCCAATGAGACGATTCGCCTCGCTATTTTTTCATTCTGGAATATATTGATTTTTGAAAGTTTTATCGTTTAATGAATGTTTTATGAGTCAGACTCCGTACTCATCGCATTCTTACGTTGAAAGCTCATGGCACCGCAACGCAAAAAGAACACGAAAAATTATAAGGAAACCGGAAAAAACGAAAGTTACTTCTGAAATTAATGCGATTGAATTGAAAGAGATTCGAGATAGACAACAACTGTTTTCAAGAAAAAAAAGAGATGAAATATCGAATTTGACGACGCGTTTGTTCAATATCTGGCGGAAATCGAGTGGAAAAGTGATCGAAATGAACATAAAAGTAAATATTTGGAATTTTTGGGTCCAAATTTAAATGCGGGAGAAGTCAGAAAATAAAAGAGAATCGGGAATATCGAGTCACCGATTCTTCGGTCCTCAAGTTTTCGGAAAACAAGTTAGTGAAAAAAAAATTGAAAAGAGTGAAGCGAAAATCGAAAGATGCCGGGTGGAGGTCGAAGACTCTTTGGAAATGCGCCTTTAAAAAGACCTACTGTAGAAGCTGGCAATTGCAAACTTATTGAACACTTTTTCAGCGCAAATTCACAATTCTATTTGCATTTGTTAATTTTTTCCAGAAAATCCGTTCAAACGGCATCAATTTTCATCAAATGCTTGATAACTACAGCCAACTAACACGAAATGTGAGTCAATTTCCTCGTAAAATGTATCTCACGGTCTCCAGAGCTGACAATATGGGCGTGGCCTCGGCCAAATGGCGTTTTCATGAATTGAGCAGATTTTCTCTGATTTTTGTGGTCAAAGGCGATGAAAAATGATTGTTCGACATGAAAACACACTAATTCTCAGAATTAATGACGTTTTGGCGCATTTTTCGCGGACTTTGCTTTTTCGCCTTCGCCGCCGATAGCCGCCGATCGTTGCCTCAAAACCGCACTTCTCATTTTGCGCTTTCTTGACCGTTTTCAGACAGAATTGGTTTTGAGAATGATAAATCACGTAAATACAAGCATTTTGAGCGCTCGAACCGCGAAGACTACCGAAAAGCAACTGAAATTCACGCAGTTTTAACCAAAAACCTTCAAACGGATAAATGTGATTTGCGGCTAGACCAAATTTAACGTTCTTGCTCTTTAAAAAATTCCTAATAGCCTATACAATCGGTCTATCGAGAGACAAAGAGAAATTATCAGTTTTTCGTGGCTAATCTGGCAAAAAACACAAATTTTGCTGTTAAAATTTGAATTTCGCGTATCGCTCTATTGGACGGGGCGCACTTGCGCCCATTGTCAGCTCTGCAGGCCGTATATCTGTGCAGATTTTGTGGCATTTTGAACATTTAAAACTTTTTAGTTATTCCCAAAATTCCGACGAAGTTTCGCGTATTCTGTTGGGTCCTTCCCAGAAAACTCGCACCAACACTAAGAATTTCGAGTCTCGTGACGACGAAATTTAGGCCCAGGCGCCAGGAGCAAATCCGGTGCCGAAGAATCTAATGTTCCGGCGTTCCGGATATTCATCCGCCCAACGAAACCGTTAAAAACGAAACAAAATGGGTTTTTCCCCTACTTTTTGGTTTTAGGCGACAAAATTGGGGGACAGTTCGAGGTACGACACTCCAGATGACTTTTTTCACTGAAATTAAGCTTCTCATCCGTTTACACGTCATCAATTTGCATCAACTTTCTTCAGGCACATAATCGAATTGCACTGTACGTCTCCACCGAATCGGCGGTGAGAGAATTGATCGAGAAATTGTTGGCGAACCGAAAAACCGACAGACTCATTCATCAGCGGTAGCCGACTAACAGAATGACTATGGAAAAGCCCAAAAGTTCCACTGAATAAGCGTCTTGGTGAGTCGACTGTTCTGGTACATATCTCTCTGCAGAAATTTTCAATATTCGTGCAATCAATCGAGGAGAAGGCATGCTTCTGAAGTGAGCAGAGTGGATCACAAGAAAGTCTGCTGAAAAAAAAGCTTCCCTGGATCTCGATCGATGAAGGCAGTTCATCCATCCGTGACGCACGTCACATATCGAGTAGACCTAACAGACTACACACTCATAATCCTAACAGACTACACATTCATAATCCTAACAGACTACACATTCATAATCCTAACAGACTACACACAGAAACGGAGAGAAAGGGCCGTTTTGATCTACTCGATATGTGAGGAGTAAGTATAAAAGGGCCCCCGTGGGAAAGAATAGCCATTCATTCGGACATACCGACTTGGCGGACGGTCGGATCGTCTCGTTCTGCCCGCGTTTTGGGCGGGCGGACTTTCCAGACCCTCTGCTAATCGATATCGATCCGATATTTTTCCACCTGTTCTTTCTCCCCTTTCTCTCCGTTACTTCATTTTCTCTTTCATATGTCAAGTCCATACGGAAGTGAAGTGCACTCTATTCCGAAGCTATTTCAGCTGTGATCCCTGTAAAGTTCCTTTCTTATCCGACAAAAGTTGCATAAATTTCATTTTGCTTCTAAATGCTCACAGGATATCACATTTGAGAGAGTTTCTAAAAAAAATTGCGCTGAACTCTCGGATGCCTCTATATGTAGTAGAAACAAACCGTCCTGTTATTCCTATGTATTTTATGACACTAAGTTTTCAAAATCCCCTGTTTCAGGTGCAAGATTCGGGTCGAATGAAGCAGTTGCTGGTGAAAGACCAGGCGGCGAAGGAAATCAAGCCGCTGACGGACCGCGTCAACATGGAGCTGACGACGTTGAAGAATCTGACGACGTTGAAGGATCTTCGGAAGGTGAAGAGGCCTCAAGAAACCTCCCGCTCTTGATGCAAGCAGTGACTGTCGCTTTTCGAAGTGTCAGTCACTAGGATCTGATAGAGTAGGAGGGAGGCGCATTCCGCCGAGCACTTTGTGAGTTTGCAAGCAGAATTAGAACCATAACAATTGAATCTTTCAGACGTGCGCATCCGAAAAAATGTGACTTTATGTGACTACAATAGCTTAGAAGAGGTGTATTCTTGGGGAGTATCCGTCTGTACGTCCTTCTCTGAGTAGGGCCACAGCGGTGATCTTCGTGACGTGATTTGCCCCGTCACGGAGGAAAAATCACCGCCCCCACCTTACACGTGGCGTGGTTGACCCCCTTCTCTACGGGGCGGCGGCTCTGCGGACCGTGGGTACTTGATGCGGACTTGCACGGTCCTTACGGATCAGATCCCTTCAAGTGACCCTAACGATAACTTCTTGAAGGAAGCCTGAGATGAGAGGGATGTGGGCAGACAGAGACGGGCACTCTTTGGGGTTAACCTCTTGCGCGCATGACTTACATGTTAGAACGAGGATATTCGGAAGGCGAAGAGGCCTCAAGAAACCTCTTACTCTTGATGCAAGCAGTGACTGTCGCTTTTCGAAGTGTCAGTCATTAGGATCTGATAGAGTAGGAGGGAGGCGCTTAGCTTAGAAGAGGTGTATTCTTCGGGAGTATCCGTCTGTACGTCCTTCTCTGAGTAGGGCCACAGCGGTGACCTTCGTGACGTGATTTGCCCCGTCACGGAGGAAAAATCACCGCCCCCACCTTACACGTGGCGTGGTTGACCCCCTTCTCTACGGGGCGGCGGCTCTGCGGACCGTGGGTACTTGATGCGGACTTGCACGGTCCTTACGGATCAGATCCCTTCAAGTGACCCTAACGATAACTTCTTGAAGGAAGCCTGAGATGAGAGGGATGTGGGCAGACAGAGACGGGCACTCTTTGGGGTTAACCTCTTGCGCGCATGACTTACATGTTAGAACGAGGATATTCGGAAGGCGAAGAGGCCTCAAGAAACCTCCCGCTCTTGATGCAAGCAGTGACTGTCGCTTTTCGAAGTGTCAGTCACTAGGATCTGATAGAGTAGGAGGGAGGCGCATTCCGCCGAGCACTTTGTGAGTTTGCAAGCAGAATTAGAACCATAACAATTGAATGTTTCAGACGTGCGCATCCGAAAACAAATCGGAATCGTCATCTCGGCGCTGGCCGAAGGAACCAAGTCGCACGTGCCGTACCGTGACTCGAAACTGACGCGCATTCTTCAAGAGTCGCTCGGAGGAAACTCGCGGACTACGGTCATAATTTGCGCGTCGCCGTCGCACTTCAACGAGGCGGAGACCAAGTCGACGCTGCTTTTCGGACAGAGAGCCAAGACGATCAAGAATGTGGTGCAGGTGAACGAGGTGCTGACGGCCGAGGAGTGGATGCGCCGATACGAGAAGGAGCGCGAGAAGGTACGCTTTTTTTTAAAATGTAATTGCCCTTTTGGACAAGAAAATTTTTTCAAGTGATTTTGTGTAAAATGAATGATTTTAGGTGACCCGCCTGTCAACCCTCCTCCAAACAGCCGCCCTGGAACTCTCACGCTGGAGAGCCGGCGAATCATTGTCCGAATTGGAATGGATCAACCTGTCGGAGACGGCGCAGATGGCAGTCTCGGAAGTGTCGGGCGGTTCCACTCCACTTATGGAAAGAAAGAAGCCGCTGACGGACCGCGTCAACATGGAGCTGACGATGTTGAAGAATCTGACGACGTTGAAGGATCTTCGGAAGGCGAAGAGGCCTCAAGAAACCTCCCGCTCTTGATGCAAGCAGTGACTGTCGCTTTTCGAAGTGTCAGTCACTAGGATCTGATAGAGTAGGAGGGAGGCGCATTCCGCCGAGCACTTTGTGAGTTTACGCTTTTTTTAAAATGTAATTGCCCTTTTTGGACAAGAAAAATTTTTTTCAAGTGATTTTTGTGTAAAATGAATGATTTTTAGGTGACCCGCCTGTCAACCCTCCTCCAAACAGCCGCCCTGGAACTCTCACGCTGGAGAGCCGGCGAATCATTGTCCGAATTGGAATGGATCAACCTGTCGGAGACGGCGCAGATGGCAGTCTCGGAAGTGTCGGGCGGTTCCACTCCACTTATGGAAAGAAAGAAGCCGCTGACGGACCGCGTCAACATGGAGCTGACGATGTTGAATAATCTGACGACGTTGAAGGATCTTCGGAAGGCGAAGAGGCCTCAAGAAACCTCCCGCTCTTGATGCAAGCAGTGACTGTCGCTTTTCGAAGTGTCAGTCACTAGGATCTGATAGAGTAGGAGGGAGGCGCATTCCGCCGAGCACTTTGTGAGTTTACGCTTTTTTTAAATGTAATTGCCCTTTTGGACAAGAAAAATTTTTTTCAAGTGATTTTTGTGTAAAATGAATGATTTTTAGGTGACCCGCCTGTCAACCCTCCTCCAAACAGCCGCCCTGGAACTCTCACGCTGGAGAGCCGGCGAATCATTGTCCGAATTGGAATGGATCAACCTGTCGGAGACGGCGCAGATGGCAGTCTCGGAAGTGTCGGGCGGTTCCACTCCACTTATGGAAAGAAAGAATCCGCTGACGGACCGCGTCAACATGGAGCTGACGATGTTGAAGAATCTGACGACGTTGAAGGATCTTCGGAAGGCGAAGAGGCCTCAAGAAACCTCCCGCTCTTGATGCAAGCAGTGACTGTCGCTTTTCGAAGTGTCAGTCACTAGGATCTGATAGAGTAGGAGGGAGGCGCATTCCGCCGAGCACTTTGTGAGTTTACGCTTTTTTTAATGTAATTGCCCTTTTGGACAAGAAAAATTTTTTTCAAGTGATTTTTGTGTAAAATGAATGATTTTTAGGTGACCCGCCTGTCAACCCTCCTCCAAACAGCCGCCCTGGAACTCTCACGCTGGAGAGCCGGCGAATCATTGTCCGAATTGGAATGGATCAACCTGTCGGAGACGGCGCAGATGGCAGTCTCGGAAGTGTCGGGCGGTTCCACTCCACTTATGGAAAGAAAGAAGCCGCTGACGGACCGCGTCAACATGGAGCTGACGATGTTGAATAATCTGACGACGTTGAAGGATCTTTGGAAGGCGAAGAGGCCTCAAGAAACCTCCCGCTCTTGATGCAAGCAGTGACTGTCGCTTTTCGAAGTGTCAGTCACTAGGATCTGATAGAGTAGGAGGGAGGCGCATTCCGCCGAGCACTTTGTGAGTTTACGCTTTTTTTTTAATGTAATTGCCCTTTTGGACAAGAAAATTTTTTCAAGTGATTTTGTGTAAAATGAATGATTTTAGGTGACCCGCCTGTCAACCCTCCTCCAAACAGCCGCCCTGGAACTCTCACGCTGGAGAGCCGGCGAATCATTGTCCGAATTGGAATGGATCAACCTGTCGGAGACGGCGCAGATGGCAGTCTCGGAAGTGTCGGGCGGTTCCACTCCACTTATGGAAAGAAAGAATCCGCTGACGGACCGCGTCAACATGGAGCTGACGATGTTGAAGAATCTGACGACGTTGAAGGATCTTCGGAAGGCGAAGAGGCCTCAAGAAACCTCCCGCTCTTGATGCAAGCAGTGACTGTCGCTTTTCGAAGTGTCAGTCACTAGGATCTGATAGAGTAGGAGGGAGGCGCATTCCGCCGAGCACTTTGTGAGTTTACGCTTTTTTTAAATGTAATTGCCCTTTTGGACAAGAAAAATTTTTTTCAAGTGATTTTTGTGTAAAATGAATGATTTTTAGGTGACCCGCCTGTCAACCCTCCTCCAAACAGCCGCCCTGGAACTCTCACGCTGGAGAGCCGGCGAATCATTGTCCGAATTGGAATGGATCAACCTGTCGGAGACAGCGCAGATGGCAGTCTCGGAAGTGTCGGGCGGTTCCACTCCACTTATGGAAAGAAAGAATCCGCTGACGGACCGCGTCAACATGGAGCTGACGATGTTGAAGAATCTGACGACGTTGAAGGATCTTCGGAAGGCGAAGAGGCCTCAAGAAACCTCCCGCTCTTGATGCAAGCAGTGACTGTCGCTTTTCGAAGTGTCAGTCACTAGGATCTGATAGAGTAGGAGGGAGGCGCATTCCGCCGAGCACTTTGTGAGTTTACGCTTTTTTTAAATGTAATTGCCCTTTTGGACAAGAAAAATTTTTTTCAAGTGATTTTTGTGTAAAATGAATGATTTTTAGGTGACCCGCCTGTCAACCCTCCTCCAAACAGCCGCCCTGGAACTCTCACGCTGGAGAGCCGGCGAATCATTGTCCGAATTGGAATGGATCAACCTGTCGGAGACGGCGCAGATGGCAGTCTCGGAAGTGTCGGGCGGTTCCACTCCACTTATGGAAAGAAAGAATCCGCTGACGGACCGCGTCAACATGGAGCTGACGATGTTGAATAATCTGACGACGTTGAAGGATCTTTGGAAGGCGAAGAGGCCTCAAGAAACCTCCCGCTCTTGATGCAAGCAGTGACTGTCGCTTTTCGAAGTGTCAGTCACTAGGATCTGATAGAGTAGGAGGGAGGCGCATTCCGCCGAGCACTTTGTGAGTTTACGCTTTTTTTAATGTAATTGCCCTTTTTGGACAAGAAAAAATTTTTTTCAAGTGATTTTTGTGTAAAATGAATGATTTTAGGTGACCCGCCTGTCAACCCTCCTCCAAACAGCCGCCCTGGAACTCTCACGCTGGAGAGCCGGCGAATCATTGTCCGAATTGGAATGGATCAACCTGTCGGAGACGGCGCAGATGGCAGTCTCGGAAGTGTCGGGCGGTTCCACTCCACTTATGGAAAGAAAGAATCCGCTGACGGACCGCGTCAACATGGAGCTGACGATGTTGAAGAATCTGACGACGTTGAAGGATCTTCGGAAGGCGAAGAGGCCTCAAGAAACCTCCCGCTCTTGATGCAAGCAGTGACTGTCGCTTTTCGAAGTGTCAGTCACTAGGATCTGATAGAGTAGGAGGGAGGCGCATTCCGCCGAGCACTTTGTGAGTTTACGCTTTTTTTAATGTAATTGCCCTTTTGGACAAGAAAAAATTTTTTTCAAGTGATTTTTGTGTAAAATGAATGATTTTTAGGTGACCCGCCTGTCAACCCTCCTCCAAACAGCCGCCCTGGAACTCTCACGCTGGAGAGCCGGCGAATCATTGTCCGAATTGGAATGGATCAACCTGTCGGAGACGGCGCAGATGGCAGTCTCGGAAGTGTCGGGCGGTTCCACTCCACTTATGGAAAGAAAGAATCCGCTGACGGACCGCGTCAACATGGAGCTGACGATGTTGAATAATCTGACGACGTTGAAGGATCTTCGGAAGGCGAAGAGGCCTCAAGAAACCTCCCGCTCTTGATGCAAGCAGTGACTGTCGCTTTTCGAAGTGTCAGTCACTAGGATCTGATAGAGTAGGAGGGAGGCGCATTCCGCCGAGCACTTTGTGAGTTTACGCTTTTTTTAAATGTAATTGCCCTTTTGGACAAGAAAAATTTTTTTCAAGTGATTTTTGTGTAAAATGAATGATTTTTAGGTGACCCGCCTGTCAACCCTCCTCCAAACAGCCGCCCTGGAACTCTCACGCTGGAGAGCCGGCGAATCATTGTCCGAATTGGAATGGATCAACCTGTCGGAGACAGCGCAGATGGCAGTCTCGGAAGTGTCGGGCGGTTCCACTCCACTTATGGAAAGAAAGAATCCGCTGACGGACCGCGTCAACATGGAGCTGACGATGTTGAAGAATCTGACGACGTTGAAGGATCTTCGGAAGGCGAAGAGGCCTCAAGAAACCTCCCGCTCTTGATGCAAGCAGTGACTGTCGCTTTTCGAAGTGTCAGTCACTAGGATCTGATAGAGTAGGAGGGAGGCGCATTCCGCCGAGCACTTTGTGAGTTTACGCTTTTTTTAATGTAATTGCCCTTTTTGGACAAGAAAAATTTTTTTCAAGTGATTTTTGTGTAAAATGAATGATTTTTAGGTGACCCGCCTGTCAACCCTCCTCCAAACAGTCGCCCTGGAACTCTCACGCTGGAGAGCCGGCGAATCATTGTCCGAATTGGAATGGATCAACCTGTCGGAGACGGCGCAGATGGCAGTCTCGGAAGTGTCGGGCGGTTCCACTCCACTTATGGAAAGAAAGAATCCGCTGACGGACCGCGTCAACATGGAGCTGACGATGTTGAATAATCTGACGACGTTGAAGGATCTTCGGAAGGCGAAGAGGCCTCAAGAAACCTCCCGCTCTTGATGCAAGCAGTGACTGTCGCTTTTCGAAGTGTCAGTCACTAGGATCTGATAGAGTAGGAGGGAGGCGCATTCCGCCGAGCACTTTGTGAGTTTACGCTTTTTTTAAATGTAATTGCCCTTTTTGGACAAGAAAAATTTTTTTCAAGTGATTTTTGTGTAAAATGAATGATTTTTAGGTGACCCGCCTGTCAACCCTCCTCCAAACAGCCGCCCTGGAACTCTCACGCTGGAGAGCCGGCGAATCATTGTCCGAATTGGAATGGATCAACCTGTCGGAGACGGCGCAGATGGCAGTCTCGGAAGTGTCGGGCGGTTCCACTCCACTTATGGAAAGAAAGAATCCGCTGACGGACCGCGTCAACATGGAGCTGACGATGTTGAATAATCTGACGACGTTGAAGGATCTTCGGAAGGCGAAGAGGCCTCAAGAAACCTCCCGCTCTTGATGCAAGCAGTGACTGTCGCTTTTCGAAGTGTCAGTCACTAGGATCTGATAGAGTAGGAGGGAGGCGCATTCCGCCGAGCACTTTGTGAGTTTACGCTTTTTTTTTAAATGTAATTGCCCTTTTGGACAAGAAAATTTTTTCAAGTGATTTTGTGTAAAATGAATGATTTTAGGTGACCCGCCTGTCAACCCTCCTCCAAACAGTCGCCCTGGAACTCTCACGCTGGAGAGCCGGCGAATCATTGTCCGAATTGGAATGGATCAACCTGTCGGAGACAGCGCAGATGGCAGTCTCGGAAGTGTCGGGCGGTTCCACTCCACTTATGGAAAGAAAGAATCCGCTGACGGACCGCGTCAACATGGAGCTGACGATGTTGAAGAATCTGACGACGTTGAAGGATCTTCGGAAGGTGAAGAGGCCTCAAGAAACCTCCCGCTCTTGATGCAAGCAGTGACTGTCGCTTTTCGAAGTGTCAGTCACTAGGATCTGATAGAGTAGGAGGGAGGCGCATTCCGCCGAGCACTTTGTGAGTTTACGCTTTTTTTAAATGTAATTGCCCTTTTGGACAAGAAAAATTTTTTTCAAGTGATTTTTGTGTAAAATGAATGATTTTTAGGTGACCCGCCTGTCAACCCTCCTCCAAACAGCCGCCCTGGAACTCTCACGCTGGAGAGCCGGCGAATCATTGTCCGAATTGGAATGGATCAACCTGTCGGAGACAGCGCAGATGGCAGTCTCGGAAGTGTCGGGCGGTTCCACTCCACTTATGGAAAGAAAGAATCCGCTGACGGACCGCGTCAACATGGAGCTGACGATGTTGAAGAATCTGACGACGTTGAAGGATCTTCGGAAGGCGAAGAGGCCTCAAGAAACCTCCCGCTCTTGATGCAAGCAGTGACTGTCGCTTTTTCGAAGTGTCAGTCACTAGGATCTGATAGAGTAGGAGGGAGGCGCATTCCGCCGAGCACTTTGTGAGTTTACGCTTTTTTTAATGTAATTGCCCTTTTGGACAAGAAAAATTTTTTTCAAGTGATTTTTGTGTAAAATGAATGATTTTTAGGTGACCCGCCTGTCAACCCTCCTCCAAACAGCCGCCCTGGAACTCTCACGCTGGAGAGCCGGCGAATCATTGTCCGAATTGGAATGGATCAACCTGTCGGAGACGGCGCAGATGGCAGTCTCGGAAGTGTCGGGCGGTTCCACTCCACTTATGGAAAGAAAGAATCCGCTGACGGACCGCGTCAACATGGAGCTGACGATGTTGAAGAATCTGACGACGTTGAAGGATCTTCGGAAGGCGAAGAGGCCTCAAGAAACCTCCCGCTCTTGATGCAAGCAGTGACTGTCGCTTTTCGAAGTGTCAGTCACTAGGATCTGATAGAGTAGGAGGGAGGCGCATTCCGCCGAGCACTTTGTGAGTTTACGCTTTTTTTAATGTAATTGCCCTTTTTGGACAAGAAAAATTTTTTTCAAGTGATTTTTGTGTAAAAATGAATGATTTTTAGGTGACCCGCCTGTCAACCCTCCTCCAAACAGCCGCCCTGGAACTCTCACGCTGGAGAGCCGGCGAATCATTGTCCGAATTGGAATGGATCAACCTGTCGGAGACAGCGCAGATGGCAGTCTCGGAAGTGTCGGGCGGTTCCACTCCACTTATGGAAAGAAAGAATCCGCTGACGGACCGCGTCAACATGGAGCTGACGATGTTGAAGAATCTGACGACGTTGAAGGATCTTCGGAAGGCGAAGAGGCCTCAAGAAACCTCCCGCTCTTGATGCAAGCAGTGACTGTCGCTTTTCGAAGTGTCAGTCACTAGGATCTGATAGAGTAGGAGGGAGGCGCATTCCGCCGAGCACTTTGTGAGTTTACGCTTTTTTTAAATGTAATTGCCCTTTTGGACAAGAAAAATTTTTTTCAAGTGATTTTTGTGTAAAATGAATGATTTTTAGGTGACCCGCCTGTCAACCCTCCTCCAAACAGCCGCCCTGGAACTCTCACGCTGGAGAGCCGGCGAATCATTGTCCGAATTGGAATGGATCAACCTGTCGGAGACAGCGCAGATGGCAGTCTCGGAAGTGTCGGGCGGTTCCACTCCACTTATGGAAAGAAAGAATCCGCTGACGGACCGCGTCAACATGGAGCTGACGATGTTGAAGAATCTGACGAAGTTGAAGGATCTTCGGAAGGCGAAGAGGCCTCAAGAAACCTCCCGCTCTTGATGCAAGCAGTGACTGTCGCTTTTCGAAGTGTCAGTCACTAGGATCTGATAGAGTAGGAGGGAGGCGCATTCCGCCGAGCACTTTGTGAGTTTACGCTTTTTTTAATGTAATTGCCCTTTTTGGACAAGAAAAATTTTTTTCAAGTGATTTTTGTGTAAAATGAATGATTTTTAGGTGACCCGCCTGTCAACCCTCCTCCAAACAGCCGCCCTGGAACTCTCACGCTGGAGAGCCGGCGAATCATTGTCCGAATTGGAATGGATCAACCTGTCGGAGACAGCGCAGATGGCAGTCTCGGAAGTGTCGGGCGGTTCCACTCCACTTATGGAAAGAAAGAATCCGCTGACGGACCGCGTCAACATGGAGCTGACGATGTTGAAGAATCTGACGACGTTGAAGGATCTTCGGAAGGCGAAGAGGCCTCAAGAAACCTCCCGCTCTTGATGCAAGCAGTGACTGTCGCTTTTCGAAGTGTCAGTCACTAGGATCTGATAGAGTAGGAGGGAGGCGCATTCCGCCGAGCACTTTGTGAGTTTACGCTTTTTTTAAATGTAATTGCCCTTTTTGGACAAGAAAAATTTTTTTCAAGTGATTTTTGTGTAAAATGAATGATTTTAGGTGACCCGCCTGTCAACCCTCCTCCAAACAGCCGCCCTGGAACTCTCACGCTGGAGAGCCGGCGAATCATTGTCCGAATTGGAATGGATCAACCTGTCGGAGACGGCGCAGATGGCAGTCTCGGAAGTGTCGGGCGGTTCCACTCCACTTATGGAAAGAAAGAATCCGCTGACGGACCGCGTCAACATGGAGCTGACGATGTTGAAGAATCTGACGACGTTGAAGGATCTTCGGAAGGCGAAGAGGCCTCAAGAAACCTCCCGCTCTTGATGCAAGCAGTGACTGTCGCTTTTCGAAGTGTCAGTCACTAGGATCTGATAGAGTAGGAGGGAGGCGCATTCCGCCGAGCACTTTGTGAGTTTACGCTTTTTTTAATGTAATTGCCCTTTTGGACAAGAAAAATTTTTTTCAAGTGATTTTTGTGTAAAATGAATGATTTTTAGGTGACCCGCCTGTCAACCCTCCTCCAAACAGCCGCCCTGGAACTCTCACGCTGGAGAGCCGGCGAATCATTGTCCGAATTGGAATGGATCAACCTGTCGGAGACAGCGCAGATGGCAGTCTCGGAAGTGTCGGGCGGTTCCACTCCACTTATGGAAAGAAAGAATCCGCTGACGGACCGCGTCAACATGGAGCTGACGATGTTGAAGAATCTGACGACGTTGAAGGATCTTCGGAAGGCGAAGAGGCCTCAAGAAACCTCCCGCTCTTGATGCAAGCAGTGACTGTCGCTTTTCGAAGTGTCAGTCACTAGGATCTGATAGAGTAGGAGGGAGGCGCATTCCGCCGAGCACTTTGTGAGTTTACGCTTTTTTTAAATGTAATTGCCCTTTTTGGACAAGAAAAATTTTTTTCAAGTGATTTTTGTGTAAAATGAATGATTTTTAGGTGACCCGCCTGTCAACCCTCCTCCAAACAGCCGCCCTGGAACTCTCACGCTGGAGAGCCGGCGAATCATTGTCCGAATTGGAATGGATCAACCTGTCGGAGACGGCGCAGATGGCAGTCTCGGAAGTGTCGGGCGGTTCCACTCCACTTATGGAAAGAAAGAATCCGCTGACGGACCGCGTCAACATGGAGCTGACGATGTTGAAGAATCTGACGAAGTTGAAGGATCTTCGGAAGGCGAAGAGGCCTCAAGAAACCTCCCGCTCTTGATGCAAGCAGTGACTGTCGCTTTTCGAAGTGTCAGTCACTAGGATCTGATAGAGTAGGAGGGAGGCGCATTCCGCCGAGCACTTTGTGAGTTTACGCTTTTTTTTTAAATGTAATTGCCCTTTTGGACAAGAAAATTTTTTCAAGTGATTTTGTGTAAAATGAATGATTTTAGGTGACCCGCCTGTCAACCCTCCTCCAAACAGTCGCCCTGGAACTCTCACGCTGGAGAGCCGGCGAATCATTGTCCGAATTGGAATGGATCAACCTGTCGGAGACGGCGCAGATGGCAGTCTCGGAAGTGTCGGGCGGTTCCACTCCACTTATGGAAAGAAAGAATCCGCTGACGGACCGCGTCAACATGGAGCTGACGATGTTGAAGAATCTGACGACGTTGAAGGATCTTCGGAAGGCGAAGAGGCCTCAAGAAACCTCCCGCTCTTGATGCAAGCAGTGACTGTCGCTTTTCGAAGTGTCAGTCACTAGGATCTGATAGAGTAGGAGGGAGGCGCATTCCGCCGAGCACTTTGTGAGTTTACGCTTTTTTTAAAATGTAATTGCCCTTTTGGACAAGAAAATTTTTTCAAGTGATTTTGTGTAAAATGAATGATTTTAGGTGACCCGCCTGTCAACCCTCCTCCAAACAGCCGCCCTGGAACTCTCACGCTGGAGAGCCGGCGAATCATTGTCCGAATTGGAATGGATCAACCTGTCGGAGACGGCGCAGATGGCAGTCTCGGAAGTGTCGGGCGGTTCCACTCCACTTATGGAAAGAAAGAATCCGCTGACGGACCGCGTCAACATGGAGCTGACGATGTTGAAGAATCTGACGACGTTGAAGGATCTTCGGAAGGTGAAGAGGCCTCAAGAAACCTCCCGCTCTTGATGCAAGCAGTGACTGTCGCTTTTCGAAGTGTCAGTCACTAGGATCTGATAGAGTAGGAGGGAGGCGCATTCCGCCGAGCACTTTGTGAGTTTACGCTTTTTTTAAATGTAATTGCCCTTTTTGGACAAGAAAAATTTTTTTCAAGTGATTTTTGTGTAAAATGAATGATTTTTAGGTGACCCGCCTGTCAACCCTCCTCCAAACAGTCGCCCTGGAACTCTCACGCTGGAGAGCCGGCGAATCATTGTCCGAATTGGAATGGATCAACCTGTCGGAGACGGCGCAGATGGCAGTCTCGGAAGTGTCGGGCGGTTCCACTCCACTTATGGAAAGAAAGAATCCGCTGACGGACCGCGTCAACATGGAGCTGACGATGTTGAAGAATCTGACGACGTTGAAGGATCTTCGGAAGGTGAAGAGGCCTCAAGAAACCTCCCGCTCTTGATGCAAGCAGTGACTGTCGCTTTTCGAAGTGTTAGTCACTAGGATCTGATAGAGTAGGAGGGAGGCGCATTCCGCCGAGCACTTTGTGAGTTTACGCTTTTTTTTTAAATGTAATTGCCCTTTTGGACAAGAAAATTTTTTCAAGTGATTTTGTGTAAAATGAATGATTTTAGGTGACCCGCCTGTCAACCCTCCTCCAAACAGTCGCCCTGGAACTCTCACGCTGGAGAGCCGGCGAATCATTGTCCGAATTGGAATGGATCAACCTGTCGGAGACGGCGCAGATGGCAGTCTCGGAAGTGTCGGGCGGTTCCACTCCACTTATGGAAAGAAAGAATCCGCTGACGGACCGCGTCAACATGGAGCTGACGATGTTGAAGAATCTGACGACGTTGAAGGATCTTCGGAAGGTGAAGAGGCCTCAAGAAACCTCCCGCTCTTGATGCAAGCAGTGACTGTCGCTTTTCGAAGTGTCAGTCACTAGGATCTGATAGAGTAGGAGGGAGGCGCATTCCGCCGAGCACTTTGTGAGTTTACGCTTTTTTTAAAATGTAATTGCCCTTTTTGGACAAGAAAAATTTTTTTCAAGTGATTTTTGTGTAAAATGAATGATTTTAGGTGACCCGCCTGTCAACCCTCCTCCAAACAGCCGCCCTGGAACTCTCACGCTGGAGAGCCGGCGAATCATTGTCCGAATTGGAATGGATCAACCTGTCGGAGACGGCGCAGATGGCAGTCTCGGAAGTGTCGGGCGGTTCCACTCCACTTATGGAAAGAAAGAATCCGCTGACGGACCGCGTCAACATGGAGCTGACGATGTTGAAGAATCTGACGACGTTGAAGGATCTTCGGAAGGCGAAGAGGCCTCAAGAAACCTCCCGCTCTTGATGCAAGCAGTGACTGTCGCTTTTCGAAGTGTCAGTCACTAGGATCTGATAGAGTAGGAGGGAGGCGCATTCCGCCGAGCACTTTGTGAGTTTACGCTTTTTTTAAATGTAATTGCCCTTTTGGACAAGAAAAATTTTTTTCAAGTGATTTTTGTGTAAAATGAATGATTTTTAGGTGACCCGCCTGTCAACCCTCCTCCAAACAGCCGCCCTGGAACTCTCACGCTGGAGAGCCGGCGAATCATTGTCCGAATTGGAATGGATCAACCTGTCGGAGACGGCGCAGATGGCAGTCTCGGAAGTGTCGGGTGGTTCCACTCCACTTATGGAAAGAAAGAATCCGCTGACGGACCGCGTCAACATGGAGCTGACGATGTTGAAGAATCTGACGACGTTGAAGGATCTTCGGAAGGCGAAGAGGCCTCAAGAAACCTCCCGCTCTTGATGCAAGCAGTGACTGTCGCTTTTCGAAGTGTCAGTCACTAGGATCTGATAGAGTAGGAGGGAGGCGCATTCCGCCGAGCACTTTGTGAGTTTACGCTTTTTTTAATGTAATTGCCCTTTTTGGACAAGAAAAATTTTTTTCAAGTGATTTTTGTGTAAAATGAATGATTTTAGGTGACCCGCCTGTCAACCCTCCTCCAAACAGCCGCCCTGGAACTCTCACGCTGGAGAGCCGGCGAATCATTGTCCGAATTGGAATGGATCAACCTGTCGGAGACGGCGCAGATGGCAGTCTCGGAAGTGTCGGGCGGTTCCACTCCACTTATGGAAAGAAAGAATCCGCTGACGGACCGCGTCAACATGGAGCTGACGATGTTGAAGAATCTGACGACGTTGAAGGATCTTCGGAAGGCGAAGAGGCCTCAAGAAACCTCCCGCTCTTGATGCAAGCAGTGACTGTCGCTTTTCGAAGTGTCAGTCACTAGGATCTGATAGAGTAGGAGGGAGGCGCATTCCGCCGAGCACTTTGTGAGTTTGCAAGCAGAATAAGAACCATAACAATTGAATCTTTCAGACGTGCGCATCCGAAAACAAATCGGAATCGTCATCTCGGCGCTGGCCGAAGGAACCAAGTCGCACGTGCCGTACCGTGACTCGAAACTGACGCGCATTCTTCAAGAGTCGCTCGGAGGAAACTCGCGGACTACGGTCATAATTTGCGCGTCGCCGTCGCACTTCAACGAGGCGGAGACCAAGTCGACGCTGCTTTTCGGACAGAGAGCCAAGACGATCAAGAATGTGGTGCAGGTGAACGAGGAGCTGACGGCCGAGGAGTGGATGCGCCGATACGAGAAGGAGCGCGAGAAGGTACGCTTTTTTTTTTAAATGTAATTGCCCTTTTGGACAAGAAAATTTTTTCAAGTGATTTTGTGTAAAATGAATGATTTTAGGTGACCCGCCTGTCAACCCTCCTCCAAACAGCCGCCCTGGAACTCTCACGCTGGAGAGCCGGCGAATCATTGTCCGAATTGGAATGGATCAACCTGTCGGAGACGGCGCGGATGGCAGTCTCGGAAGTGTCGGGCGGTTCCACTCCACTTATGGAAAGAAAGAAGCCGCTGACGGACCGCGTCAACATGGAGCTGACGATGTTGAAGAATTTGACGACGTTGAAGGATCTTCGGAAGGCGAAGAGGCCTCAAGAAACCTCCCGCTCTTGATGCAAGCAGTGACTGTCGCTTTTCGAAGTGTCAGTCACTAGGATCTGATAGAGTAGGAGGGAGGCGCATTCCGCCGAGCACTTTGTGAGTTTGCAAGCAGAATAAGAACCATAACAAATGAATCTTTCAGACGTGCGCATCCGAAAACAAATCGGAATCGTCATCTCGGCGCTGGCCGAAGGAACCAAGTCGCACGTGCCGTACCGTGACTCGAAACTGACGCGCATTCTTCAAGAGTCGCTCGGAGGAAACTCGCGGACTACGGTCATAATTTGCGCGTCGCCGTCGCACTTCAACGAGGCGGAGACCAAGTCGACGCTGCTTTTCGGACAGAGAGCCAAGACGATCAAGAATGTGGTGCAGGTGAACGAGGAGCTGACGGCCGAGGAGTGGATGCGCCGATACGAGAAGTAGCGCGAGAAGGTACGCTTTTTTTTTAAATGTAATTGCCCTTTTGGACAAGAAAATTTTTTCAAGTGATTTTGTGTAAAATGAATGATTTTAGGTGACCCGCCTGTCAACCCTCCTCCAAACAGCCGCCCTGGAACTCTCACGCTGGAGAGCCGGCGAATCATTGTCCGAATTGGAATGGATCAACCTGTCGGAGACGGCGCAGATGGCAGTCTCGGAAGTGTCGGGCGGTTCCACTCCACTTATGGAAAAAAAGAATCCGCTGACGGACCGCGTCAACATGGAGCTGACGATGTTGAAGAATCTGACGACGTTGAAGGATCTTCGGAAGGCGAAGAGGCCTCAAGAAACCTCCCGCTCTTGATGCAAGCAGTGACTGTCGCTTTTCGAAGTGTCAGTCACTAGGATCTGATAGAGTAGGAGGGAGGCGCATTCCGCCGAGCACTTTGTGAGTTTACGCTTTTTTTAATGTAATTGCCCTTTTTGGACAAGAAAAATTTTTTTCAAGTGATTTTTGTGTAAAATGAATGATTTTTAGGTGACCCGCCTGTCAACCCTCCTCCAAACAGCCGCCCTGGAACTCTCACGCTGGAGAGCCGGCGAATCATTGTCCGAATTGGAATGGATCAACCTGTCGGAGACGGCGCAGATGGCAGTCTCGGAAGTGTCGGGCGGTTCCACTCCACTTATGGAAAGAAAGAATCCGCTGACGGACCGCGTCAACATGGAGCTGACGATGTTGAAGAATCTGACGACGTTGAAGGATCTTCGGAAGGCGAAGAGGCCTCAAGAAACCTCCCGCTCTTGATGCAAGCAGTGACTGTCGCTTTTCGAAGTGTCAGTCACTAGGATCTGATAGAGTAGGAGGGAGGCGCATTCCGCCGAGCACTTTGTGAGTTTACGCTTTTTTTTTAAATGTAATTGCCCTTTTGGACAAGAAAATTTTTTCAAGTGATTTTGTGTAAAATGAATGATTTTAGGTGACCCGCCTGTCAACCCTCCTCCAAACAGCCGCCCTGGAACTCTCACGCTGGAGAGCCGGCGAATCATTGTCCGAATTGGAATGGATCAACCTGTCGGAGACGGCGCAGATGGCAGTCTCGGAAGTGTCGGGCGGTTCCACTCCACTTATGGAAAGAAAGAATCCGCTGACGGACCGCGTCAACATGGAGCTGACGATGTTGAAGAATCTGACGACGTTGAAGGATCTTCGGAAGGCGAAGAGGCCTCAAGAAACCTCCCGCTCTTGATGCAAGCAGTGACTGTCGCTTTTCGAAGTGTCAGTCACTAGGATCTGATAGAGTAGGAGGGAGGCGCATTCCGCCGAGCACTTTGTGAGTTTACGCTTTTTTTTTAATGTAATTGCCCTTTTGGACAAGAAAATTTTTTCAAGTGATTTTGTGTAAAATGAATGATTTTAGGTGACCCGCCTGTCAACCCTCCTCCAAACAGCCGCCCTGGAACTCTCACGCTGGAGAGCCGGCGAATCATTGTCCGAATTGGAATGGATCAACCTGTCGGAGACGGCGCAGATGGCAGTCTCGGAAGTGTCGGGCGGTTCCACTCCACTTATGGAAAGAAAGAATCCGCTGACGGACCGCGTCAACATGGAGCTGACGATGTTGAAGAATCTGACGACGTTGAAGGATCTTCGGAAGGCGAAGAGGCCTCAAGAAACCTCCCGCTCTTGATGCAAGCAGTGACTGTCGCTTTTTCGAAGTGTCAGTCACTAGGATCTGATAGAGTAGGAGGGAGGCGCATTCCGCCGAGCACTTTGTGAGTTTGCAAGCAGAATAAGAACCATAACAATTGAATCTTTCAGACGTGCGCATCCGAAAACAAATCGGAATCGTCATCTCGGCGCTGGCCGAAGGAACCAAGTCGCACGTGCCGTACCGTGACTCGAAACTGACGCGCATTCTTCAAGAGTCGCTCGGAGGAAACTCGCGGACTACGGTCATAATTTGCGCGTCGCCGTCGCACTTCAACGAGGCGGAGACCAAGTCGACGCTGCTTTTCGGACAGAGAGCCAAGACGATCAAGAATGTGGTGCAGGTGAACGAGGAGCTGACGGCCGAGGAGTGGATGCGCCGATACGAGAAGGAGCGCGAGAAGGTACGCTTTTTTTTTTAATGTAATTGCCCTTTTGGACAAGAAAATTTTTTCAAGTGATTTTGTGTAAAATGAATGATTTTAGGTGACCCGCCTGTCAACCCTCCTCCAAACAGCCGCCCTGGAACTCTCACGCTGGAGAGCCGGCGAATCATTGTCCGAATTGGAATGGATCAACCTGTCGGAGACGGCGCAGATGGCAGTCTCGGAAGTGTCGGGTGGTTCCACTCCACTTATGGAAAGAAAGAAGCCGCTGACGGACCGCGTCAACATGGAGCTGACGATGTTGAAGAATCTGACGACGTTGAAGGATCTTCGGAAGGCGAAGAGGCCTCAAGAAACCTCCCGCTCTTGATGCAAGCAGTGACTGTCGCTTTTCGAAGTGTCAGTCACTAGGATCTGATAGAGTAGGAGGGAGGCGCATTCCGCCGAGCACTTTGTGAGTTTAAGCTTTTTTTTTTAATGTAATTGCCCTTTTGGACAAGAAAAATTTTTTTCAAGTGATTTTTGTGTAAAATGAATGATTTTTAGGTGACCCGCCTGTCAACCCTCCTCCAAACAGCCGCCCTGGAACTCTCACGCTGGAGAGCCGGCGAATCATTGTCCGAATTGGAATGGATCAACCTGTCGGAGACGGCGCAGATGGCAGTCTCGGAAGTGTCGGGCGGTTCCACTCCACTTATGGAAAGAAAGAAGCCGCTGACGGACCGCGTCAACATGGAGCTGACGATGTTGAAGAATCTGACGACGTTGAAGGATCTTCGGAAGGCGAAGAGGCCTCAAGAAACCTCCCGCTCTTGATGCAAGCAGTGACTGTCGCTTTTCGAAGTGTCAGTCACTAGGATCTGATAGAGTAGGAGGGAGGCGCATTCCGCCGAGCACTTTGTGAGTTTAAGCTTTTTTTAATGTAATTGCCCTTTTTGGACAAGAAAAATTTTTTTCAAGTGATTTTGTGTAAAATGAATGATTTTTAGGTGACCCGCCTGTCAACCCTCCTCCAAACAGCCGCCCTGGAACTCTCACGCTGGAGAGCCGGCGAATCATTGTCCGAATTGGAATGGATCAACCTGTCGGAGACGGCGCAGATGGCAGTCTCGGAAGTGTCGGGCGGTTCCACTCCACTTATGGAAAGAAAGAAGCCGCTGACGGACCGCGTCAACATGGAGCTGACGATGTTGAAGAATCTGACGACGTTGAAGGATCTTCGGAAGGCGAAGAGGCCTCAAGAAACCTCCCGCTCTTGATGCAAGCAGTGACTGTCGCTTTTCGAAGTGTCAGTCACTAGGATCTGATAGAGTAGGAGGGAGGCGCATTCCGCCGAGCACTTTGTGAGTTTGCAAGCAGAATAAGAACCATAACAATTGAATCTTTCAGACGTGCGCATCCGAAAACAAATCGGAATCGTCATCTCGGCGCTGGCCGAAGGAACCAAGTCGCACGTGCCGTACCGTGACTCGAAACTGACGCGCATTCTTCAAGAGTCGCTCGGAGGAAACTCGCGGACTACGGTCATAATTTGCGCGTCGCCGTCGCACTTCAACGAGGCGGAGACCAAGTCGACGCTGCTTTTCGGACAGAGAGCCAAGACGATCAAGAATGTGGTGCAGGTGAACGA